>OZ026623.1:19612212-19642212 GCA_964020975.1 Hermodice carunculata | reverse complement strand
ACAAACAATATACAGCGCACATGCCCGTGGTGTGATGCATCTCTGGTATATATTTTATTATCCTACCTCTGAGGGTTCTAGAGAAATACTCCCGGACGGACAACAACCAAGTTAAGACAATCTAGCTTGTAGGACTGTAGTGGCCGTGTGGACACTGTAATAGGCAATTTTATGCCAAACGTGTCTGACAAACCGATGATGTATCCCCTGCAATTGCTCTCAACATATTAAACAAGGACGCACATGATCGTCAATGGGCCCTTGCCCTCTCTGGCATAAAAGGTTCTGCTGGAGAAAGTGTATGTAACTCTCAGCAGTCTTGCATAAAACTCTCTAAGAAGGACTTAAAAGTTGCAGATGCCGAAAGTAACCAAATAGCAGTTTGTCACCGTTTAAACCAACAGGCGGACGCGGCCATGTGCGTTCACCTTCTGGAACTAGACCAGCGCAACAAGTGGCTAATGGGAGCTAAAAACCTTAAAGGTCATGCTGAAAAATATCTGTGTCACCAGGTGTTCCATCAGTCCTGAAACCCGCTGAAAATAGACCTTATGGCCCAGAGATAAAATTGCCTGCCGAGATGAAACAAAAATCCAAACTCATTTACCTGGAGTCATGTCCCTACATGCAACTAACTATTCAAGGGCTAAACCCTGTGCATCCCAAGGCAACAAAGGAAGATGTTGCTGCAAAGTTCCTGGAACTTAACCCCAAATGTCCTTTACACTCATTCCTTACAGACATTCATAATATGTTCCTTCACAAACATTCTTAATATTATTAGGTCAGGATAACTTGCGATTATACGTAAAGTTGCTTAACTTCTAAACCTTTTTAAAGGGTGTCTGAATCCCCACTACCTTTAATATGGCATGATATCAACTTGTGTAATATATACATACCACAGGCAACATGGAATATGTTGGGGCACAGGCTAGTACTCACTGATGCATCCCGGTTATTGATCTTTTGTGTCCAATGGAACATGTTTTGTATGCATACCTGATGCCAGATACAATCGTTGATACATATAGCATAACAATCGTTGATACATATAGCTTAACTTTGTGAGCTAAAATCAGTTAATAACTGAAATAGTTTATTACTATTAAATAATTATTCAACAAACCAGGAGAATATGTTTTTCCCCTATCATTATGAATAGACTAGGTTCATGCCGTCTAAAATATAGGTCCATATCAATAGCCTCGTAAAGGTTAAACATAATTATAATTTATTTGTCTACTGTGGCACAAATGCATGTATGTATTATAGCTTACGTATATTTACTGGTCTGATGGTTCTTGGTTTTTTTTTTCTTCTTCTCGAAATATGGTTAGAATGTATTTGATGCAAGGCATGTGCCTGGGTAACTTGAGTGCAAATATGGGCCAGCACCCTCACGAATAATACGATTATATTAATACATTCTTGTGCCTTATATAACATTTCTTCAAAAATTTTAATTGATCAATATGAAAATGACGGTGATAAACAGATAGAACCAATAACTAATCCTCCCTATTATTTTGAGGAACTTGGTAATTTATTAAATTCAAAAAGGGACCATTTCACAGTATTAAGTACAAATATAAATTCGGTTCATGCTAAGTTTGCCGAAATAGAAGCTTTCATACATGAGCTGCGTCAAAATCAGTTCGAATTTCATGCAATCTGTTTGCAAGAGTGTTTGTCAAAGAAAATGCTGACATTTCCCTTGTGCAAATTGAAGGTTACACCTGTATCTGGCAGAGTCACATCTGTTCTTCAAAGGGTGGTTGAATCATTTATTTGAATAATAAATACAATTATCGACATATGAGACTACATGATAGCTCTTACGGATTTTTTAGTTTATAGAGTTATCAGGGGAAAGTTAAGAAAACACATAATAATTGGAAATCTTTACAGAGCAAGTAAATTTATTTACTTCATGGCATATTTATATATTGTCAATACCATTTCAGAATCATCATCCAAACAAGTTGTATTAATGTCGATTCTAGCCAAAGACAATGTACCTTGGTTTAAATGTTTTAAAAACTCAGAGCTCTGTCTGAATGCAAATCCAAAATTTAACAAGAGTGCTGTAGGAAACGCCCGTCCTCAACTGACCTTGACAATCAACCCATAATAAGCTCCACTTCATTGCAATCCAATAGACTTATATGGTCATCAATATGAATATATGCATGAACAAACAAGTCGCCAAATTAATTTTTTTAATCACGGAGACACAGTGTCACCACTTGAGAATCGGTGACCCATTTGGAAAGTACTTCGATCTTGAGATCCTGAGCTGACCTTGTTCAAATTCTTGTACACTTGTGATGTGTAACAACGTGGTTGGCCAGAAATTGTAACAACAGCTCTGGGGCTTCGTTTCTCTCAATTGACGGAACCTGACCAGCTGCATTATCAGTGAGACGCATCGTTGATATCGCTCTTTGTGGAAAAGCAGCAGTTTTTAGTTTAGAATTGCGGCTGAAAACTATAAATTTCAAGACTATAGAACAGAATTGCACACAATTTGCGGACAAAGTGCAGGTTTCATGACCAGACAATAGTCAAGTGTCATTTTGATACCGTACCAAAAATAGCAAATTCACTTGAAATAAAATGTGAAAACTGGACAATGGGAAAAAAGACATTTACAGCAAAGGTGCTTTGTTTCTTTGACGTATGATGCGCTGCACACGAACTGCCTAAATAGAGATCTATACCGGAAGTGCACGTTTATATTTAATTTTATTTCGACTGGAAATTGGGGATATGAGCTAAATGGATGACCAGGATAAGTGAGCCTCTTTAATCTCGAAATTGAATGCTACCAAACTTTCATTGGCTTCATGTCCTGGAAGTTTTCTTTTAGTCTAATTTCTGTCAAAATGTTAAAACAAGAATGTCATTCAAAGCTGGTTGCATTAAAACTGGCCTGCGATCATTGTCATTTGAGTTAGCTGCCAAGCCCCTGGCCTGATCATTACTGCCAGTATTTATCAGGCCAAGGGCGTGGCAGTATGGGATCCAATGTGCATGAGTTGCAGCTTGTATAGGATTCATCAAAAAGACCCTTGCTTCACACCTCTGGAGAACCGCTTCGCCGCCTGGCTTCTTCTAGCTCGACGCTATGATCGCTCCTTCATTTATTTTTATAATACTCATTAGCTATTGTTTTTATAACGAATTAACTAAAAAGGGCCCTTAGAAAGACTAGCCATGGTGGTGTGCTGGCGACGGAGTCAGGCGAGGGTGTTGTGCTGGCCGCCGGGTCAGAGTACAGGCACTAACCCTAAGTTAAGGGTTTTAATCACTTTCTATCATAATGAACCACCTAAAAGACTGAAAAACTCATACCTTGGGTCTCGGGGGTGTTAATAATCCTGGGAGGTTGTTGTGCTGGTGTTAAGATATGGCAATACTATGTTTCCATTGGCTTATCCTTCATTGCAGGGTAACATCATGATAAAATACAAATTTATACCCGAAAAAAGACGAATTTGCCTTGCCTGTGAATGTGACTGTGATAAAATTTTCATCATGATATTTGATGTTTATGATGGGTGGCTTGTACTTTTAGATTTTTTAATTTCTTTTAAACTATTGGAAGTCCATTGGTTTTAATACGTAATTGAACATTTTCAACCTTGAAAATTAACACAGAATTAAAAGTTCACTGATAGGGTTTGAAACATATAATTATCAATCATATGACACTTAAACCTTTATAATAATCCATATTTAACCAATCCAACAGGATTGTCATGTATCTTGATGTTTTATTTGCACAACAAGCTCGAATGTACCATCTTAGCAGATTTGAAAATTGTAGTCGCCATGGTTGCTGCTAGGGGGTACTTTCTAATGATAACCCTTTTAGCAAGATGCCCGTGTAGTAGTCATAAATTTTGTGAGCTGCTTCAATTTGAAATGATGCATGATGTTTGTGGATAGCTGGGTTTTGTATTTTCATGCAGGGAAAAATTTCTTGGGGCAACAGGTTCTTGCATGTCGCAATTGTATGTCAGTGCACGTTGACAGACTAATTCATTGTGACAACAAGGTCATCTACGTCAGTTGATGTTCTGTGGTTCTGAAAGATTGAAATACAATGGTCAGCTGGCTAAGGGTACTTTCGAAAGTGACACTTCAAAGCCCTGTTAGTTGGATTCAGGACTTAGAGGGGAAGGCCTAAGCCCATATTTACAAGGATGTGGCTATCTGCTTCTTGTGTGGAAGGGCAGCAAAGAAAAATTTATGAAACTGCGAACGTTTCATTAAAGTACAGTAGTTTTTCTTTCTAAGTGTATTGATGGGAGTTGGCCCTGGCGTTTGAGTAGAAGAATGGCACTCCGGGCTGAGAAAGAAGTTGCATTCTCCCGGAAACATGTCCTGGAATGCAAAGCAGGCCAAGCTAATATTAACGTGTTCCGTGGCAATGATCTTGGCGTATACTTTCCACTTGGTTTTGATGTTGAACAAAACAAAAGATGCGTATTTTAGTAGCAGTCCACCAAATGGCAGCAACTGGGTGGATATCAATTCTCTGCACCTTGGATTAAGACGAGGCAATAGCTTTTCTTCGCATGGTTTGTCCACTTAGCCCCCTTTGAATGTGCGAAAAAAACTGTCGACCTGAGGCATGTCATCGTACCAGGTGTGGTCTAGAATAATTAACCAAATAGTTTTTTATTATTGTTGAAATTAGTCAAGCACATTGAAGCAGATGACAATTTAAGGGTTGAAGGATTAATGCTAAATGCACCAACTGGCTTTTTCGTTTAATTGTGTGGGAATACGCACTGTAGAAAGTTATTCCACTTGGATTGCAGTCGTAAAGGTTAAGTATTTTGGATGAACAATTTGGCAAAACGAAACAAAACTTCATATAAATATATGAGAAAAACTGTGACTGTGGAGAGGCGTTTGTCGTGAAGCACGCGTCTGCTTTATGTTAAAATGCCTATGTGACCCAAATGTTTTACATGGATTGCGAGAAAGGCCAAGCCTACATGAACATTTTCATGAACTCTTTCAACGCTAACTGCAAATAAAGTAGAACTACCTACAACAAACTGCTACAAATTATATACACGATGCTAGATTCATGTCCGTTGTAAAAAGACCATTCCTGCAAGTACCAGCATGCCTGTAGTCACATGGAATATATTCCAGGTCAACAGCTTTACCATCCGCACCTTGGGTGCAATGCACCCAAAGTACGCAGCAAAAAGCTGTTGCCTCAGTCCATAAGTGTTAATCATATACCCTGGCACAAATTTAGACATATACTTCCTGACTTCTTGTGGGGAGGAGAAAAATGAAGGACTCATATAAAACCACTGTACACAGCCAAAGTGGGTGGCTGAGTGTGCATGGTCATAAAGGGGTATTCATCACCATGCGGCTTTGCAAAAATGTCAGGTACAGTAAGAGTTTGCAGGCTGTCAACCACACCATCCCCGTTGCCATACATTTATGAATGCCTATAGTATTTTGGGGTCACACCTGTTGTTAAAAGAAATAAATTGCAAAGTATCAGGTGTTTAAATAACGTACTTGGGCACAAAAAAGCATGCTCACCGTATCGAGAAAATTATACAAACATGCCATGAGCTCGAACAATCAACTTGGATATACGCCAACATAAAGACACTATACACGTTTTAAAACATGTAGTACTAATTCAGTTTTCACTCACTAAAATTATTTAGACTAATTGGATCTTGTTCAGTCCTAAACATACTCTAATTAATTCACCTTGTGTGGACTCAAGCTCTTTATTCACAACTATAATAATTTAAATGTAATAGGACCTTTCGCGTGAAAAGTGGGCAAAACGTTTAGAGTTGTTAATAAAGGACTGAGTAAACATTTTGCGAGACAAGCTTTAATGTCAATGGTCATGTGGACCAGTTTAAAAGGAAAGCGTTTAAAAAGGTCATACACCTAAAACGTTTGGTATGGCTAGTTTTCTTATCATCTTATGTGAATTGCAGATATATATTTCCGATTGTAGATATCTGCAATTTCGATTGAATGATAAAGTTTTCTAAATTTCAACTTGTACTCTTTATCCTTCCTTCAATCTCTTTTTCTGTCCATCCGTCCACCAACAATCTACAGCAGTAAAAACCATCTTCTGTCTTGCCAATATGACGTCCTTTTGGTGTCTGTAAATGCACCCGTCCATTGCTTCATGTACATTGCAACTGAAAGCTTCATCGCCAGAATTTATGACCATAAAAAACATATATATAATCGGTCTGTCATTCTAGCCATCTGTCTGGTTCTGTCGTCGACAAAAAGTGATAATGACGACAAAAGGAATAATACTTCTTTAGACACAAGTAGCAACTGTCAGTATTGAAGCTATACATATCTGTTGTGTCTGGGACAAAGCCAGGTATCCAGGAATCAGAAAACCATTTGAATGCATTCTTTTTTCTTAAGGTGAATAAATAGTTTGGAGACATCTTGTTCAACTGCCAGTACTACTGCACCACGTGCGCCAGTTATTTTTTCAGTTTGCCACACTTGGTTCAAACAAAGTTTGGCGCACTTGCATCGGTGTAATCACATGCACATACATATTAAAGACCTTGACTATAAAAGTAGATACCAATCTTTACGGGAAAACACAAACCCGATTCTTCGGTTTGCATAGAAGCTGCCAGAAGAGATTGAATACGTAAGTCTGTTTCTCCATTTGTGTAGTAAGACTTGTGAAAAAATATAGAGGTCCCTATTAAAATTGATGAATCAGACTTATGACTGGGTAGGTGCTCAGTACCGCATGTATGTTTGATATACCAGTAGCATTACGCTTTAATTCTAAGACTGCATGGCAATAGATGTATCCAACCCTAGATGGCGTTTACTGTGTTAAGCAACAGTATGACAAAAATGCACTCGTCAGATACTGCCATTAGCGTGACATGGAGTCCCACTTTGGAAAAGTATTTTTATCAGCATTATGCAGCCAATGCTATCCACAATACCTAAAAGAAAAGAAAATGTGGAGATTTTAGAGACGTTTACATGAACTTTAATGAAGATACAGGAATTGCTAATAAAAACAACAGTTTCATGCTCGTTGTTTTCGCTTAGAGGTAAGTGATTTTCAACATGTTCCTATTCCATCAGGGTATATATGTCAATTAATATTATAACTGTATAGTACAAAAGTTGTATAAAATTTTCATATATTCAGGGTATGTTCAGTTGTTGCTTTGAGATGTTCATCGCCATGATGCAACAATTTGCTCCTATTAATTGCAATTTACACACTTGTATTTCGGTTTGATCACTTTACTGGCGAAGTTATTAGTCTTTCAAATTAAAGCACAGTTATTGTCATCGAGGCTTAAGTAAAGCTCCAAAATTACTACATGCCAGTATTAATATCAGTATTATTATTATTTCAGGGTGGTCGTCCTGTGGAAAAAACGCAGCCGTTGAAACATGAAATCTTTCATTTGCCTCTTTGCATTTAGTGCCATGGCCATTAATAGTACGTATACATGTTCATTCTTAATATGCGAACATACACATATGCAAATCTGGCTTCTATAAATTCTGGGTGTAGCCTAGCATTATGTGTAAATTAAGATTAAAGAACTCTGTTCGTAAAAGCAATGTATGCCAGGCATATAAAAATAATGTGTCCATAGCCTGACTTAGTGGTAGATATGTACCAGCCTTTGCAAATAATATGCCAAATATGCATTTTACCCTTTCCATTTATATGTCACTATATTCATATGGTTCAAAAGTTAAGGACAGCTTTGTTTAAAATGCAAGAGTCTTAGAAGAAATGTTTGCTTCATTTACCATGCCCTCAGCGCATGGTAAGATTGTAATATGAAATGGTTTATTTGAGTCTTTTATACACAACATACATCTGAGAAACGTCTTAAATGGGTGTAAATGTTACTCTGTATTCGTTTTAATTGCCTTCGGGTGTACATTTTAATAAAGTCCCTTTTTTAAGAGGGTGCATAGGGAAGTGAAACTGCGATGGTCATTTGAGGCCAAGTGGAAAACGTTGACAAGGATGGGGGTCACTAACTAGACAAGAATCTAAGAATTGTCACATTTAATACATCTCAAAGATCGCCATGAGTTTTACGTTAGAGCACACATTTGTGACATTTTTTTGCATAAGAAATGTGTGTGTCTGTTCATATCATTCATTCTGGGTAACATACCGCCTAGAATTGAAAGAATTGAAAGTTTGCATGTTTTATATTTGTAGATGCCAGCTGCTGCTGTTCGGAGAAATGTACGTTTGTCTCACAAACAGGCTTACATAGACAGTAAAATATAGAATGGAGAATTTTTACCTCGGCAAACGCAGCGAATGGGTCTGTTAACGCCAACTGAAACTAGTGTGCAATTAAAACTTAACTAGAAGAACTTAAGAGGAACTGCTTCCAATTATGATAAAGACACTAGATTCATAATCCTTGTGAAAAAGACCTTTTATTCAAGTACCAGCATGGCTACAGTTACAGACCTTGTTTCACTTGATACTACTATGCATTATCTGATTTATAATGAGAAAATGTTTGTTTCTGCAGGCTCGATAAAATTATATAGACATTACCACTTCAAAGGTCCATCAAGGGTTCTAGACTCTCCAACACCTAACTTTGCGAACATAGGCTTCAATGATCAAGTCAGTTCCTTTAAAATCACGGGTCGTAAGTATTTGTGACGCATTTGCCATTACACCAAATATTTATTCCCCTTTCGTAGCTGGTCACATTTTCACATGTGCACAAAGAACTATATGTAGACTTGTAACGTTTATAACACCCCTGGTAACCAATTGTTTATTCTTTTTCATTGTTGTTCAAGACAGGAAAAGTACAATGAATCTGAATGTGAAACATGGTATATTTGTGGCACCCCAACTTTCTTGTAAATCCATTAGGAAAACGCTGTATGCCGATTTTACAGCTGTCATATTCCTAAGCTCAAAATGATTAGAATATATGATAACATTGTGTGCTTATAACTTCAATGAATTTAATGCTTGGGTTATTTTCAGACATTGTGTATTCTATGCCAATGTATTTCAGAAGATTAAATTAAAACAAATGCCATGTCAACAGCATGCGTTGCCACGTTTTGTTTCTTGCTGCATATTACGGACAATGATATCACGGAAATAATATTTTTGACACACTGCAAAAATGGCCAGAAACGATTTTGAATGGGAATATATCCGCCTTGCAGTGCTTGAAAATCGAATCGTACTTTTTGTTTTTAATCAGTCTTTCCGCTAGCACATCTCTTTTATGACACTCAGAACATTTACCATTTAACAGAACGAGATAAGTACCGAATACACAAACAGCATTGGGTCATATTGATACTTGAGCCAATTTTGATTTAGATCAATTTTTAACTGAGGACCACTTTAATAATGTCTAGGTCAAGGAACTAATGTTAACTCAACGTTGATCCACATATTGTGATGTCATGGATGACATATTTTACATCAATTGATATTTTATCAGGAATATTTGAACCTTTTAAATGGTGGATGAACAGAACCTGGTGTAGATTAAAATGAGTCAGACAGGTTCAATTGGAGATTGCATGCTAGGCAATTTTCCACTTTTTAGCATGCAAGTGGCATTTGTACCAACACAACAACTATCAAGGACTGAAAACGACAGTGGGCCCAGGAGACTATGCGCGCAATGCCAATTTGCTCCCTGGAGGAAACGACCAGATGTCATCAGCCAAAGCAGAGTGTAAGAAACCTATTATTCATAACCACCAACACTTTTCATATTTCAGTAGACATGGGTGATAAAGAAAAATAATCAAAGCTCTGATCAGATACCGCTTCTTGTTGCCTGGTGGAAAATACGGGTAAAGTAACAGAATGGGATTGTGTGATATTGGCTTATTTGCTTACAATGTTCCACGACTTTGAGGCGGAGTGTGAACAATGCACCAAAGATATAAAAAATCACTAAAACAATGACATACGGGTTGAACTCTTATATTTTAACGTCAGTCATCAAAGAACAGAATATCTATTTATGTTATGGATCGGCAAAAGGGTAGGATGATGAGACGAGTATGCAGCACAAACATCAGTAGGATACGAGTTGTCATTTCTTAATACAAGCGTTATAAAATGTGAGCACTTATGGAATAGCGCCCAAAATAACAGAAGCATGGAAGTGAAGATGGATGCATTTTTTTTCTTTTTAGCAAAATAATTTATATCTACCCTAATAAAATATAGTGCATTATCCAGTTGCTTGTAAGTACGTCATGGTTCATGATAGTTCTTCACCAATATAACAGGGCACAACATAAGGTCAGGTATGTTGTGTTTATTTTACATGCCAAAACTGTTTTGTTAGACCAATGATCGTCAAGTCATGCCGTACATTTCTGCATTTGGCCGGTGAAAATAACTGTATTCAAAACATTTGCCAATAAAAATATATTTGGAGCGCTAACAAAAGTACATAAAATGACGTTATATTTGGTATCGTTGTCTTCAGTCACAATATGTCTCTTTTCTGCCAAAATAACACACAATATGAACTTTTTAGAAACAATTTGAAATGTTACATGTAACTTTGTTTAAGTATTTGAAACAGTTTGAATAAATATGTTCTCAGTAAATATATTAACCTTATCATATGTTTATATAATGTCATGACTATATCGGAAGCATCATCCAAATAAGCTATAGCACTGTCGATTCTGGGCGAAAATAATGTACGTTGGTTAAAATGTTTTCCAAGCTGTCTGCCCTATTTCAATGAAAATCGAAAATTTGAACAAGAGGGCAATCTCATTGAATTGAATGCGTGCACTAACTGACAAATACCCCAATCAAATTGATTTTTTTTTAAAATTAGGGATCTGCAGTGTCACTACTTAGTGAGAAAATATGATTAATCCTCGCACAAGGTACATTTCCGGCACGTTTAAAAACCCTTGACAGCCTTGGAGAAGTCCAAACTGGGACAAACACAAACACGTTACAAATAGATTTTTAAAAATGCAACGCTGCCTGTTGCACAAAAAGAGGGAGTACCAAGAAGTGTACCCGTGCAGTTTCAAAGCAATTGGATGAGCAGTTTCTGAGATTTTTTAAAATTGTGCAAAAAGTACGAACCAAAAGATCATCAAAAATACTAAATCATTGGACTTTGACTGCCTTGTTGATGACCCACCCAAGGTACATCCCCACAAAGTTCCAAGGGAATCTGCCTGACGATTTTAGAAAAGTCATATTTGTGAATGGAAGACCAACTGATGGACGGACAGACAGATGGACGAACAAAAGATGGACGATGGATAACACCATAACTTCCGATGACTTGTGCAAAATGAATAATCGAATTTAAAATGGCCGTGAAACAATTATAAACTATATATACCTAGAATGCCCCAGCCTTTTCATTGTTTAACAAATACACTGTCATTCTAATATATTTTCTGAGTGTGTCATGTTGTGTCATTGTTCAATTATTCTTTCCTGCAATACCATTACGACCCGTTCAGCAGAACAAAATAGGAATATATATATTTTTTTCATAATATGGTGGTTTGTTATTTGGTCTTGGAATTTGTTCATATTTTGTCTGTTCCTTCAGAAAGCCTTGCGTGAGCTGTATACCTATGGTGGTGGAGTTTATTGGAATAAAAAAACGGACTGTGCGGCATTTTGTCCCATTTAGCAGAGCACAATTGTAAAATACCACAATTTGCATTTAGATCTACAACACTGTCACAGCAAACGTCTACTATGACCTGGGAAACGTGGAACCAGAAATGTATATATATATATATATATATATATATATATATATATATATATATATATGTATGTATGTATGTATGTATGCGTGTGTGTGTGTGTGTGTGTGTGTGTGTGTGTGTGTGTGTGTGTGTGTGTGTGTGTGTGTGTGTGTCTAAAGTTTTTATTTGCAACAGGCACGGTAATATTGTACAGGGATTATAACTACAAGGGGCCATCAAAAGTTCTTACGGAAGCTACCCCCAGCTTCACAGCCATTGACTTCAATGACCGAGTCAGTTCCATGAAGATTTTTGGTAAGTGATTATAAGTTTCGAGTGCCTCTCTTTTTAAAATACTGATCAACCTAAGACTCGGACAGCACTTGCACCCCCTAAAACTCAGCAGCAGAGAAATACAAAATATAGCAAAACACATAAAGACCCAAGACATTTAATTATTTTTTATATGCACTGCCACGCCACTTCATTTTCACAAGACATGTATCTAAACACGATATTGGAAATGTAGTACAATATTATTTAAATGCTTTTCGCAAAGTGTGTATTAAGGTGGCTAGCCAGTTAAATGCAACAATGATGCAGCATATTACAACAATGATGCAATATATTATAACAACGATGCAGCATATTATGACGATGAGCAATATTTTATTCTTTCTCTCTCTCTCTCTCTCTCTCTCTCTCTCTCTCTCTCTCTCTCTCTCTCTCTCTCTCTCTCTCTCTCTCTCTCTCTCTCTCTCTCTCTCTCTCTCTCTCTCTCTCTCTCTCTCTCTCTCTCTCTCTCTCTCTCTCTCTCTCCTGCGTTGGATAACCAAAACTGCCCTGGTGTCAAATATTATCACCGTAAACTTTTTTGTACAATAAACTTCTTGCTTAATGACAATTGTAAGTGCAGCACCTCATCTACCAAGGAATAACCTGATGTTCCTAAAATAATTTTCCTGCAAACAGACTAAAGCCCACTTTATCTGTAATATAGGGTAAAGAATACCATTAATGCGTAATTTATTAACTGGTGAGAATATCATTGATGCCTAAATTATTTATTGGTGAGAATACCATTGATGCATAAATTATTAGCAAAAATACTTTTGACGCAGAAATTATGTACTGGTCAGAATATTGATCTATGGCCATTTTTATTTATCAGAATAAAATATATACATAAGTTATTTACTGGTGCGTATAAAATTAATGCAAATATTCTTGACTGTTGAGAAAACTATAGGCGCGTCAATTATTTAATGGCTATAATACCATTGATGTGAAACGTGAGAATATCATTGATGCGTAAATTATTTACTGGTGAAAATACCATTGATTCATAAAATATTTATTGGTGACAAGAAAATTGATGCATAAATTATTTATAATCTTTACTGGTGCAATTAATGCATAGATTCTGTACAGGCGAGAATACCATTAATGCACAAATTAATTACAGGTGAGGATACCATTGATGCATATATTAATATATGGTAGAAAAAAAATTCGTGCGCTGAATTATTTACTCGTGGCCTCTCACTGCTACTGTCATCAGGGTACTGAGTAAAATACCTTAGGGCTGCCTACTGACGCTTTTTTATACTTCCATTAAATTGCTTCATTTCCAAGAAAGCACAAACATAAGAGGCAAATGATGAATTAAATGATAATTCAACTGGGCATTGTTGGCCAGAAAGAGTATGAACCAAAATCTTAAAAGGTTCTGATATTGATGTTGAAATAGAATGAATAGGTCTATACTCCTTGCATGATTATTTGCAATATATTTGATATGACGAAGCACATTTGCACATGTTTGTTTTCTTTGAATATTTGTGAAATTTTTAACACGATTTAGCACATTTGTAGCCTGCAAATGGAAGTTTTTCGAGCATGCCAACTATGGTGGAGCAGAGAAAACTGTAACGGCACCAGCAGGGTATGAACACGACCTTAGTGTACTTCCTGGTGGAAATGACAAGATGTCATCTGCCAAACCAGCATGTAAGACACATACTCTACATAATTTATAATCTAATGCCATTTATTGAGAACACAGTACAACACCTAATAGCCACCTAAGCCGGTCTTCATGCACTTTAGGTGCTTTGTCAGAGCCCCCATAAAAAAACTGTTGGTCCAGTGCTGTAACCATGCATGCACACTCACTGACATCTAGGCCCTGTGGCATGGCACTGCATTCCTGGTGCCTGTAATGCATAAAATTATATGTGCAAATCAGTGTCCTACTCTGGCGAACATTTGTAGTGGAAGCATATTGTCAGAAGTGCCAACTTTGTTCTTACCTTTCTGGTGCTCTTGTTGTTTCTTTTCTCATCTTGTGGTAGCAGATAGGTGTCCTAGGAAACTGGTCCTATCACCGACATGGTCAGTCCAGATTATTGTGTAATGAATATGGATGTGCAGTTGGATGTCAGTTGGGAGCCAATCACCACAGGATGGCCTATTGAGATGACCATGCTGCATGTCGCTTCTGCATGCAAAGGGACGGCATTTTCTGCACTGAGGAGAGTCAGTGTATCATTTGTTGACAAGGTCTGTCAGGCAGATATGAGATCTGCTGGAGGAAGGCTCGAACATGGGGAGGCACAGTGTGAGCCTGAAGTCAGTGTACCGCCACCAGAGGGACAACCACTGGTGTTCGACTCAAGGCACGTGCTCTGGAGGTTGAGTCCCAGGCCTCTACTAGTTTGGCTAGGCCTCACAGGCAGGTGCAAACTAGTCCTGGAATTGGGGCAAGTGCTTCAATCGAGGGTCCCATGCGAGGTCACCAGTCTCTTGTCACCATGCTCAGACTGGTCCTCTAATTGAGGTTTGTCTTCAAATCCAGGCCCCTGGTCCTCAAATCTAGCCTTATCTTCGAATTTAGGCCCCTTCCGAGGAGGCAAGGCCATATGTGGATTCTCCATGGACTGTGGTCAGGCATTTTCATTCTTGGATCCCCCTCCAGATTCACGGGAGCTCAAAATGAGAGGACCTGTGGTGAGTGGCCCCATCATATTCGTCAAATGGCTAGTCAGTAGTTGGACATCAGGATGAAACCTTGATAATCACCAGAGCAGTGACCACGGGGGGGGGGGGGATGCCAGCAGTTGTGGCAGGTAGAGCTTGGTTGATGCCTTCGCCATCATCACTCCATGTTGCTCCTCCAGAGTTTCCTTCCCACGCCCCACTAGGGCAAGTTACGGCTGTCAAAGGCTGAGGAGGAGACCATGGAGGATTTGCTTCTCAGCTCTGGTGGCAATCAGAAGGATTGTCCGTCTGACCAAGGACATTCTTGGACTCAACTGTTCAGATATCCCAAGCGAAGATTCTGGCACTTGCTTCTCCCATCTGCCAGTGGAGTGCCTGCTCAGTAGTGGGGAGTAGTGGGCTAGTCTCAGCCACTACTCCCCACTGCTGAACAGGCAAAAAAGCTCCACAGTCATCGGCTTTAGTGAAGGAGATTGCATACCATGGGAACAAGTCTTCCTCTGTGGCAGCGAAGCCATATTCCTTGTTCATGGCAAATGTCTGTTTTATGTGGGAACCATACCAGGAGAGGCAATACTGCAGACAGTGGGAGCTGGCCGAAAACACTGCACCTTTTCAAGCTAACATGATGCGCGACTAAAGCCCTTTTCCCACTAGACTGCGACTGTTGGCGACAAGTTGCAAACGGCATTCGCCTGGGAGTTTCCAAAATATCTTGAAACGTTTGCAGGGATTCTCCATTTCCTCGCGGGGTCGCGCTGTTGTGTCACCAGGCTTTTGAACATGTTGAAACAAAATTTGCGACAACTTTTCTCTCAAAATAGCCACCGAGTTGTCGCGGGTGTCTCGCATACGTTTGGAACCCATCTGAATTTATTTCCGTGAGTTAGAAAGTGCGAGAAATGTGAGACAAATTTGTGAGGGGTTGACGACCTATGAAACTAAGTTGTAACTAACAGGAGACAGAGGGGAGAATTTTGAAATTCAGGGCGCGAGACACATGGGAACTGGCATGAGGGCGAAAAAATTGCAAGTAACTTGGGAATAATTGCATGACTGTTGCACGACCGTCGCAGGACAATCACACAACTCTTGCACACCAGAAATTGGGAATGTAAATGTCGTGCGAAATTCCTGCAAATTTTGCGCAAATTTCGCCGGACATTCACGCAATATTCATCCGAGCCCCTGGCGAATCTTGGCCCAAATTTTGCCAGGAGATGTGCAACATTCATGCAATATTGTGACTAACTGGAGACAGGCATACGCAAATTTGTCTCAAGTACCAGTTCAGTGTGATTCGAAATAAACGGTGTCGCAAATTTGCATTTATTCTCACAATTTGGTATGTCCAACTAGTTTCTGGTTGTCGCAATCACGTGAGAAACGGCCTTTAGGTTTTCCCATTAATTTCAAATATCTCATTGGGTCAGGAATTCGACATTCTGATTTGTTGGTCAAATTTATTTCGCGATGCGACACGAACAAAAAACATGGTTCTATTTAGAGAAAAAAAAGACGCTCACGGACCTTATTTAGGATAAAAAATGCTCGCAGTCCTTATTCAGACTTTTGCGTCACTCGCGGTCAACGTAAAGTAAACCATTTGGTTTCCAATATTTAAAAATATTGCTCGCGTTTGTTGCGTAGCTCGCGTCTGGTGGAAACGGGCTTTATCTGGCTGTCTTGTCTAGTACAATATAATAATGGTTTAAAGGGAATGAACTTGCAAAAGGACTAGCTAAAACAATTTTTTGCTCGCACATTTAACTAAATATGCGACGGGCAAAGCGACTGCGACGTTTTGGAATCCGGTAAATAGATAAGCGACATGCTAGCGACCAAAAAGCTGGTCGCAAACTGCAACGACCCTTTCGAGAAACAAGCCCCTGGGTTACTGCCTCTTCTCCTTCAGCTGATCCAGCAACCAGCTTCCAACAAATTCCACCTCAACCCGCAGTTTCTCAGGCTTAATATCTGGTGGCTATCGCCGAGGACGTTACTTCAGCCAGCTCCTCAAAGGCAGTGGCTGAACGCATTTTCCACGGGCAAGCTTTGTTAGTCTTCTTTGAAGACTTATGACTCCTGGCGGAACAAGCTTACATCTTGGTGCACTGCTAGAAGCCTGTCATAGTGGGAGGCTTCAGTCCAGCAGATTGCAGACTTCAAGTCTGTTTGAGGATGGGCGGTCCCTTTTGTCTATGGACTTGTGAACAGCGTCTATACGGATCGTCCACTGGAGCACAATCTAGTGCTTGGCTGGGATCTCTCCATGGTGCTTGGGGCTGTTACTAGGCCTCCATTCAAACCTAAAAATATGGTTTGGTCAATTTTAAGATCCTTACCTTCAAGACAGTCTTCCTATTAGCTGTACCCAAAGATCTTAGGTGGGAAGATACATGCTTTGGATAGATTTCTCATCAGGTGTTTCTGACGCCCCATGTAAAACTTATGTCTAAGAAAATAGTGGGATGTGACCCTTCAACTGCCTGGACAGGTTTTGAGATTAAGTCACTTTGAGCAACAATGTCAAGGTCCGAGCAAGATGGGACCCTCTGTCCCATAAGAGCACTCCAGTTCTATTTGAGTAGGACTAAACCTCATCAAGCTTGTTGCAAACTTTTGTTTCTCCCACTCAGGCACACAAAGTCCGGGACTCTGTCGCCTAATACCATCTCAGAATGAATAAGGAAAACGCCGAAAGGGATGAATAACTAAACGTATTTCCGCTTCCTGGCACGTTTTTGTCCAATATGGCTGCCGATTTGTGAAAGGACATTCAATGGCTTCATCATCCCAATGTGGTCTGTCCAGAATTGATCGTCTTCTTTGGCTTTGTCAGTGGGTTTATTATCATGCTGCGCAGAAATTGTACTAATACTGTTAGTAACACTGGGGCCAATGAAGCCAAACGTGGCATTAGAAGAGCCATATTGGGCATAAGAACAGCCTTATTCGGGTGATATGCTGGATACCTATGGTAGAAAAATCTATCTTGGATGAAACTTGCCATGTTGATGGAACATATCAGTACAAAAAATCTTACTTGTTCTGTGACCTTGAAATGACCTAGAAGGTCGCTTTTGTGATCTGGACAGTTTTTTTGCCTGTAATGTCTTTTTTACACATTTATAAGATGAAGTCGCGAAAAGAAAAAGGAACAAGCTGTGTCACATTTGGCACAGAACATTTTGCAATATACATATATATATATATATATATATATATATACATATATTTGTACAAGGGGGTATTTTGCAATAGTTTAGTCAATTTTTACATAAAAGACATACATCAGTATATCAAATGGGTGAAACACATAGATTACGCTCATTTACTAGATAAATTTTTTTAAAAGATCATACATATATCTTTTTGTTTTAAAGTAGATATGTTCATTTTAAATTTTAGCCCATAAACTAATTTTTGGCGGCCACCTGGGATTGAAAAATCGAAAAGGAGGCTCCAATTTCAAATTGATATAATCTCATAAATATTTAACAAATTAAAGTAAGCTTTTTTCAGTATCATCTACTCTTTGAGCTGCATCCGATAGTGGATCGAACATACTTCAATGAGGCAATTCCAGGCTTTTCTCACATTTTGAAGAACACCTTTTTCTACCCAGAATTTTCTAGATCAGTCAATGTTTCCTTATGTGCCAAGTATTTTTAATAATAATCCTCGGACTTTGTTGCTTTCAAATAGAATGGCTATTTTGAGGATATGTATCAATATCTATCTGAAAACTGAATAATAATCTGATTACAGCTTTATTTTGGTGTTCAAGATTATTTCAAGGTGAATGAAGATCAAATTTTACATATCCTTGACATATCTCACTATCTGCCTAGTTTCATGAAGATTGACTTTTAAGTTCAGAAGATAATGCCAAATGTATTCTCAAGTGAACAAAAATTAGTCATTTGGTCCCAATGTGAATTCTGTCGTCACACTTAAGAGTCAGACCTACAAATCCAGATGCTCGCTCATTCGCGCCAATAACCATACAGGGACAGTACAATTAGCCACCATGCACGGATTCACTTACTTTGTGACATCGCTAAATCATTTGGCGATATCGCTAAATCATTTGGCGATATCGCTAAATGATTTAGCGATATCTCTAAATTATTTTGGGTAATCAGTAAATGATCCCATTTAACAATATCGCCAAATGACCTAGAGATACCGCCAAATAGGATCATATGTCAAAAATGCCTTGCCGTACGTGATTGAGATGGCCCTGTTCCTTGTTTAATCCAGTATAAGTGCTGCATTTTCGGAGTTTATTTTATAAATCTATGTTTTCTGACCACGGAAAGTGCGGGCATAAAACCCACCAACTTAAGACAACACAATATCAGTTCAGTCTCATTTGCACCTGAAACTCACATCAGTGCATCTCATGCTGGGCCTTTTGGGGGGGGTGTGTGTTCTGCATAGATTTTCCATTCATCTGCTATGTTCATGTTTTTGTTGCTGTTCTTTTTTTGTTTTACTTATTGTACATTGTTGTTTTCATTGGGAGCAAATAATGGTTTCTGTTATCCAATATTGCACATTGTTTCCGCCTAACGTCTCTTCTAATGAAAAAAGATGAAGTAAATGTGTTTGTCATAAATGTATTTTGACACGATATTAAATATTTTATATCATTATATTGCTTCTGCTCTGCCGTGTGGACTATGGTAAAGCATTGAAAGGCAATTGCTTTGCAGTCTTAAATCAGTATTGCTATTAACATAATAAACGTTTATGGTTACTAAATATAATAGGCATCAGAGACACTTCCAGAAGGACCATAAATTTTCAGTTATCTTCACTGCCAGCACATTAATTCTGACGACTGCTCAGACGTCCTTATTTGTGTTGTCTCTTGCTTTATTTATATGACTTCACAATAAGCTGAATTGGACGTAAGACAAAAAACTTACCAAGTATCCATGCATAAATCATGTAAGGAAGATTCAAATATAAAATGAAAACAGGTACCGATTCAACATTATTTCTTTCTCTCTTACAGAAGGACACAGTGGACAAAATCACGAAGTTCCATTTGCACACTCAAATTTCTTCATACATTCGAAGTCAATATTTACTGCAAGTTCCTTGGCAAATTGTGCAACAAGAACGTATCTAAGGAACCTTTGAGTTCACAATTGGCATGTTCGTACAATGTTGCGTACTTATCAACTTTGAAGATAAATGAATATTTACTTGTTTTTTCTTGTTTGAACTGTTCAAATAAAATTCGATGCAGAGTTTATCAAACCTGCACTGCATATGAGTTCATATATAACAAACAATACATTCATAATACTTACTATATGGATCGCAAGCGTGTATCGGAATTTATCACCGTTAGGGGCGTGCCTCCTGCGGTGGAGTCCGCTGCACGAGGCATGCCCGTTACAAAGATAAACAACTAATCACAAGACAGTCCGTACAGTAACTGGTTTATTGTACAGGTAAAGCCTAAAACACAACTTCATTAGAAGGAGACATATCATTGGTTAACAATTAGTGTCTTGTAATATTTGGTAAAGAAATTCCATTTGGCCGGTTACTACAACAGTGGGAGACCCAAGTGAAAGTGCTTCATCTTGATATCATGGGCAGACCTTGTTCAAAGACTTGTGCACTTATGACATGTAGCAACGTGTTTGGTCACAAATTGTAATAGCAGCTCTGAGGCCGCGGTTCTGTCAATGCACGCAACCTGACCAGCTGGATTTTCACCGAACTGCAATGTTGACATCGATCCTCACGGAAAAGAAGCAGTTTTATTAAAGCATTGTGATTACAAACAAACAATTTCTAGACTATGGAACAGAATTGCACAAAATTTGCGGACAAAGCCGAGTTTTGAAGACCAGGCAATAGTCTATAGTCATGTTGATACCGTACGAAAACGTCACAAATTTAGTTGAAATGAACTATGAAAACTAGACGATGAGAAAAAACATTTCTGTAGCTATAGTGCCTTTAGCTCACTGACTCGTCAGTCAGCTGAGCTTGTGTAGCGGTTAGGCATCTGTTGTCTGTCCTCCGTCCTCCGCTGGCGTCGACAAATTACATTTTCGACTTCTCCAAAACCACTGGGCAGATTTACTTCAAACTTGTTGGCAATATACCTTTGGTAGATTTCTACCAAATTTATCCAAGTTGCCGTGCTCTAATGATTTTGGGATTTCCTATGATTTTTTTTTGGGGGGGGGGGGCAAATCTTAAAAGACTTTCACCCAAACAGCTGTCCCAATTGCTTTGATTTCACACAGAAACAATCCTAGGGACTCTAAGTTCTTAATTGTCTACCAGGAGGCGCTGCACTTTTTTCCATTTTTGGTGATTTTATGTGCATTTTTTTTCTATTTTCAACTACTTTCACAGAACCGACAGTCAGATTCTTTGCTCATTTTAAGCTGGAACTTTGTGCATTAGTTCCTGGTGATAGGGTAAAAAAAATGTTCTCTTGGTGGCACTTCTGCGGATTCCTGGTTCTTAACGATGTTTTTTCCATTCGGATATTTATCATTGACGCACCTTTCCCATAGATTACTATGTAAGGAAATGGTCATTCTAAAGCTAATTCACAATTTCGACTTCGCTAGACCGTCTACCAGATTCACCTCAAACCTGGCGGCAATATACCTTGGGTAAATGTCTACCAAGTTTGTTCAAATGCATTTTTTACTTCTCCAAAACCTGAGTCAGCTTCATTAAAACTTGCTAGGGATGTACCTTGGGTGAGTCCTAGGAAGGTTTGTTCATATGGCCACGGTCCAGTGAATTTTGGATTTTTAATGGATTTTGTTCTTGATTTGTTGGTAAAATGTTAAAGAAAATCTTGACATCATAGTTCACAGGACCGGTTCAGTCTGTGCATGCAGGGTCAGCTGAACACAGAACTGTCACAGTCCTCTTGCTTTACTTTGCCATACTATTCGCTGCACAAGAACTGGCTGCACAATGTACTATACCGGTCGTGCATGTTTACCTTTAATCTTATTTGGACTCTGAATTGGGGATATGAACTAAGCGGATGACCAATAGATGTGAACCTCTAAAAATACTATAGTTTGGGAGTTTAATTGTACCAAACTCTATGTTACCTTTATAGCAGACAAGTGTTTTTCTTTTTTCTATCAGTATTGTATTTGCGTGTTTTTGTTCATAACCACTTCCTAGTGGTCATTACCCTATTCCACAGTCCGAACTCTTTACTCTCCATAAGCTAACGTGTCACTGTTTAACCAATATACATATGGAAGTACCATCGTCAATAATGTGCACTTTCTTCTGTAGAATTTTGACATAGGCTGTATTAGCCCCAATGAATTAAAGGGTCATCAACGGGTAACTACTCAGAACATCTTTCGGCATCTTTCTAAACGGTACATGTCTTTCTGAGCAGCGACTCCTTGTCCAAGTTAGATATTCAGCAAAGACAACCCACATAATAATGTATAAACATGAACGTGGTAAATGATGAATTAGCCAAACACGTGATGCCTCGCGGATAAATACAGAGCTTCATTATAAAAGCAGAAAACCTGTCAAACAAAACATAATTACTAAATTTGTAAAGTACAGGTTCAGATATGAACAATTTGGCTTACCCCTGAACCAGTATGTACCCTTTCTAGCTGGATTGCTTATCCTAGTTAAACCCCCTGTCAGTGTATAACTGAAGTAGAAACAAACTGGGGTATTATATTCAACCCCAGTGATTGTAAAATACACAGTTGCAGCTAGACCACCGTACAAGCCAAGGGAAATCCTAACAATAATGGACATCCTGCACCAGAAATGTAAAACAAACTCCATGATGACACATACATCTAACTTTGAGAGTCTCCAAACAATTAAGCTCTATTTCACTGCCAATCCTGAGTCAATGTTTCAACATAATGTGTCAGTTTTTTTCATTTTAGAAAATATTCAATTTTGAGTTTATTTTTGTAATGTTGAGTATATTCGTATATTATCTTCTTTCTGTCCAGATGTTAACACAAGAATGTCATTAAAAGATGAAGAATAATGTCGAAGATAAATGCTGCCAAACTTTCTGTTGCTTGCACAGCAAAGAAGTTTTTTTCTTCTTTCCATCAGCATGTTATCTTTTTCTGTTCAGATGTTGAACCAAGAATGCCATTAAAGGATGATTAAATTTACAATTGGTTGCGTGTTATTTGTTATTTTAGTGAGCTGCTGTGCTGCCGGCCTAATAATGATTACCACTATTATCAGGCCAAGGGGAGTGGCAGTCCATAGTTCAACGTGTATGTGTTGAAGCTTTTTGTGTAGGATACATCAGAATGCTGAAGCCCGAACTATGCAATAATGCATATAAACTATCAGATGTCAGGCAACCCAATCATTAATCTATAGCGGTTTTTTTTTTTTTTTTTTTTTTTTTTTTTTTTTTTTTGTGGCGCTTGAATACAGACGGTTTTATTTGTATTGCATAAAGGACATCTGGCAATCACATTGAATGTATATTGAACGAAAGGCTGCCGTATATATGTTTGGAAAAAGCTAGAGTGTTTTCTATTTATTTATTTTTGGCGCGCGCAACCTGCTAATGGCCTTGTCATTGCCAATTTTGACCGTAGTCGATGTGCTGTGAATTCCCATATTCCCATTTTTGGTACACAAACCTTCTCTTCAAGTACCATCGTGCCTATGCTTGCAGGTTACATATACAATAATGGATGTCATGACTTTAAAAGCCAATCATTACTGACACATTAATCACAGTATCAGTTGACTTTTCAATGTCGCTCAAGTTCACAATTATCACCACCAGAAGAAACCCAACAATACTTTCCTATTAGGGCTTTTTTTGTAACCGTGTACCTAGTTTAATATCCACAATTAACACAATATAAGCCAGTCCGTCAGATTTGATGCAACCCCTATTTTACAGTGACAATGCTCACATGTTCATATCTCCTGAGCGATTTTCCTTAATTTTGATAACTTAAAATGGACCACCATGTTGTGAACAAATTTAGAGGAGATCTGCTGTGGGGCACAAGTGATGTCTTGGGTGTACTTTGATCTCTAAAACTAGAGAAGAAAAACATTTGTGGCGCTCAAACTCAAACATTAAATTGTATGAAAAACCGATCACTATACAGCTAAATTAACAAAAAATATGTGCCACTTTATTCAGGACTAAATGGCTTAAAAAGAAAAGTAAAATCGCATTTAATACAAAGTTTCAGTCCTTTCTTGGAAAAAAGTTTTTCTTGTTAAAATGAATATAGGTAACTGCCATATAATTTTAATGTGTCGGCTAAGTGACGATAAACATGGTTTAAGCAAAGCACTTATAATTGGTTTAAACATATTTCATTTCACTTGAAAATGGATTAGGGAACAAGCTTAATAAAGCTTATGTGAATCCTTCTTCATAGTTACACAATGTACATTTGCGAAACCAACCACTGAAATGCTCGAAAGTATATTCACAATCTAAGACATATAAATGGCAAGTAAAGAATGAAGAAAAAAGAAAGAGAGAGAGAGAGAAAAGAAAGGCGAGGTATCCTTATACTATCTTGAAGCGTTTGATCTTGGTGATATATATCTGTACAGCACTAAATACTGTGTGATTCCAATGGACACTTTTCAGTGGGTCACCTTGAAGTAAAATGGCTGTAGATAGCTTATTACCTAAGTGCAGGGGTTCAAAGTATTGCGACTGCAGTTGAGTGTAAATGGGGCAATCTAACAAGAAGTGAGAGGTGTTTTCGACCGGTGCGCCACATGAACACTGTCGACTATTGATAAAATTACATCGAAATAGAAAATCATTCAAAGGACTGCAGTTGAGGCGCAACCGCGTATGGTGAATTTGGGAAAACCGATTACCACCGTAAAATAAGTAGGAACTTGATCAACGTCTCTGTTAAGTCTGCGTTTGAATAAACCTAATGAATTAGAGCTTTTGGTATCGTTGTCCAAGTCTCGCCATGCTTTGATTGTAGATGGAAAATATGATTTCTTTCACTGTTCAGAGTAGCAGAAAAGTAGGGGTATTTCGCCACTAGTGCGAGTGCCGTAGCCAGTTGTTACGGGTTCAGGGATTCTGTTGCTTAAGTATTCGGGTGTTAATCCGTGCATTAATTTGTAAAAATGAATTAGTTTGTGTTTTTCTCTACGTTCGTGTAATTTTTCCCATTTAGTTTCTTCGTGCAGCAGACGAGAGCTGCAGTTGAAAGTGGCACCTGTAACAACACGTGCAGCATCCAGTTGAACTCTTTCTAGCTTATCAGAGCATGTTTGGGAACAGTTGTCCCAGAGAATGTCAATATTTTCAAAAATAGGTCTTATAAAAACTATATAAAGCGTTTCTAACTGCCTTCTGTCGAACATATATTTCATGGCACGTAAGCAGTCGACTCTTGTCATAGCTCTCATGTAAACGTCTTCGAGATGCCTTGTCCAAGAGTAGTCCGAAGATAGAGTTATTCCAAGCTGCCTGTGACACTCGGTGTCTTTTACACGGGTACCATTTAAGAACAAAGGATCTTTGCTTCAGACAGAAGAACGTGTACAGCACATACAAAAAGTTTTAGTTTCATTCATGTTTATGAACCATTGTTTGACCCAAATGGAAATTGCCGAGAGATATCCATTTAAAGTGAGAGTTGCAATGTCTTGATCACAGTGATCAGTTGTGACAAAGAGAGAAGTATCGTCTGCAAAGAGTCGTATGTTCGATTCTACAATAGACGCAATTTCGTTTATGTAAATCAGAAAGAGTAGTGGTCCTAGAATTGAACCTTGAGGTATACGCCTGCTCTGATGTATTTCCATGATGAAGATTGGTCGTTTATGACAACGCGTTGACGTCTGCACTCTAAATAACTTTTAAACCAGGCGAGTATGCTACCTCGGACTCCAATGGCATGTAGCTTATGGAGTAAGCCTTTGTGCCAAACTCTGTCGAACGCCCGGGATATATCAAGGAAGACAAAATTTACCATGTTGCCATTGTCCATAGCATCAAGCACTAAGTCGTACAATTCTAATAATTGCGAGACAGGAGAATCGCCTGGTTGATAGGCAGATTGAAATTTTGTCACAATTTTGTTTTTGATGCAGTGGTTGAAAAGAGAATTGAAGACACACCGTTCAAAAACTTTGCTTAAGCAACTGAGTAAAGATATGGGACGGTAATTTTTCGTAAGCTGCTCATAATTAGTATCATAAGCGTTCCTCACAGATCGTGTAATGAGTCAATGGCTGTCATACACGCACTAATAATGAGACATACAAATATAGGGCGCATTATAAGGCCATACATGATTGTCTTTAATCTGAAAAAGTTGACTTTGTAAGTGCAGTATAAATGATGGTCCTCACAAGTATGGTACCGGGTTGAGGTCCTCCCAAATGAGTAAATCCACGTATGAAACTTGAAACTTGAAACTTAAAACTTTATTGCTGCATCAAACATATGAACGTGATATTTTTAAATATATACAACCATCCACACATGTACACACAAATTACATTAACATCACATTTTGACAAAATCAAACGTATACACGCTAATGCAAAATACATAGGCACTGGTAAGAATTAGAAAAAGTATATGCAAAAAACCCCTGACTGGGGAAAAAAATCACTGTTCCTGATGCATCATTGATGTTGTTGGTAGTTTACGTTAAGAAATTAGAAGGGTCCCCTCTGCTCCATGATAGCTGCAAAGAAAATTTCAATATATTTAAATTTTTCTGTATCGTCTAACTTCATCAAAAAGGTAAATTTATCATTATTGTCTAGTGATGAGAATAAAGGGACAATGTCGACCATTTCCAAGAATAGTTTTTTTCTCTCCTTTTCATATTTTTTGCAAAAAATGATGACATGTATTTCAGCTTCCAATATATTACACTTGTCACAAATTCTTTTTCCCAAAGGTGTTTTTGTGGTCTTCTATGTCTACCTGTTTCGATTTTTTAAATTATGGGCGCTGATTCTAAAACGTGTTATATATATATATTTTTTTTATATATCGATCTTTCATTGCTGGTAAATATAGTTCTCTTTTGAATTCTTTTTTAAAATTTGTGTAGGTTCGTAACTTTTTATGAGCTCCTGCATTAACTCTCATATCTTCTTTCCACTGTTCCAAGAAAATATTTTCTAATCTTTGATCAAAATTTTAATGTCGGAAAATTGTCTGTTACTCGGCCGATATTTTCCCATATTTGTGCAAAACCCAAATTGCAGAAAGTGCTTCGTACGACTGGTATGTATGTGTGTGTATGTGTGTATATGTGTATGTGTGTGTGTGTTGTCACCACGGAGCGGTCTCGAACCAGCTACCTTCGGCAACAATCACCTAACCGAAAATAGGAAACGCACATACCAACTGCACCAAATCCTCCTTCCTGAAAAGAATGGTTCAATGGAGGCCAGTAGGCGTGAATGCCATACTCGAGAAGGCCCGAGTCACTGTAGTTAATCTAGTAGAGGTACTGTATTTGGAGTTGCTCCAGATCGGGGGCCGTACATATGTAGGTCCGCTAGCATCAAAGGAGCACTGAAATATGTTTTGTGACCACGGAAGATATATATATATATATATATATATATATATATATATATATATATATATATATATATATATTCTTACATACTTACATACGTAAAATTTAGAGAAAATACATAAGGACAATACCGTATACAGACTTCCCAAATGTGCTGAAGGTTTCTTGCGACTTGAAATGGAACCAGGGACACCGCAGTGAGTTATGTCACATATATGGGAACGCCTATCTAAAAAGTCAGATTTATAACATGAAACCAACAATTGAAAAAAAAAATCGTTTATTGAGGTTCAGTTATATGACGCAAAAGCTACGAAACACACATGAACCTTAACTGGCCGCATGAAATATTTTACAATTGTTAACGAAATTGGATGAAGTGCAAATAAAAGTGCACGAATGTAGATCATATTGATAATGTAACGGGTCTACCACGTCCATTGAAAGAAAATGCCGAAGACCGACCATTTATTAACACGGAAAAATTTTACGTTGTCAGCATTGGGTGTTTAGCACAGGTTCAATATATGCGTTTTGGACACTAAAGGCAGACGTTAGTCGCGTCAGTCAGTTGGGCGAACAGCACAGGTAAAAATCAATTAAAATACGTTTGGATGGCCAGGCAATACGTCACCATGAACTGGTGGGTCTTTTGGCAGGTTCAACTTTTCTCATGTTAAAATCCCCAAAACAACAAGTCTAAAATTTAAATTAGATGATTGAATTACAGGCCAATTAACAATTTTAAAGACCAATCTGGATATTTGAACACCACAGATTAAGATATTTTCACAATGCAACAAGACTATGATTATGCAAACTAGTTGCATTAGCTTTGCTCAGATTGACTTGACTGTTGTTTGAACGTAATTTAGGAACCCAAACTTAATTTGTTACAGAGGTTTCTTGATTAGGAGAATAATATTAAAAGGCTTATGAAAGCTTTTTCTGTAATTTGGTATTCATAAAATTTTAACTTTGGCAAACACGTTAAGTTCATTACCTGATATATCAATACATTGTTGACGTCAATTTTCCTCGCAAAAGTATCAACGAATGAAACTGTCACTAAATCTTAACCAGTTTTATTTATGTTTGTCACAATACTGTTTAAGTAACACAAACTCAGTGCAAGTTAACAGTTTTCAGAATAATGAAGCAGGACAACACCAATGTAGGTATAGACTTATCTTTAGTGCTAAATATTGACAGTCGGTCCAAAGTTTAACATTAAGGAGATAAAAATTTTCCTGCCCCGTCATTCTCTCATGAACCCCAGGTCATAAACTGCAACGACGAATCACATTGCGCACTGATATATCAATTGATGCGGCAACACTTTTACCAACATAACATGACCCAATAACCGTGTTGCCGGCAATGTGCGCCCCGATCCCGTTAACTTTCAGCTTGTGGCTCCGGCGCCTCCAATATCTCGGTTGCTTTCATCTTCTGCTGAAATCGTGCCTCATGCTGCCTTGAAATCCATAAATCCGTTGTCTGTTTCAAATCAAACGATGTCAGCCGGCACAATATGTTATTCCACTTTCCACAATTTCACATTTAACATCGTCAACGGTAACCGCTGACTGCTTTAGTTCTCGACCCTGGAACCTAGAGCCGCATCACCGTTGTCCTTAATTCTTGGCACATCTGCCAGTTCAGTGACATAAATGTTTCTACTTGGCCTATAGCGATGCTCTTGTTATCCTTTAACGCTAATTATCAACAGTAATATGTCGTAGCATACCGATACAAGGCTAAATTGTACATGTAAATATGACGTCATCCCTCAGTCACGTTAGGTGACTGATCCGACAGAAATTACCGCCACGGGTAAAGCTGTCGTGGCGCCATAAATTCAGTAGTGGTGATCGGTCTAATATACTTCCGAAATTTTCCATTAAGACAGAAAGATGGAAAAATATCAAGCTGTCGACATTTTCAAAAACAGGGCGTTACCGACCAGCTTAAAATAAAATGCAAATATGTGCAGTGCGTCTGCCAGATGACACCGAACAATGAAATGTTGTCCACATGATGTCAGAAAAAGTTCGAAAAATATAGCTCTATTTTTTCGTGAGGATGTTAACAATTAAGATACAACGCATATAAAATGGAACGGCATCTGACAGCTTTCACAGATTAAAAATATAATGTACTGTAGAGTTGATAGTTTATCATATGCCGAAAAGTAACCAGGTGGCCAGACTTAAGTATGATAGTTGTTGCGGAGTTGACATTTAAATTATAATGAACACATGTACAAAAAGCAAACTAATTCATCCACACCAGACTTTCATGTAACTTTATTTTTTTCTCAGCATGAAAATGTATTGTGAAATTTACTGCATAACTTTTTTGGATAATACATTTTAGTCAACACATCGGATCCATTTTTCAAAATGCTGCTTACATAGGCTTGTTTTGTATTTCCGCTTACAGAAGATCTTTATATTAAGTAAGCAACGTTTGTTTTCGGAAATACCCGAGTACCTTTGCAAATTGGATAACATGTTTTGTTAGATTTTTATCCGGATCCAGTTCCCCGTCCAAACAAAAACAGGGGTGACACTGGCTGGCCGAGTGGTTTAAACAAAAAAGATTTCCTCGAGAGAAGAATATTGAAATAGTAAAAAGCACA
>OZ026623.1:19492212-19609712 GCA_964020975.1 Hermodice carunculata | reverse complement strand
TTCAAAGGATCTACGTCCCAGGCTACAATATTTTGCAAAAGTTGTTGCACTTGTTGAAAGGATTCTTTCAGTAGGATGCACAAAAATTGATATGTTCTTGGGCCCTGATGCAACTCTAAAACAAATTACATTATTCTATCCCTAAGGGTTCTAGAGATATGCTGTCAGACACACGAAAATGGATATGTTCTTGGGCCCTGTAACGTTGAAAATAGGTCAAGGTCACAACCGATATACAGCACACATGCCCGTGGTATGATGCATCTCTGGTATATATTTTATTATTCTATCTCTAAGGGTTCTTGATATATACTCCTGGACGGACGGACGGACGGCCCTCTATACTCACTAACTCTGTGTCCACCATCTCTTTCCATGACCATCGTTCGGGTACCACAACAAGCAAGCATTCGAACAATGGGAATACAGAAGAAAGCTATACCATGTATACACAAATTGATATTTTCTGGGCCCTGTGACCTTGAAAATAGGTCAACGGCAAAAGTAATGAAGGTGCACGTGCTCTTTGTATGATGCATTTCTGATATAAATTTCATTATCCTATCTCTTAGGGTTCCAGAGATATGCTGCAAGACACACGAAAATAGATATGTTCTTGGGCCCTGTGACCCTCAAAATAGGTCAAGGCTGAAAGGAATACACGGTGCACATGCCCATGGTATGATGCATCTCTGATATTTATTCCATTGTTCTATTTCTTGGGGTTCTAGAGATATCCTCCTGGCCGGACGGACAGACAGAGAGACGGACACATGGCCTCCTATCCTCACTGACTCTATGTCCCCCTATGCAACCTTCTATGGTGGGGGACAATAGTGATGTGTGGCAGCACCTGCACAAAGATATAGCCCAGAGCTCTGGGCTTCAGCAATTTTAACTTTTTCTCAAGAATTTTGCAAAAGGCTTACTACAAATTCTGTTGGACAATTCTGCGTAAAGGTCAGGGACCAATAGTATACCATTGGTAACACTCAAGGACCTTTGGTTGCAATTTGTCAATTTTTGGTGCGTTGGGGTTGTTTTTCAGTAAGGCAAGCTGCCTAACCATGCTTTTGGATTAAAATCACCCAAGCATTACCAAAGACAGGGATGTCACTGCTAAGACCACTCGCTGTATTGATTATGGATAGACTGTGAACACTGTGCATGGGGAGTGACAGTGCTGAGGCCCTGGGTCAGTAAGTGCCCAAAATAATGTCAGATCCATACATTCTTGACATGTATATTCAATGCAATGCAGCAAAGATCTCACATCTGTTTCACAGACTCTGGAGGTGTTATCTGTCCTATAACTAGACTGCTCATTATTGGGGCGGTTCTCTTTGCGCTCTTATTGAGTTTCACAGAGTACAGTTTTCTTATGGGATATTGCAGAGAGTCTGCTAAATACAGTCTGTCACAAAATGGAGGCAAACCAAGCTGCAATGCTCTCGGAAAAATTGATCAAAACTTTCTGGATGCGTTGAAAGTCCTAATGCGCGAAAACTGCTTGAAATTAAAACGCAAGCTAGCAGTTTTGTAGCTCAACTAGTTAGCTCAACAACGAAGTTGATACAGTTGAATCTAGCTTACCGGACTGTAGTGACCTTGTGGGCATTGTGAAAGGCAATTTTTTGCCCAGAGTGTCTGAATCACTCGATGATGTATCCACTGCAATTGCTCTGAACATATTAAACAAGGAAGTACATGTTCGTAAATGGGTCCTTGCCCTCTCTGGCATAAAAGATTCTGCTGGAGAAAGTGTATGCAAGACTCAGCAGTCTTGCATAAAACTCTCTAAGGAGGACTTAAAAGTTGCAGATGCCCAAAGTAACCAAACGGCACTCTGTCACCGTTTTAACCAACAGGCTGATGCGGCCGTATGCGTTCACTTTTTGGAACTGGACCAGCGCAACAAGTGGCTAATGGGAGCTCAAAACCTTAAAGGTCATGCTGAAAAAATATCTGTTTCACCAGGTATTCCACCAGTCCTGAGACCTCTGAAAATAAACCTAAGGGACCAGAGATACAAATTGCCAGCCGAGGTGGAACAAAAATCCAAACACATGCACGTGGAGTCATGGCCCTACATGGAAATTACTATTCAAGGGCAGAACCCTTTGCATCCCGAGGCCACAAAGGGAGATGTTGCTGCAAAGTTCCTGGAACTGAAGCCAAAGATGTCCTTTACACGAACATAAGTTCACTCATTCCTTACAGACATTCATAATGTTTTTCTTAACAGACATTCTTAATATGAATACACCTGTATTTCGCAGAGTCAAACCTGTTCTCAAAGGGTGGTTTAATCATTTATTTGAATAATAAATACAATAATCGACATATGGAACTACAAAATCGCTCTGAATTATGGGAAGGTCAGTTTGTAGAGGTGGCGAGGTAAGAAAACACATAATGATTGGAAACCTATACAGAGCACCCAGAGGTTCTGTAGAAAACTACCAAATCTTTATTAACGAATTTTCACAATTGTTATGGTAATAACAAGCAAAAAATCAGGAGGTTATTGTATGCAATGATTTCAATATTGATTTACTGAAAATGCATGAACGTGAGATATTTAATGAATTTTTCGATACAATAATGACGCATACTTGCTTCCCAAAAATAACATTTCCAACCAGATTTCACACACATTAATTGCCAACGCACTATGCTAAATGAGTGATGCATCTTTGATTGCAACTTCCGGGAATATGGTAAAGAAATCCTCAGACCATCAACCATATTTTCTCTACCTGAATATCCCAGTTAAAATTTTTAAAAAAGCAAATCATCAAAGCTGTTTAGAATCACCAAACAATCCTCGTCTGATCTAAATCGATTTCATGACGAAATTCACGACGACAACGTTTGTAATAAAATAAATATAAATCATAATGCCAATCGAAAAAGATAACTTTTATATTCTAAACAGTATAATGACATAAGTAAAAGACAAGCATATCCCATGCAAAGTAGTAAAACTCCTTAAACATAAACATAAAAAACTGGATAACAGCAGGAATTCTACAGTCCATTAAATTCAGAGATAATATATATAAAACATTAAAATATACTCATACAAATTCTAATTTATTTTTCACCTTAAGTCCATATCTGTCGACTTATGATCATATTTCAAGAAAAACTATAAATAGAAATTATTATGAAACTTGTTTTCGCCGATATCAAAATGATATAAAAAAACATGGTCAACTGAAAACAAAATACTCTTAAAAACAAAAAAGCAAAAAACGTTTCCAGAATTCTTTACTGGAAAATGGAGGAGAAATCAAAGATAAATTAACCATCGCCAATAAGTCTAATCTTTTCTTCACAAAAGTAGGTCCTGCTCCAGTGAGAGAGTTGAAGAGAGCCCCGGAAAAATTATACAAGCAGTACTTCAGCAAAACATATGTACATAGATTTATAATTGAACCTGCTGATGCTGATTTCATCAACGAAATTATCGAAAGTTTAAAAACAAAACAAGTCAAGGTGTTGATGTTATATCAACTGAATTGTTAAAATTCATTAAGGATACTGTTCAAAACCATTGACAATAATCATAAATTGGACTTCAAAAAGTGGTATTTTTCCAGAAAATTTAAAATTGCCAAAGTAACTCCAATCTATAGAAAGGAAAATGAACACCTTTCTGCCAATTATCGTCCCATAACAATATTACCCGCATACTCAAACGTTTTTGAGAAAGTAATTTCAACCAGTTATATGATTATTTCAATCGTTACAAATTATTTTATTGTAGCCAATATGGTTTCCGAAAATATCACTCAACTGAATGAGCTGCTGTTGAATAAGTAGATAATATATCAAAGGAAATGGATGTTGGAAATCTTCCTTTGGGTAAAATTTTTGGACTTATCGAAAGCTTTTGACACTTTAAATCATGAAATTTTGATCAAGAAATTGAAATACTATGGTATCAAGGTATATCATTGAGAGTACTTGAAAGGTATTTAACTAATTGTAAACAGTTCGTTGAATATGATGATGTAAATTCTGATCTATTACCTGTAACAACTGCAGTACCATAAGGCTCAATTTTGGGACCTTTGTTATTCCTCACATATGTAAATGATCTAGCTTGTGCTAGTCCCAAATTCGAATTAATAATGTATGCCGACGACTTTACCCTATCAGCTTGTTCATATCAATTTGGAAATAGCACAATTCATGACATTGACGCAGATAGAAATTCTGAACTTAATAAATGTTAAAAAAACACAATATATGAAATTCCAGCAACCTCAAAAGAAATTCAAAATTCCTGCTACAAAAATGAAAAATATCTAGATTGAAGGGTTTGAAATTTTTAAGTTTCCAGGTATTGTATTTGATACAAATTTACTTAGATCTCAAAATCTCTAGGGATTTTGAACAAACTGAAAAGAATATTTCCAATTGATGCAAAAACTCAAAATTTATAATTCCATCATTCTTTCCCAAGTAAATTATGGGATTCTTCTCTGGGGATTCAAGAGCTCTAGCCTAAAACAATTCAAAAGGAAGTCATCAGAACTATAACATGCAGTAAATACAACCCACATACTGACCCATTGTTTAAAAAAACTGGGGTGATTAGAAGTTGAAGATATTTTTAAAGTTGCAAAAACAAAGTTTTATCATAGATTCTTAAATGAAACCCTTGCTATAAATATCCAAAAGTAATTTGTTCCCAAAAACACCGAAATTTATACACGTGAAACTAGATGTGCTGAAAATTTGTTTGTTAATCGGTACTCTTATGTTTTTGCTAAAAACTGCCTTTGATGCAGTTTACCAGTAACTATAATCCCGTGACCAATTGCCATTCGAGACAAATATTATACGCAAAGTTATCAAGGATTAGTAAGATATGCTAGAAATATTTACATTTAATGTTATCAAGAAGTATGTGATGCACCAAATTGTTATAACTCTACAAACAAGTAATTAATGTATATTGTACTACTTAATATTATATTACTATTTTAAAATCCTTTTTCTTCTCTTACTTCTGATTGAAATGTAGATATTACAGAGAATTGTAGTTTTCTAACAGTCAGCTTTATGATCTTTTGCCATCATCTTGTAAAATAGCTAATAATTCATACAGGGTGGCCCTCATGATAGCGACATATTAAAGTCTTAATGAGGGTGTCCCTGACGATTATACAATCTACGTTGTGCTACTGTGTAATTTGTATCTGTGTATTGGTCAATAGACGAATCCTGAATCCTTAATCCGAAGATTCCACAACTGTGGTAGAAAGAACTTTCTTTTGGGTGAAATCTTCACTTTGTTAATTACACATGATACACTCGCCACACGCTGTTCGGCCAGTATCACATAGACATTCCCAATCTTTGTTGAATAGTCCATTGATGTTGCAAAACGAAGACCAAGTGTGGGGGCATGTGGAGTCCCGTGGGCTTTTGATGAAGATTGTATAACACCTACTCAGAAATGTTAAATACATCTGAAATAACAGAAAAAAACATGTTGGCACTTTGCCAACCTTTTAGATTCAAAATGGCCGCCGTTTTTCAAAATGGCTGCCAAATTTCTAATTTTTGTCACATTACAGGTCCCGTAAAGGTCCTTGCAGTATAAAGAACCCTTTTTTTGGTCTTTATTTTCATAACTCCCGGCTATAAAGTTGGATTTTTATCTTCAAATTGAATCTCAGTCAATTAAGGCTCATATTTGTCTTAAAAGTATCAAATCATTGGATCAAAAGAATGTAAACCGAACCGAGATAAATCACTTTATTTTGAAACAATATTATGACACCAGTATATTATTACAATAAAGGGCATCATCACCTCCCCTACCAAGTTCATACCTGTGTGACTGGAGGACCTATTTTAAATTGTTATCATTCTCACCTTTATCATTGTCACTCTCATATTCTGAGTTTACATTGGAACAGTATTATGAAACAAGTGTTTTGCTACAATAAATGGCATCGTCACCTCCATTATATAGTTCATATTTGTATGATTAGGATAATTATTTTAACTATCATCATTCCCATCTTCACCATTGTCACTCTCATATTTTGACTTAACATTGAAACAATATTATGTATGACACTTTAAAGTGTATTGCTACAATAAATGACATCATCACCTCCATTACCCAGTTCATATTTGTATGATTAAGATAACTATTATAACTATCATCGTTCTCATCTTCATCATTGTCACACTCGTATTGTGAGTAAACATTGAAACAACATTATGACACATTAAAGTGTATTGCTACATTAAATGACATCGTCATCTCCAGTACCAAGTTCATACTTGTGTGATTAAAATAGCTATTTTAACTATCATCGTTCTCATCTTCATCATTGTCACACTCGTATTGTGAGTAAACATTGAAACAACATTATGACACATTAAAGTGTATTGCTACATTAAATGACATCGTCATCTCCAGTACCAAGTTCATACTTGTGTGATTAAAATAGCTATTTTAACTATCATCGTTCTCATCTTCATCATTGTCACTCTCATATTGTGAGTTGTGGTGTCCAGCTGGTGACTGTCCTACACAGTAGAAGTGGCCGTATCTGGTGATTGCCATATACTGTGGCAGTCTGCCATAGCAGTTGGATTGTTCAGTTGGATGATGAAGATGAAAGCAATTCATCATAATTCCAGAGTCATCAATATGTTGGATCTACTCTTAGTACCTCATCCCAAATCTATCATTTATGCCAATTGAGCCACAGGCAAGAAGTTCACCAAGATCAAACTGTGGTACACAAGTGATATGTGAACTGTTCTACATGTGCTGTACATGGCAATGACCAGCTAGTAAGATAAGCTGAGATGCACCTTGCATTATTATTAGGTGGGATGGATGTACTGGGTTGAGGGTGGGGGGAAACCTTACGACCAAATTTAGTAAATTTCATTTTCTGAACACATAAATTCTGACTACAAAAGTTTCCATTCTGTTAGATACTGCCCAGATTTGATATTTTTCCAGTGGTTACCTGAGTGTTTAACCCACTCTGGCTGAGAACAGGCTAATAGAGTTGGTATGTTTTTACATTCGGAACATAAAGTGCTGGAGCATATAGTCATCCCCTACATCGTCAGTCCGTCGGTTCATCCGTCTTGTCAATGTTACCTTGATATTTAAAAAAATATTCACCATAGTTGTACCAAATTTTTATCGGAGATGCAACTTGTAATGGTCCAGTTTGCTATTGAAAACTGGCACCCTCTTATTATTTTTAAGCTTTTAATCAATTCTTTAAGAATTTATTTCAAGGCCGCCTGAGTGGCGCACAAGGAGACGATGTTACCATATTATCTCCACAAATATTCACCATAGCTTTACTAAACATTTGTCACAGAAGAACTTTATGATGGACCAGGTTTCTATCAAGATCAGGCTTCCTTTGATTATTTCTTAACTTTTTATGAAACTTTTAAAGTATTTATTTGAAGGCCGTCTGAGTGGCGTCAACCCTGACGATGCTACCGAGATATCTAAAACAATTTTGATGCATCTTCTGGTCCATGAGGTTCCTTTTAAAAACTAGCATTCTCTTGGTATTTATAAACTTTGTATGAAACTTTAAAGTATTTATTTCAAGGCCGTCTGAGTGGTGCACAAGGAGACAATGTTAGCATAATATCTCAACAAGGATCTATCGCAGCTTCATCAAATTTTCATCAGTGATTGCTAAAAATAATGATAGATTGAATATTCACAGAAAAAATTAATGGTGATAGGCTTGGGGAGAGAAGAAAATTAATGTATGTTTAGTTCTGTGGTTGAATTTTTAATCATGGACCGAGAGCGTGAAATGAATCAAGGCAGATTCAGATAAAGTACAAAACCAATGTATTAATGAACATTATAATTTTCTGTTGTCAATAAAAAAATTATAAAGAAAAGAAGCAAATTTCATTAGATATGCACATTATAAAGGACTATATTCCTATTGAAAACTAGCTTCCTCTCATTATTTTGAAACTTGTTGTACAGCTTTTGAAGTATTTATTTGACGCTGTCTGATCATGATTCAGATTCAGATTCTTTTATTCAACACAAAATTCAATACATTTCAATTGTTAGGTAATAATGACAGAAATGTATATAAACAAATGCAAAACAAAAATAGGAGAAATAGTACAACATACCACAGAAAACAGACAGTCAGGATGACCCAGCTAAGGATGAAAACATCAGCTCTCGCATGGGCCATCTAAATAAATATATTTGATAGGTAAACACCTTGCTTCAGAACAAAGCACGACATGTGTGTTAGGACAGTTGAACTGACCGAGACAAAGATAACATAATTACATACAAATATACTTTATGAATCCTCATTACAAACAAAGCAATTTGGAATAGTACAGGTTTCAGAGTCTTGGTCTATCTAGAGTCTTTTAACATATTGAGAAAGAAAGAGAGAGAGAGAGAGAGAGAGAGAGAGAGAGAGAGAGAAAGAGAGAGAGAGAGAGAGAAGTGGACAATGTTACCATAATATCTCAAGAAGGATTCATCGCAGTTTTATCAAATTTTTGGTGCAGTTACACCGTATTATGATACCTGCAAATTCTAAAAAAATGTCAGAATTGGGGAAAAAAAGATTGTGGGTGCCGAGGGTAATCCTTATCTGAACGCTATTTTCTTATTATGAGGTGGGCACTGGACACCTATTCCATGCTTTGAAAAGCTGTAAATTCATGGGGCATGTTATCTCTGTTTAGCTCTCATCTATAATTGTTATTCAAAATATTTTCTGTGGACAAACGTTTAATATAAGACATGAAAGGAGATGACTTTTTATATTGTTGGCCACTTTAAGGGCAATTACAGGACTAAACCCCAGAATTAATTGGGTTAATCAAGAATTTCTAGAGGCCTTGCTACAGTCATTGTGCAAAAAGGTCGTTGCAAATAAATGTGCTTGGATTATGGCAAGAATGTGTTCAGTCTTTCAATATAAATGAAGACTCAGCAAGTAATTTAAAAGCACTTGGGACACTATTTCTCCAAGCAGTTAGCTCACGCAGATCCACCCATCAGCATGCCAGCACAATGCATTAGTCCTGGACCACCACTTTACCTACTATACAGGGAATCATTCTGTCAGCACACCAATACTACCATACAGACCCGCAAAATACATTCAAACAACGGGTAAGTTATAATAGGGAACAATGATTGGAACTGATGATCTTGGATCAGATGAGGAAAAAGTATTGATCTAGACTAAAAGGGTAATGAGAGATATAGTTAAATATCAACAAGTTTTGATGCATAGATTATATGCATGCATATTTTAGCATATCAGCCATCTTGAAATTTGGTTGGTAACAACTGGTGTTAAGTTTCAAGATTTAAAATCATGACACAATGTTATTACATGGTTCATGACACAATGTTGTTACATGGTTGGAGTATGATTAGAACACTTAGATAATATGAGTTGGAGAATATTGGTTCTTTGTGTAAAATGACATAGTGGCTTGTGGGGGTCGGGGGGTGGGGAGTGGCGGTGGGGCAGCCATTTTGAGGAAATTGTGGCTATCTTGAATTGTGATAACTACAGTGCTATACATACCCTCATTGATGCCAGTAACAACCAACATAAAGGCCAAATTTAAATCAATTATTTTAACGCTAAACATTTCTAAGAAACATGAAAATATAGATAAAATTTTCCGGATATTTTAAATTTTGGTGTCTAGTAATATTCAAGTTTGAGGTAAAAGACATGAATAATGTTCCTGGATGACAGAAGGTTAAAATTTGATTCTTAGATGTATTAAATTGAACATTTCGGACACATTATGAAACATAAAATATCATTATGTTTGGAGTTTGGTGGCCATTTTGAAAAAAATGGGGGCCATTTTGAAAATAACAAGTTGGCAAAGTGCCAGCATAGTTTTTTATGTTCTTTAGGATATAAATAACATTTCTGAATAGGTGGCATAAAATCTTCATCAAAATCCCTCGGGACTTAAAATCATGATATATGCTCCCACACTAACCTGTCCATTTGTCATCATGAAAGTCCCAGCTGCGCCTGCGATTGTCCCTCTGAAATCGTGGTCCATTATTTCCTGCAGTGCCTACTTCACAATATTCCAAGACAAATGTTTTGCAATGATTTCAGACATTATCATGAACGAAAACCTAGAGCTTAATTTTACTTAATAACGAAAGTGCATTTACTACTATTTAAAACACACATGGCATCATACGAGTTTAACTGTTTGCTTGTTGAGGCAACTGTGCAGTTTATTGAAAGTTCCGAAAGATTTCTTTTAAGTAGGTAATGCAACTGTATTCACGGATGTGTCAAACTTGTCTAACAAACTGCCTCCACACATGGTATCAGTGCATTTTCTGCTGGTTATTTTTCTTTTGTATTATGTCTTCGTTTGTTTTTTTGTTTTTCTTTTTGTGTTCTGTTCTGTATTATTGTATAATATAAATAAAGAAATGAATAAATAAATGTATATATATATACATATATATATACATATATATATATATATATATATATATATATATATATATATATATATATATATATATATATATATATATATATATATATATATATATGCTTGTATTCATTCGACGGGAAGAATTTGTATTAGCCTCCAGCTATTTTCCCGATCCTGCTTAAAGAAATAAAGTATATCATTTTTAAACCGGGATAATGTCAACAGAGGAAATAATTCCTCTTTTTCCCCGGGAGCAACTGTTAGTATTACGTCTATACAAATATATTGTGTGGGGGACAAAGCCAGACATCCAGGAATTGTAAAACCTATATTTTGTAAGGTTTGTAGATGCTGTGTCCATTTCAGATATCGTCAACTTCCATTCCTGCCACGTGTGCCAATCATACACCCTGAGTATGGCACACTTTCATTGGTTGGTGTGATCACATGCAGATATATATTAAAGACCGTGACTATAAAGTTAGCTACAATTCTTTACCAGAAAGCACAAACTGGATTGTTTGGTTTGCAAAGAAGCTGCCAAAATGAATTAAATACGGTAAATCTTTCTTTCAATATTTGCATTAAGACTTCTAACAAAAGTAAAAAATATTCTAAGTTAAAATTGATGCAAGAGACTTATGCCCAGGCAATACTAGGTACTGCATTTATGTTTGAAATCTTACCTACGATCATAAAGTTTCAGTTGTGAGCTGCATAGCCATAAATGCATCTAGCAGATGGCGTTCTGTCTTTAACAACAGTTAGACAAAAATGTGCTTGCCAGATACTGTGATCAGCTTAAAATGGAGCCCTACTTTGAAAAAGTGAAAAAGTCGTTATATCAGCATGGTGCACTCAATTTATCCACAATACCTATAAGACTTAAAAATGTGAAGACAGAAACAACCATTTTGTGATCTTTGTTTCTTCAGACAGGCAGGTGCTTTTCAACATGTTCCTCCTTTATCAGAGTATATATGTCAATTAATATAATCAGATATAATAAAACCAAGGTGCTATTTTAAGTCATTTGAAAATTTCCAAATGTTGATGCCATGTTCAGTTGTCGCGTGGATATGTTCATTGCTGCGATGCAACAATCTTCCCCTATTTATCAAAATATACATTTTTCCGTTTGATCACTTTATACTGGAGACGGTATTAGTCTTTTATACTTAGGCAGGGTTATCGTCATCAAGGAATGAAAAACCTCTGCAATAACTTATTAAATACTAATGTTACTGCTATTATTTTAAGTTGACAGTCTTGTGGCAAAAGCTGAGCCAATGAAACATGAATCAATCCTATGCCTGTTTGCAATGACTGCCATGGCCACTGACTGTACGTATACATGTGCATTCCCGATATATGCACATGCATACTTGCCAAACTAGCTTCTTTGAATCATACGTGTAGTCGTATGGGCAAATGTAGTGTCAAAACGATTTTCTTAAAAGTAATGCACACCACACTTACAAAGATTAATTTTGTACATAGCCCGACTTAGTGGTATATATGTACTAGCCTTTACAAATAATATGCCAAATATGTATTTTCCCTTTCCATTTACATGCCGTACAAATTAATATTGTTCGCTAAGGCCAGCTTTGTTTTACATGTTCAAGTCTTTAAACAAACGTTTGCTTCGTTTACCACGTCCTCAGCACCTGGTAAGACTGTAATATAAAGTATGTTTGTTCGAGTTGTCTGTACATAACCAACACCTTAAAGTTTTCAAACTGGTGATAAGTTACACTGCCTATTATTTTTAATTCTGTCTGGCTATATATGTAATAAAGGCACTTTATTTAAGAGGGCACATAAGGAGATTAAATTGTGACTGTCATTTGGGGCTACATAGAAACTGTTGAAAGGTTTGGGGGGGGGGGTCATCAATTACACAAGAATCTATGAATTGCCACATTAATATATCGTAAAGATCACTTTGAACCATTTTAAATTTTACCACATATTTGTGACCACTTTCTGCGTAAGAAATGTGTGTGTCTGTTCATGTTATTTGTGCCAGGGTAACACCCCTTCTCGATTTTAAAGTGTGCATGTCTTATATTTGTAGATGCCAGTTGCTGCTGCACTGAAAAATGTACGTTTGCCTTTTGAAACAGGCTTACATGGACAGTAAAATGGAAAATGTTTACTTTTTGGCTCCGAAAACTATGGGTCTGTCAACTCTTTAAACGCCAATTGCGACTAAGGTCGATCTGCTTAAGAGGAACTGCTGTCAGTAATTATAAGGATGCAGGATTCGTAATCCTTGTGAAAAAGAACCTGCATTCAAGTACGAACTTGCCTATAGTTCCAGATAATATAACGGGTTTGGTCAGCAGCTTCACTCGGTGCGCTTTTTGCGCATTGCTTCGATAGTGGGACGGGGAAAGCTTTTGGCTCAATCCAAAACGAGGCAATGTAAGAGTTAACATGATCTAATATCCAGCTTAAAAATTTACCTCTTCAAACTGTTGAGAATTACTTTCTGGGAGGACACATGCACTCACACGGTACCCAATGTCCATTTGCATGCAATATATTTTATGATGCAAATGATGAAACCGCTTCCATATAAAATGCTAAATATGTAAATTGCCATCTCTTGTAAACTTTGACCAAAACTAAAAACCAATAATCTGATAAACGTGCATGTGTATGTTTTCATTTGTACTTTACAGATAAACACTCTCAATGCATGTTTATTTTCAAAGGGCCGTGCATAATTGTATATATGTTCACAAGTTACAAAGTCTACATTTTTGCCACGCCCCCTGCCGAAAGATCACACTTGATGTTATCTTTTATTCCTTCTTTTTTGTTGTTGTTGTTGTTGTTGTTGTTGTTGTTGTTGTTGTTGTTGTTGTTGTTGTTGTTTTTGTTGTTGCTGCTGCTGCTGGCTTGGCTGAATTTGCTTTTGGAACGTTGGCTGAACCAAGTGAGAGGGGTCTCTTGAACAAAAGGAGTGTCACAACTGTTTTACATATGAATTGTAGGGTTTTAATCATTCATTTTGCGTCTTTGGCTATTTCTCATTGTATCTTTCCTTCAATACCATCCAGGCACACCTCCATCTTTGGCTACCTGATTTGAAAATGAAGTTGGGCACAGTTCATGTACTTAGTCCACTACATAGGTTGAAGTCAAAAGGTCAGAAGTATCATTGGCACCAAATTGGGTGTATAGAGCAAATTCTACTCCTCACTTGGCTACTTCCGCTATTATCTGTAACTTCTGAGTACCCCTAAATGGATTCAGATGGGAAGTTAGTGGAGGTGTCAACAAATTTTCCTGTAAGTAAAACTCACATTCAGTCTTTTCAGTGACATTTTTGACGCAACTGGACGCAGACTGAACCAAGCAAAGGTGATGAAAACATTAAGTACAGGTGCACAGTCATACAGTGCAACCCTTATAATAAATGCAAACTGGATTAACCATGCAAAACACACGTATGATTCTGCCTCGCTCACTTATTTCTGTCTGTCTCACTCCCTCAAAAGTTTATTCTTCTGCTCTATAATATAACAAAGTACAGTGACATAAAAAAGTCAACATTATTTCCACCAGGTTTAAATTGTACACTAGGGTTTCACTCCTCTCCCCTAGTGTGCGTTTCGTACACTCTTCAAAATGACTACATTTTTGGACAGCCCCTAAAACTGTTCAATAATGCTTCAGTTTCCCTTGATACTAATATATTAAGTTTGTGTTTAATAATAAGAATTGTTTCTGCAGGCTCGATAATTTTATACAGAGATTACCAACTCGAAGCACCATCAAAGGTCCTAGACTCTCCAACACATACGTCTGCGAGCATCGGCTTAGACAACAAAGTCGGTTCCTTCAAGATCACTGGTCGTAAGCATTTGTGATACATTCACCATTGCAACCCATATTTGTGGCTGTTCAGATGGTCAAATATGCACAAAGACCTACATGCCAACTTGTAACGTTTATTACACCGCTGGTAACCACTTGTTTATTATTGTTTAGGACACAAAAAATATGTTAAATCATAGTAAGAAACAGAGCACATTTGTGACACCGCAATGGTAAATTCATTGGCACAATACTGCATGGTTAGCAGATGCATTCCTAAGCTCGAATAATGAAAAAATATATTATATGATCATATGCTTCATAACGTTAATTAATGTAAATATAACTGCTGAATGGTTGTTGATCTCATAAAAATGCCATCAACAGCACGCGTTGCCACGTTTTGTTTCTCTCTGCATAGACTACAGACATATTTCTTGACACACTGTATAAACACTTCTGGCCAGGGATCATCTTGAATGGGATTATATCCGCCTTGTAGTGCTTGCAAATCTTGCTTTTTGTCTCTAATCAGCCCTCCCTTTAGAACATCTCTGTCAGAACACTTAGAACATTTACCTATTATTTAAAAGAGACAAGTACCAAGTAACTGAAACAGCTTTGGGTCAAATTGAAATTTGGGCCAATGCTGATGCCCATTATTCCTTAAACAATGAATAACTCAATGCCAAAGTCAAGGTAACTAATGTTGACTCAACGTTGATCCAGATATTTTGCTATCAGGCATGACATGTTGTGGATCCACTGTTCTTTTACCAAACCTTTTTAATGGTTCATGAACAGAACCTATTGTACACTAAAATGAGCCCAACTGGTTCGATTGAAGTTTGCATGCTGTAGAATATTCTATTATTTTAGTATGCGGGTGGCATTGGTGCCAACACAACAACTATCAAGGACTGAAAACGAGAGTGGGCCCAGGAAGTTACGGGAACATTGCCAATTTACTCCCTGGAGGAAACGATCAGATGTCCTCTGCCAAAGCAGAATGTAAGAAATATATTATTTGTTATTCATGAACAAACCCAATTTTCATGTTTTACGTTTCGGTCGTCATGGGTGACAGAGATATAATTCTAAGTTCTGATGGAAGATGGCGTTTTGTGAATTAAAGGCAAATGTATGGCCGGACGGATAATGGACCATACAATAACCTCCGCTGACTTGTGTAAAACAGACAATCAAATTTAGAACAACTGTGCAACAATAATAAAAAATTTATACTCAGAATGTGTCAGGCTTTATCATTGTTTAACAACCATACTGTCATACTACACTATATACTCTCAGAGTGTGTTATTTTGTATCATTGTTCAATATTTTGTCCCTGCAACGTGCGTCAAGACATCTTCAGCTTAACAAAAAGTACTATATATAGTTCTCTCACATTTTGCTGCTGTGTGATCTGATGTTGGATATTCATATCCTTTTTTGTTCCTACAAGAAACTTTGCATACGCTGTTTACCTATGGTGATTGGTGCTTATTGGAATTAAGAACTGACTGCATTGCATTAATATACATAATTTTATATTCCTGTAGATATTTTTCTTGCCAAAAAACCAAAGCCCCACTTTATCTGTTATATAGAGAAGAGAACACCATTGATTCATAAATTATTTACTGTTGTGAAAATACTTGTTGCAGAAATTATTTACTGGTGAAAATACTGTTGAAGCATAAATTGCTGAGAATGCCATTATACATACATCAAGTATTTACTGATGCGAATAAAATGAACGCATAAATTTGTAACTGTTGAGAACACCATAGGTGCATCAATTATTTACTGGTGAGAATGCCATTGCTGCGCAAATTATTTACTGGGGATAATACCATTAATTATATCCCCCCCGTCCGAAGGATCCGGAGGATGTGTTGGTTTTGTGACCATTCGCCCGCCGTCTATCTGTCTGTCGATGTGTCCGTGATAACGAAAAAAAAAAAAAGTAGCGTCGCCAAATTTTGGTTAGTGATGCACCTTATGATGAAGCAGGTCAAGTTCAAACACTAGCTTCCTGTGATCATAAATTAATTGGTTAATTAATCAAAGATCGTAACGTAACATCTACATCTGAACCATTAGGCAACCTCCAGAGGACATTACCGTGATAACTAAAAACATATTGCATGTGGCTCCACGAAATTTTGGTTAGTGATGCACCTCACGATGAAGCAGGTCAAATATGAAAACTAGCTTCCTCTGATCATTAATTAACAAGACATCATTACACAATATCCAGGTCCAAACGGCCATATCTTTGTACCTGTGATCCCTATTCTTTTCAAATTTATTTAAATAGTTTATAAACCCGAGAAAGTTTTCTACGGTGGTCACTATGTCCGTCTGAGTGACCGTCTGTCTGTTCGTCCCGGTAATCACGATAACAGATTTTGGTCTTTTTTTCTAAAACTAATGGTCAGGTTGTCTTCAAACAAAAATGGTGGAAATGTAACCTCTTTATAGTCCCAAAAGATATTAATGAGTGGTCTTGCTCAATTGGTTTTTGAATTTTTTATGATTTTTTTAAAATTCAGAATGATGGTAATAAGAGCACATTTTAACATGGCATATAGTACATGCACTGTATACATGATGTATAAGTACATGCATAAAATACTTTTGAACCCATTAATTTCAAATCTTATACAAAGACCTGTGGGGTTTTCTAGGGTTGTCAGTCTGTCCATCTGACTGACCGTCTGTCTGTGCGTCCCGTTAGGCAAGTTAACAGATGTGGACCCCTATTTCATGACACAGGACTAGATCACAGTCCAATCAAGGTCCTGCATTTGGTATGAGGGCCACCACCTGTACCACTGAATAAATGCATATTCTATGTGGTGGCACAGAAATGCCAACTAATTTTTTTCTCTCTCTCCATAAAAATGCGAAGGCAAAAGCAAGAAAATAAGAATACAGAAAAGCGAAAACGGGAAAACACGAATGCGAAAAAACTAAAATATAAAACACGAAGGCGAGAATGCCAAAGCACAACCGCGAAAACACGACAGAAAATATGTTGTGTTTTCGCACTCGCATTTTCGTGTTTTCGTATTAGCGTTTTCTCGTTTCCTTGTTTTACTGTTTTCTTTCCTTGGTCGACAACAAGAAAGCACGAATGCGAAAACACTAAAGTAAAAACCACGACGACGAAAATGCAAAAACACAACCGCGAAAATTCGACAGAAATTATGTCGTGTTTTCGCACTCTCATTTTCGTGTTTTCGTATTACCGTTTTCTCGTTTTACTGTTTTCGTTTCTTGATTGAAAACGTCACAGCTTGATAGAGGAAGTATTTTGGGATTTTCAGCATTTCATGGCCAAGTTTTTCAAGATGAGGTTATTGTTATATTATGCATGTATATACAGCATTTATGTTAGATAACGGGAATTAATCTAATAAACACTTTAACTTTTATAGTTTGTAATTGTATTTTACCAAAGGATTCAAAGAAAATGTATGGACGCACCAAATAACCCAGCTTTATTGGTGCCCATGTTGTAACCGGGTTAGTTTTCCAAATACATTGTTGCTGTTGTTGTTGTTGTTGTTGTTGTTGTTGTTGTTGTTGTTGTTGTTGTTGTTGTTGTTGTTATTATTATTATCATTATTATTATCATTATTATTATTATTATTATTATTATTATTATTATTATTATTATTATTATTATCATTATTATTATTATTATTATCATTATTATTATTATTATTATTATTATTATTATTATTATTATTATTATTATTATTATTATTATTATTATTATTATTATTATTATATCTTGCCTATACTAACCAGAACTGCTTAGCGGACGACGATGATACCAAGATGGAGCGAATAGACAAAACTGGATTAGAAAACACACTTTTATACATGTTGCATTTGTGATAATATTTACGGTAAATATTACAACTTGATCCTCGAACTAAACTCTGTGCACAAGCGAACAAGCGTACAAGTAAACAAACAAATAAACTTAAGCCCAGTCATGCCTGAGGAAATTGATGCTGATTCATGGAAATTCTGGTGACAAAATTATCAGCGCCAAGGACCAACAGGACAAGTCCTTCATAGGTAGTGTTCGTGTGGAAAGATAATCTTTCGTTGGAAAAAATGGGTCTTGAATAGAGTGTTTTGACATAGAAGTCAGAATGTTTACCCGAACATGTCATGTCATATGAAAAAAAAATGCATTTACTTTTTGTCGCTGGAACCATGGGTGCATGAGGCACCGAAACCTGTCCGTGAATTTCCCTGGCATAAGTCCCAGAACTCCGATTCGGTGGTTGATCACTTCAAAAGATTGTTATTTAATAGTTTTCATTGTAATACATAATTCAGCACTTTGTGGCGGTTTTCGTTTTCTACCCGATAAAGTCCAGCAAGCATGTTTCAAGCTACATTTCTGCATGTGATTAAAGTGCATGTAGTTCTGTAGTTCTAAATCATTGCATATATGGACGTCCTTATTTCATTTAAAGAACACATCATATCCATCATATTCATCAAATTTGAATATAGAAGCAAACGTAGGCTTTTATATCAAAACACATGAATGTGATATGAGATAGTAAAAAAAAAATGATGGATAACCAATGGTTAGAGATTTCTTGTATCATCTACATAAGGATGTGATGTGAGATAGTGATAATATGATGGATAACTTAGGTCTATATGTTTCCTTGTACATGTTTTTCAATTTGCTTATGTATGGCATACACTAGGATGTGATGTTAGATAGTGATTAATAAACCTTACATCGAGCCTAACTTAGATTATGCTGATACCGTCTGGGCCTCCTGTAGTACTAGGGGCGCCATATCATTACAACGGCTTCAAAATTATGCCGCCCGCATTATTTTTGGTAGTTTTGACTTTATAAATACCAGAGGCGCGGACCTGGTCAGACAACTCACTGGCAAGTTTAAGAAGACCGACGTAAATTTCAAACAGCTTGCCTCATGTTCAAAGGTGTCAATGGTCTTGCACCTGATTATTTGTCTGACCAGGTGACGCTTGTATCTGATGTTGTCTCATACAATACTAGACGTTCCTGTTCATCGGATATTGTTGTTCCTCCAGTGAACAAGGCAATTTTTAAACGTTCCTTTTCTTATTATGGTGCTACTGTGTAGAACAGCTTGCCGGACGCTATTATACGTGTAGACGACATATTGTCTTTTAAGCTCAAATACAAACAGTTTTATTTCACGAGGACCAGAGAACAATCTTAATGTTTGGACCATGTATTTAACTTTTAATTGGCTCTCGTATTTTAAGATGGATTTTTCACATTATAGGTTATGGTTTTGTGTGCTTTGATTTTACGTGGATCTGATCATGTTTCTTTTATGTACCACTTTTCATACTATGTGTTATTTAGTACATGATTTTACTGGGCCCGATTGAAAAAAAGCATTTCTGCTGAATCGGACTGCCAGAATAAGTATATTCAATTTATTATTATTATTATTATTATTATTATTATTATTATTATTATTATTATTATTATTATTATTATTATTATTATTATTATTATTATTATTATTATTATTATTATGGTGATGATATGATGGATAACTTAAATCTATATGTTTCCTTGTGCACGTTTTGCAATTTGTTTATGTATGCATACACAAGGATGTGATGTGAGGTAGAGATAATATGATGGATAACCTAGGTCTTTGTGGTTCCTTGTACACATTTTGCAATTTCCGTGCATATATTCTGTTGTCAACTTTTTGAATTTGTGTACAATATACGATCCATTTCCGTGGGAAGAGTCTAGGCTTTGGTGAGAGGTGCACTTGAGCATTTCACACAATCCCGCGACAAGAAAATGGTGTCTGAAGACCATAACAAAACACATCTATAAATCTGGCATATCACTTTTTATGTAATTTTTCTTTTCATCTTTATAATGGAAAAAGAATTTAGAAATGAAAACAATTTTTTCTCCTTCCAAGTATCAATTTGATGTGCAAAGTTTTGGCGAATAGTCTTCCGTACACTGCCATGATGTACGATTAAATACCAAGGAAAATGCACGAGTCTTATATTTCTTTAAAAAAAAAAAACGAATCACAATTGTTTTTCAAACATGAATTGAAAGTCTATATCACATTTTGCCTATATATATATATATATATATATATATATATATATATGTATGCGTGTGTGTGTGTGTGTGTGTGTGTGTGTGTGTGTGTGTGTGTGTGTGTGCATCCTAACGAGATTGATATTTCCGTATCAACATTCAGATGTGATCAGACAACGTGTTGCATACTGAAAACTCCACCTGGTAAAACATGTTATCAAACTTTATAGCATATCTGCACATCAGAAAGATGTTAATATTCTTGTCATCAAAATATGTACACAAAAAACATACTTTTATGTTTAATTTGTAGATGTGATGATGCTTGGCTACACAGACCTCCCCATTGGAATTGATTGAGATTGTTGTATCAAAAAAAAATATTATTTTGGTCACTTAGTGGATCACATAACTTTGATATTCGCAACATTACCTGGCGATTGTAGGGACATAAAACAGTACATTACCATTAAATGTCCTCCATGCGTTTGCTGGAGTGAAATACACTACCTGGTCATGCGCAGTTTGCATTTTATTTATGCTTTTCTACATATCTTTAAACCCATTCTATTTCAATGTGGTGTCCCATTTTTAAATTCAAAAGAATAGATCATACAGTATTACAATTCGAAGGGTTGATCCATGAATATATTTCTTTTGCATTGGCACGGTGTGGTGCTATTGGAAAGAATATGGGGCATATGGTAAAAGGCGGACAGGAACTGTCGGAACCACTCGTTTCGGCCTCGTTCGAGGAGGCGGGGGATGGGGGGCAGGGTACGGTCCAGGTCGGAATGGGCTTTGCCTTATACTACACGCATTTCGCCGACATTTTTCACCTTCCCAGACCTAGTTGACACTTTTATCTTTCTTGCCTGGTTATATTATTAGCTATTAGGATAGGTCAACAGCACCTGATACAAGTCTACTTCAACAGACCAGTTCATTGGACTCCGGTTTATTCGGTTCACTTCGGGAAGCACACCCTGCTTTGTAATGTCTGGTTGCCAACCTAGACATTTTGTTTTTCCAAGAATTTTCTTTCTTTCATTCTTTCTTTCTTTCTTTACGACCAGATTTGTCCGGGGTTATTCTCGGCCGCTGTTTTTCCAAAAACTACCAAACTTGCCATGGTGAATGACCTACTAATGAAATGGTGCACCTAGTTTGGAATAGTCATGATATTCAAAATTTTACAAATGAGGGGCAATTAAAATTTTAAAAGCTCCATATCTTCCAAATGATTGCAGATGGACAAAAAAAATCCAATGTGCATGTTTAGATTTGTGGCACCTGCCAATAAAATGGACGGTAAATGAAAGTTGTGTGATTTCAAATTATGTTTATTAGGGGCATTGAAAAATTTAGAAGTTGAATATCTGCAAAACTATTAAAGATAGAGTAGCCGTTCTAACTTCAAATTATAGGCTTGTGGCAAAGCCGCATCCAATAAACTGTGAACCAAAGTAGTAGGCTTTTAATTGATGCAAATCAGGTGAATATTCAAAAGTAAAATCTTGAATTGTTTGAAAATATTATATATAGTGGTGTCATTCGAACTTCAAATTAAAGGTTTGTAGCATAGCCGAATCCAGTAAACCATATACCAAACTTATAAAATTTGTAATGGTGCAAATAAGGTGAATGCACACAATTTAAATCTTTTTGAATAACTTTAATATTATTGTAGAAAGAGGTGCCATCCTAACTTTCATTTGAAGGTTTGTAACAAAGACACACCCAATAAAACAAAACTGCAACATTTTAATTTATGCAAATCAATTGAATACACAAAATTTAAGTCTTAAACAACTTCAAAACTTTTATGCATAGAGGTGCTATCCAACTTCATTTGGAACATAGCAGCATCTAATTAAGCACGAACCAAAGTTCAAGAATTTCATTTTATGCAAATTAGCTGAATACACAAAATTTAAGTCTTGTTTAGCCTCAAAAACTATCATAGAGGTGCCATTTCAACTTCACTCTGCATGTTTGTGGCATAAATGCATCCAATGAACCATGAATCAAAGTTATAGGATTTTGATTTATGCGAATTAGGCTAATACACAAAATCTAAATCTTCAATAACTTCAAAACTATTATACATAAAGGTACCACTGCAACTTCACTTTTGGACATAAAGTGCATCCTATGAACCATGAACCAAAGTTAAAATCTTGAATAGCTTCATAATTGCTGTAGATAGTGGTGTCATTCAAACTTCAATTTAGAAGTTTGTGGCATAGCCACATCCAATATACCTTAAACCAAAGTTGTAGCATTTTAATCTATACAAATTAGGGCAATACACAAAATTTGGATTCTGTTGAAAATTGGCAAAGTGTATCTTTTCGAGCTGGTTTCATTTTGAAGGCACCAAGAAAGATTTGCTACAGAGCATATCTTCTTTCTTGCAGAGCAAATCTTCTTTTCTAGTTTGCATTTATTTTGTGCTCGACCACGCTGGCCGGATTACTCGTGGAAGGATCAGAAAGTAAAACACAGAAAGTGCTTGGGTTTAATGAAAAACCAAACCGTCAGCAAAATAAAAATGTACGTTCACCACTGCTGTGACATTTTAGGTAAAAGATTTTCACTGTTCAGCTCAATACATGCTGTAATCACTAGCGTTAGCCGTGGCATCCGTTGTGAACATACGAAGGCGTGGGCCTGACTTGGCCACTTGCTGATTGAATAATTAGGCCGACAATGGAATGCATAATTAATTAGGGAGCGGAAAATTTCGGTACACGTTGGTATGAACAGGTCTATTATAAGTGCAATAAAATCTCTTAAAGTCCTTATATAACATTCTTCAATACTAGAGAAATTCATAGAGCACCAATATAAAACTAGAAAAGAAGAATTGATTTACAGCAAATCTGTCTGGGTGCCTTCAAAATGAGACCATTATGAAATACTCCACTTTGCCATTGTTCAACATAATTTAAATTTTGTGTATTAGCCTAATTTTTGTCAAGTAAAAAGGTACAACTTTGCTTCTTGGTTCATTGGCTGTGGCCATGTCACAAACTTAGAAAATGAACTTTGAATGACAGTACTACTATGTATACTAGTTTTGAAGCTATTCAACATTTTAATTTTGCGTATTTTCCTAATTTGCATAAATTGAAACCCTACAACTTTGGTTTAGGTTCATTGGATGGGGCTTTGCCACAAACCCATAAATTGAAGTAGGAATGGGACCTCTATCTATAACAGTTTTGAAGCTATTCAAGATTTACGTTTTATCTAATTTGCATAGATTAAAGTCCTACAACTTTGGTTCATGATTCATGGTTAATTGCACGCGGCTATGCCACAAATTTATACATTGAAGTTGAAATGCCATGTCTATGTACAATAGTTTTGGGGATGTTCAACTTTGAAACTTTTGAAAGCCCCTTATTAGCATAATTTGAAACTCTACTTAACTTATGCTGTCCATTATATCGGCAGGTGTCACAAACCTGTGTATGAACATTGCAATTTTGAGTATCTGCAATATTTTTGAAAATATACTGAGCTTTTAAAATTTTAATTGCCCCTAATTTGACATACTTTTAAACATCATGAGTGAGACAGGTTCAAGCTTATGAATAATGAATGCGAAATGGTTGCCTGGCACCATAGAGGTCAAGCAATAGGTGATACAGCAGGCAGTTGAAGGCCTGCATGTGGATTGGGGAGATATTTTTATGAATTTAGCATACATTAAAATTCCCCAAGTTTTGTTTGTATGCTTTTTGATTTGCCAGTTGTCTCAAACCGACATGTGTAAATTAGAACAATGTGTCTATCTTCAATAGTTTAGAAGATATGGAGCTTTTAAAACTTGAATTGCCCCTCATTTGCATAATTTTAATCATCATGACTATTCCAAGTCAGGTGCCTAATTTCACTGCTAGGTCATTTACCATGGCTAGTTTGGTGGTTTTCGGAATTTTAGGGTCCGAGAAAACTCCAGATAAATCTGGTCGTAAAGAAGAAAGAAATAAAGAAAGAAAGAAAGAAAGAAAGAAAGAAAGAAAGAAAGAGAGAGAAAGAAAGAAGGAATGAAGGAAAGAAAGAAAGAAAGAAGAAAAGAAAGAAAGAAAGAAAGAAAGAAAGAAAGAAAGAAAGAAAGAAAGAAAGAAAGAAAGAAAGAAAGAAAGAAAGAAAGAAAGAAAGGAGTTCTTGAAAAAACAAAATGTCTGGGTTGGCACCCAGACATAATGACCAAGGGAAACTAATGTACCCTATGGTACCCAAGGCTAATGCATTCTACAGATAAAATGTATAAAATGACTCTGCTAGAGTACCCTATGGCACCCATGACTAATGCTTTTTACGTATTAAATGTACATGTTTTTAATCTTTGCTTTATACCCTTATGTCACAGCAATAGTTATATCTCAGGGTAGTTTCATTAAAGCACATCTGAAGATGGTCATACAAATAATATCTTGAGTGTTTCAATTGGATTGTAAATAAGCATAATCGTTGCAAGCTTCCGACACATCCTAACAACCTTCAATAAACAGAGATGTGGTTTCATCTGGACGGACGAATAATACTGAGTTACACTGTACTGAGCATTTTGCTTCTTATTACAGATTTCTAATTCAGATCTGCTTTGGAAGACACCTGTGTAAAAACTTGCTTAAGGTAAGCTGGATATTAGTATCTGTACATAACACAATTGCAACAAATTTCTCTATTACATCCATTTCCATGAAATTTGGCAAGAGGCTCTGTGCTTTTCATAAAATTCACTGCGTTCATCCACGAAAACTAGGCATTGTATAAAAAAGTGAGGCCTATCGTCCACAACTCCGAGACACCACCGTACACAGAAGCGGCAATAGGAAATTTAGGTTTGAGATTTGGCACGGCGTTCAAGTTTTATTTTGTAAGTTGAGAGAGCTCAATCTAAGTCTGGCAATGCACTGAATGTATGGAACGCTAGGTACACTTTGTATACATGATTCTAAGCGAAATTCCTTTTGGAAACTTTACATAATTGCTGCTTTTTTTCATCTACTAGGGAGTGAGGCATTAGTTAACACTTTTGGATATAATCCCTATAAAATTATTCTTTTAACCTTTTTGTAAAGGTAAAATCTTCTTCCACTAGTTCAGTATACTAGAAACAAATAAGCTTGGGTGAAGAAAGAATCTTCACTGCCATTGTACACCAATTTGTTTGTCCTGCATAATACGTCTCGAGTAGCATACTGTATGCTGATTTATATACCTGTTCAGATGGCAGTGTTAAGATATACAATCAATATTCAATTTATCTGACCCGCTGTCTGAAGAATAAGGGGAATATATCTGTATCCATGTAAACACCTAGGGCTGGTATTTGCTGTCTTACACCCAACATTCTTTTCAGAAAACTTTATAGTACATTTTCAATCACATCACATGGGCTCACAGAGGTCCACACTTCACAACCATATTCCAGAATAGGAAGAAATGGGGCATCAAATAATTTAAACATGCATGTTGAGGTAGGCTTGCCCATTGATCCATAATACATTTTCAGGCTGCAGAATATTGCTCGATTTGCCTGCTCAGCGAGATATGTATGTGTTGACTGTAAGACCTGTGTTTTGTTTGAATCAAAGATAATGCCCAACTATTTATATTGTGAGACAGTTTTCAATAACTGGTCACTGAAGTAAATACACGGGGTATATTTACGTTTATTAAAAACCATAATTCTTGTTTTGGGCAAACTAACTATAAAATGCTATTTTTGACAGGATTTCTTCAGTAGGTTTACCTGGTATTCAAGGCCAGCTTCCGTGTCAGAGACACGCACCAAATCATCAGCAAAGATAAATGCACAGCAATTTATCTAAAAATATACCTACTTCGTCTGTTATGTGGTCTCTAATATCGGATGGGCACTCTTTGAACAATTTTGGGGAGATAATTCCTGTTTGGAGTACCCCATATGAGCAATTTATACATATTCCTTAAGACATTTAAATAATTTCCGGATATACCTCTTTGTCGGAGTTAATAAAAAAAGAGCACCGCGGTCAACATAATCGAACGCTTTGCTAAAAATCTTCAAAGCATACATACAAAAGTTTCCTAAGGAATTTTTGCTTTTCAATGAGGCGTACCGGAATAAAAGCATCATCATTTGTTCTTTTGTTCTAACAGAAACCACCTTGGAACATATCACGATCTTCAAACATATTATTCTTCGATATCAGTCCACCATTAAGTGTAGATTCAAAAAGTTTTCCCAATGTGACGAGCACAGTACGTTTCCTGTAATTAGCAGGGTCTGCCTTGTTACCAGAATCGTGAAACGGATTAATTATGCCTTCTCACCACTGAACAGGGAATTACCACATTGAAGGTTGAAATTGTAAAGACGCAGAAGAGGGCAAGTCAGGAGAGAAATTCGGCACCAATTCCATCTCTACCTGGTGCTTTACAGATATTAAGATTTCTTAGATGTGTTTTTAATTCACTTTCAGTTATAAATAAATAAAGAATTTCTCGTATTATTAAGATTTTTTGAAGATCTGATTCGTCAAGTATCTCATCCAAATTAGCGTTTCTAATATCCACAATAAATTGTTAATCAAAGTACTATGTAGCAGGTAGGGAAGTAGACTCTGAAAAAAAAGGATGAAATTTTTGTAAATCTATGTAATTGCTAGCTTTCTTGTTTGATAAACCTTTTAGAAAACGCCAATAGTTGCTGGGGATGTTGGAACGCAAGGTTTTGAGCTTAAGCCTTACTTTGTACATTTATTGCCTACGTTTTCTCTGCACCATTTGTTTATATTCTTTTTGTAATTGTTAAATTTCGAGAGGTTATTTTTGTCAGATAAGTCATTACATTTTATGAAATTATGTGCTTGAGCTTTTAAAGCATTCACTGTCAAACTAGCATTTTGACGTTAAGTTTGCTTTGGAGTGCAAATTCTATTCCTGGAAAGCGTTTTTATAACATTTCCCAGAAATCTAAAATCCAGCACAGACAGCTTCCACTGTATTTTCAGGGAAAAGCATACTGAGGAAATCCGCCAGTCTTTTTAAAAGCGACATTGGTAGTCAATTCTTCGTAGTATTTAAAAAAAATGTAGAATCCCATTTATAAAAAGAGAACCTACAATGTATGACCTCAGATTTCTGTACTGAATGCCTACATTTAGGTCCTAATTTCAAATTAAAAACAACGGGACAGTGATCAGATTCTACTCTAAGCGGGTCGATCTCAAAGTAAGATATATAGTTAAGACATGAACGACTAGATATGAGGTAGTCAAAAACTCTTCGTCCACGAGGGGTAAAACGAGTGAACTTCCCTATACCTTTATCTGGGCCAAACCGACCATTACATGTAATCAAGTTTGCAGATTTACCTAAATTTAGCAATTCTTTTCCATATTTTTTCATCTTCGCTCTGTCTTGGGATATTCTAGGAGGAATATTTTTGTCACATGGACTAGAAGTATCAGTGACAGGACAAGAATGACAATGGATTGAAATAGATTTTAAATGTCTATTGTCACTCACAAATTTGGTCAAAAAACTCTTAAACATAATGAGTTATGATGACAATATCCTTTTGCCCTTTTTTTATTCATGTGAAAGGCTGCAAATATTTGTATAACTTTACTATAACGTTACTAAACTCAGCATGTATTCAAATTATAAAATATATATTGATATTCATTCTGTGAATGATTGTGGTTTGAACAACTCAATCGATCCCTATTATATATATATATATATATATATATATATATATATATATATATATATATATATATATATATATATGTATATATATATATTATATATATATATATATATATATATATATATATATATATATATATATATATATATATATATATATACACAGAGAGAGAGATAGAGAAACAGAGACAGAGAGAACCGATTTAAGATCACCTGCCATAATGTACATTGTATGTCAACTTTCGTCGTAGTATAAGGCTTACACATATGTAATGGAACCTGCTATATGTGGGCAACCGTTCAGGCAAGAAAAGGTGACCACATACAGAGCAGGGACCACTCTGTGTGTGTGTGTGTGTGTGTGTTTCATCTCTTAATACTTTACCCCTCCCTCTCCAAAAAAGAGAAAAAGGAAAAGAACAGAAAAATACACACAGAACAAATCTAGCCACCAAATTGCGCGTGTGTGTGTGCAGCCTGTGCATCGAGGGGCACAAGGGGTAAATCATTGCACTTGCTAATTTCAGTAGATAGATATGGCTTAACCATTTCGTACTGTCAGTGTGTACATTGTAATGCAAGAAATCACTAAGCCGAAAAAATAAATACTGGCCACAAGTGAAGGTGTACATTGTTAATATTAGACATACAAATTTATGGTATTGGAAGTGCTTACAGATATTTTCATTCAAAGACAGCCTAAGCTTAATCTGGACCATGGAATGTCTACGTATAATTTCAAACGGCCCAGTATATCATGATACAACCCCACATTGATAAGAAGGCCAGAATTTGTTTTGATTGATTTTGTGTTAACACGATTATTGCAGCGCGTGAGTCAGTCATTCTTCCAGAAGAGGAAACTTCAACAGTTCACTCACGCAAGCCCATGTTACTAACAAAGAAAGATTTCATTAAAAAGAAATAGTCAATGCTGACCTATTGAGGAGCCAAACAAATCGAAAATACTATTCTACCAGTGCAATATTATTGTGAAGATAATAAGCAGCTCAGAGTTATGACTTTTAAAATATTGTGAAAAAAGTAGAGCTTAAAAATTCTCTGATCTTGACAATAAAGGTCAAGGTCGCAAGCCAAGTATCATATGCGTAACTCCAAAACAGAAGTGTGTTCATACTGATATAACAACCAACAGGCCCAACCCAAATCTGAAATTTCGCACGTACAAACTTTTATGAGGTTCAAAAATGCATCTTTTTCAAACGACCATATGACTTTGATCTTTAAACTTTACGACAAAGGTGCACGAATGACAAATGGGTGGCTAGAGTTCAGCTTTCCACCAAACACATTCCAAATCGGTAGTTTGTTTTTCCGATTATTAAAGAAACAACTTTTTTCAGATGAAGTCCAAATATGGCAGAAAAAGGTCAAGGTCACTAAATCATACATCAAGTGCAAAACTTCAGTGATACTACATATTTGTGGTGCCAGGATGTCTCGGAGAGCATTGCGATTTCTGAAATTCTGCTGTAACGACCACCAACACTTTCCAAATCTTAATAAAATGCAAATGATTGCATTATCTTTACTAAATTTTCAAACGTAACAAAATGGGCCATTCAGACTAAATTGCTACGGTTTTTGAACATATCTTTCAGGATTGAAGCCCGGCTCAGGTTCGGCTTTTACCGTCGCTAAACGTTCGGATTCGGTTATCACTGTCAATGTTGGCAATAAAGTTAAATAAAAAGGTCAATGTAGTCACTTTTCGTGCTTGTATATAATTACAAAACACTGCAACAAACGATACTTTGCAATTACGTGTGTGACATGGGTTGCATATATTGTCTTAATTACATTAACAATAGTAATGCCCCTGTGCAAAAAGGCAACAGCTGTTAATCCTTGTTGAACGTTTTCATGTTTAAATTGCATATACCGAACCCGAACGGTGCCCGGTTCGGGATCGGTATTGTGTACCAAGTACCGAGTACCCGGTTCGGTTTCAAAATGCATACTTGGTCAGGCTCTAATATATATATATATATATATATATATATATATATATATATATATATATATATAATATAACAGGGGTCCAATTGCGTTGTTCCAGCCAAAATTATTATTGAATTCCAAACTATTCTGTATGAAGATATCAATTTTTTATAATTTAGATACATGCTGAGTTTAACAGAGTTATATAAATATTTGCAACGTATAACATGAATAAAAATAATACAAAAGTATTATTTATTGTCATCATAACCCAAAATGTGTAAGACGTTTTTGACAAAATTTGAGAGCGACGATAGACATTCAAAATATTTAAATCGTTGTCGTTTGTATCCTTTCAGTAATACTTCTGGTCCATCTGTACCCTTCTATAGGTTCTTCCTCATATCATGGAAGTTGGCTTGTATTTTTTCACCACATTAACTGAGCAAAAGTACCAGGCTGAACATTTACAAAAAGGAAATCAATTTTCTGGAAAATTCTTTGATATTTGATGCAGAATTTTTTTCCATATCGAACACTTTTCCGACCAATTTTATGGCATCTAATGCATTCAACTGAGGGTATTCAATACTATTCACATTTCGTGGTAGTTACCATGGATGCTCTGAAAGCATCAATACGGCAACATTGCTATTGGCTGGATTGTTTTCTCATTATTGCATCTTATGGACTATATCTTGTTTATTGAATATAAACATATTTTAAGCTGTCCCTGGCAATTAATGATTATTGTGTAATTATTCAGCTGAAAGTCCCACCGAATATACAAAATTATTGCCGATTATATCAAGGTTTTTACCAATCGATTGCATGTCAAATTAACCCCAAATAAAAGTATGGGGCATGCATTGCTCATCTAGCCAGGCATGCAGAATGCTAAGGTAGGGTTCCATTTCAATCAGTAACCTGGGTCCAAGGAAAGACAATGATAGCCAAACTGTAGAGAGACAGTGTTCGGCAGCCAGTGCAGATTATGGGGTCACTCCAGAAATGAACACAGAAGATGAAATTACACAATTGAGGCAATAGTAGCAAGTTGCACAGTCAGCTGCTGCTAAGGCTTAAGAAAGGGCAGACCAGTCTGATAAAATGGCTACAGAATTCTAGAAAAAAAATGGATGAGACTATGTTTACAGCAGTAGATGCACAGGTGAAGGCTATGGAGACCAGACTAATGTCAAGAAACCAATGCACTACCAGTGGGGAATTACGAACATAAAAGGCAGCATTCAGCTCAGATCCTAGATTCCAACCATTTGAACCAGCATTTACTTCTGCCTGCGAGAGATCCCAGTTCAGGAGGTTATAGATAGATGCAGTGCACCATCATCTCAGGAAATGCCTCTACATACTCCAAATATGGATTTTTTCACAGCATCCCACAAGTTTTCACTAAGGAGCGATACCTTGTCTCAAGAAACATCACTGCCTACTCCAAACTTCACTACACCTCCAATATCTTCGGTAAAAGGGGATGGTACTAGGCAGCTATATGATATTCCCCTGCCAAGTCGAATTTTTTATAATGATAAGGCATCATGCGATGGATTTATGAAACATCTTCAGTCATCAGCAGAGGCATGCAATCGATGCACACAAGTAAGACTGTTTTGCTTGACAAGTAGTTTAAGACCAGATTCCAACTTCTACTGGAGGGTTATGTTTTCAGCCAGCTGACCAGTGAAACAATGCGGTCTTAAGACATATTAGTGCCGGCTTTTGAAAACAGACTTCAAGACAAGCACACCAGTAATTCCTATTTGGCAAAGGCAGCAGGAGGTTGGGGTCACAGGAACCACTCTCTGAACATATAGCATACATCAAGCAGCTGGCGATTCAGGTGGCGGAGCCGCGCGCAACAATCCAGCGACTTTGATGTTGCATTGATGAACAATGTTTCACATGTCACCCGCAAAACCGTACATTTTATTTATTGTACAGATACATAGATTTGTTAGAAACAAGTTTCATATCGGTAAGATTATTTTTAAGGATTTCATAAACCAGTTTACTAGAGGGTATTATATTGCACATTTTGTTTGCATTTCTTAAAAAATAATCGATAGAAAAGTGTTTTACGTGTGTAAAATAAACGTATACATCAATATGCAGGAATTTGTTTACAAATGAAATACATAATTACAAAATAATCGATTGCTTTGATCACCATTCTAAACATCAACAATTAATTTATTTTATGAGCTACAAAATTCTCGGAAGGAAACATCTGACGGAAAAACAAAAACCAGAGGGCTGTGTGAACAGCCCATGCTCAGCTGATCTTGACATTCATCACACTTGCAGCTCTATGAACTTGGGAAAGGATCAAAGTCACCCATGTTCTGAGTAAGTCTGACCTTTATAGAAGAACACTAACATGTGTAACATCAAGGTTCAAGTAGTTTTCAAGTGATAATGAAGAGTAAAATTCATGTATCTTGCACTGTGACCCCAGAAACGAGGTCAAGGTCATTCATGTACTGTCTAAGCATGACCTTCCTACAGAAACATTAACATGTGCAGCATCACGGTACTAACTCGGAGCAGATCGCAAGTTATCAAGTAAACAGTAAATTTCGTGTCGGTTATTCTGTGAATTAGCATTAGAAAGCCCATTGACTTACATAGTAATCACTAGGAAAGCTACATTGACCGATAAGTACCCAAATTGAAAATCCTTAAAAACCAGGAATCCAAAGCAGTGCCACGTAGTAAACAACTTTGTTTGACCCTTCCACAAGAACATATCCATCACATTTCAGCTTAATCTGAGTGAAAAATAGCAAAACCATACAAAAAATTCTTTAACAAAACTGGAAAAAAAGCAGCTCCACCTGATGAACAAATTGGGAACTAGGTGTCCCTGGGAGTGTCTATGTACGATATCAAAGCAATTGGGTGAGCGGTTTCAGAGGAGAAGAGTTTTTGAGGTTTGCCCCAAAAAAGAACAAAAAAAATTCATAAAAAATTCAAAAATCAATAGTGTGACCATTTGAACAACATTGGTAGAGATCCACCCAATGCACACCCCTCTAACTTTGAAGTAAATCTAAAATTATTCAAGTTATAACCATTACAAGAAATTCCCATGTTAAACTTTCCTATTAAAACTTTTGTAAAGATTTTTGAAGAAAAAAAATCATGAAAAAACCCAAAATTCATTGGAACATGACCATTGGAACAAACTTGGTAGACACCTATTCGAGGTATATCCCCATCAAGTTTGAAGTAAATCTGGATGACGGTTTTGGAGAAGAAGTCGGAAATGTAAATTAGCATTAGAATGCCCATCGACTTGCATGGTAATCAATAAGAAAGGTGCATTTACCGAAAAGGAGCCGAATTGAAAAAATCGTTAAACATTAGGAATCTGCAGAATTCCCACATTGTGAACGACGGTGCTTCACCGTTCCACAAGGAGCATATCCACCACGTTTAAACTTAATCTGAGTGACGGTTCTGGCGAAGAAGTCGAGAATAGCTATAACACACACACACACACACACACACACACACAAATGATTTTTTTTTTAAATTTGCAGCGCCACCTGTTGAACAATTTAAGAACTAGGAGTCCCTAGGCATCTTCCTGTGTGATATCAAAGCAATTGGGTATGCTGTTTCGGAGAAGATTTTTTAACATTTGTCCAAATAAAGAGCACAAAAATTCCTTAAGAATCAAAAAATCACTGGAGCATGACTATTTGAACAAACCTGGTAGAAACCCACCCAAGGTACATTGCCACCAAGTTTGAAGTTAATCTGGATGATGGTTTTGGAGGCAAAGTTGAAAATGTGAATTAGCACTAGAATGTCCAGTGACTTCCATAGTAATCAATAGGAAAGCTGCATTGACCAATAAGTACCCGAATTGAAAAATCGTTAAAAATCATGTCGCCGCAGCATTCCCACATAGTGAACAACTTTGTTTGACCCTTCTACAAGGAACATATCCACCATGTTTCAGCGTAATCTGAGTGAAGGTTCTGGAGAAGAAGTCGAAAATAGCTATAACACAAAAAAAATTCATAAAAGATTTAGAAAAAAATTGCAGCGCCACCTGGTGAACAAATTAGGAACTGGGAGTCCCATGGAGTGTTCCTGTGTGATATCAAAGCAATTGGGTGAGTGGTTGCGGAGAAGAAAATTTTTTAAGATTTGCCCCCCCCCCCCTCCCCCCCCCAAAAAAAATCACTAAAAATCCAAAAATCATTGGATCGTGACCATTTGAACAAACTTGGTAGACACTCACCCAAGACACATCCCCACCAAGTTTGAAGTAAATCTGATCGACGGTTTCGGAGAAGAAGTCGAAAATGTGAATTGTGAACGGAAGACGACGGACGGATGGACGGACGGGCCGCGGACGGACGACGGACGGACGACAGATGGACGACGGATGCCTCACCCTCCTAAAAGCTCAGCTGAATTATCAGCTGAGCTAAAAATAGGTTCTTAGATAATATATTTATCTTTCACAAGACCATTATTTAAAGCAGATCGACCAATTCGCTCTAAATGAACGCTGTCTACAAAATTTATTGATAAACAAAAAAAATCATTCTGAGAAATTGGCGTTGAAAGATTTGAGGCCCTTTCGCCCACATTTTTGGCCGTAATGACACTATTGCTCTCCAACCGTGGTCACTTTTGGTAGCAATTTTTCGAAGGCCTGTCAATGGACAGATATAATGTATAGATTCCAACATACAAAATATTTATTTGCCTAAAAAGCAGCTATTTACCCGAATGACATCAAGGGCTGCCATAACTGCAAGCCTGTCACTATGCCTTCACACGCAACGGCGACAGCTTTCAAAGGGGACTCGAAAGTGGATCAGTCACGTGGCCCGAAGGTGCTATCACCTGGACACTAGCAACCACAGGCGCTCGTAACGTTCAGTTTTTCGTGCTAATATACGCGGGGGGGGGGGGGAGAGGGTGGACCAGTGACATCAACAGTTGTTATACGGCTAATATCACGGAACTAACTCGATTCAGGATGGAATGCCCGTTTGAATTTGGCGCTTGAATGTCGGACTTTTAGCCCGAAATGGATTTTGTGGGATATTTGCGACAATTATAGGCGTGTTGCTGTGGATATATATAGATTTCAATGGATTATCTGTGTGATGTACCTGTAGAAAATAGTTTTGGAATAAACTGGTGAGTTACAGCTTATTTGTGTTTATGCAGGAGCTCCATGCGACGACGTAGTGGTTTTAGGCTCATGTGCCACCATCTTATTAGCACAAATAATTGACTACACGGATGAATACACAATATTTTATTGCAGATATGGCCCTATGTGGGTCATTGAACGAATAGATGTTCCAGGTCCACCTTATTTATTCACCCACCCACCCCCACCCCCTGCGCATATTAGCACAACAGCTTGACCGACTGAATGTTACGGGTGCCTGTGCTAGCAACATTGTTTGCAAATGGCGCTGTTTGAACAACATGTGTTTGCAGTATGACAGCTTACTTTAGTAAAAAGAGTGCTCGACGGACAGGAGTTGCGGACTCTTTTCTACACATCTTGGATAAAAGAGCAACATATCTTTTTAAATGACTGCTTGTGATCATGCCGGCAAAAAAAAAAATGATCAGGAAAGAAAACGGAAAATGAAGCAACCGGATAGCAATGTTCATGACAAAAAAAAAAACAGAACTTGACGACCAAGCATACAGTACATGGGGGGGGGGGGGGGGGCGCTAGAGTTTGATTTTTCCCTTTACTCTTATAAAATTTACTATTGCTATTCAGACAAGTTGTACCTTGATTTGGATGCCATTCTCTCCATCCCTTTCAAATCTTTCTCTGAAAATGACAAGTTAACTGCTGCTTAGCTCGATGCTGACGGCAATATGTCTTGCTTTGTTTCTTTGATTTTGGCATGTTGTATTTTGTGAAAATAATTGTAATATTACGCGAGAGAGAGAGAGAGAGAGAGAGAGAAAGAGAGAGAGAGAGAGAGAGAGAATATCTTGGTCTCTATATACATGTATATGGCAGTCGCAGCTCTCTTCTATTTGTTCAAAAATATGTATATTGCCATTTTTCATGTTATTCCACGTACAGTCAGACATGTTTGTTACTTTCTACGTAAACAAGGACAAGAATTTGAATTAGCCTCCGACTACCTTTTTAAATCCTCTCTTTATACCCCGCCCCCTTTAGAGAAGTAAACCTTATATCAAAAATAGACGGAGAGAAAGAGAGATGTCGTTTTGTATGCACGTTCCATGCTGCATGCAACATGCCAGATGGGCGGTCTTCATAGATCATGATCATGATCATGACGAGGTGACAACTAAGACAAGAGTCCTGTTAGTGATAAACAAACATCAATCCCAGCATATACTAGAATTTTATAAAGTGAACCCCCCCCCCACACACACACACAAAGCCTTATATATGTGTTGAGAATCCATAAGTTACAACGTTGTATCGGTGATAATATTATGCATTGTCACATATGAATAACCAACTCGATTCGTCTCCTAGATCAGACACAGAGGCTAATAGTACACCATGACCGAGGTTATGATGTTACAGTTTGGACGCTTGGGCAATTGTTTCTTGCCAGTCAAGACGAACTGTGTTTGCTTACATAATTGATCTGACAGTGCGACACGCACTTCAATCACAACGCAAAGTAAGTCTGTTTTGCAGGCAAGAAATATTCCAATTCCCTCACAACCGATTTGGAAAAGGCATGGGGCAATTAGGGCAGAGTTCAGTCTTCGTGACTTTGGTTTGGGAGCGAGTGTGTAAGGTTGTCAGGAGTGTTAATTACATACCAAGCCTATTTCACTGGTTCTTCTGCAAATTTTGGCCTTTTGTGGTAAAGGGGACTATACACACTGTCATGCTTTTCCCGGGTTTTGCCATTCATACAATAGGGCCCAATATATAATTTTATTCTGTGGAGATATGTAACCGGTGTTGCTCTACAAACGAAGATCTGAAATACACTGATCGCGACACAAAACGGAAACTTCGTGACTGGGGTGCAGCGGTAACGCGACAGATCGCTCACACACATTATACATGATCGATCGACCAAACAAAAAGCAGTGTGCAGAGCCATTTTGCAGACAGACCACGAAAAAGCAAAGACATGCGTCATAGCTCTATAGAAGAAATATATATGGATCTGTTGAAACAAACGTGATTTCGCAATTTTCTTTGATGTATTGTACTTTTTCTGACAACATTCTGGGCTGCAGACACGGTGCAAGCAGTAGTTTGTCATTTGCATGTGGGTGGGTTTCCGTGAAGACCTCCATGTGTATTGTTTGGAGTGACATATCTTTTAATATTGTGGTCTCCTAGGAACTCAACCCAAAAAATTCCGATAAAGTAAAATCAGATAAAAATAATCAACTATTAAGTTAAATGTTGTATCAGTAGAATTTAAAAAGCGATGTCCTATATGGACGCAAGTTTCATCATGCACAGCCACTTTAATTATGTTTAATTTCGTTCCTTAAATTCCTTAAATATATAAAAATCAGAAATGTGTACAAACTTCGTTGGCATGATACCAATAATTGATATAATATTCTGCCCGATGATAGATGCATATAAGAGCATGCACTTTAATCACATGCAGAAATGTAGCTAAAAACATGGTTGGTGGACTTTTTCGTGTAGAAAAGAAAAAAATTCCACAAAGAGCTCAATTATTTACTGCAATAAAAACTATTGAATGGCAATATTTTTAAGTGATCAACCACCGAACCGGAAATCTGGGACTGATGCCAATGAATTTCGCAGACACGTTTCGGTGTATCATGCACACCTTGTTCCAGCAACAAATAGTGAATGCATTTTTTTTCATATGACATGACATATTGCGGTAAATATGATGACTTTTATGTCAAAAGACTGTATTAAAGACCAATATTTTCAGCAAACGATTATTTTTCCACACGAACACTACCTATGAAGGACTTGTCCTCTTGGTCCTTGGCGCTAGTAATTTTGACACCAGGATTTCCATGAATCAGCATCAATTTCCCCATGCATAACTAGCTATAAGTTTATTTGTTTGTTGGCTTGTTGGCTTGTGTACAGACTTCAGTTCAAGGATCAAAGTCTAATATTTAGCGTAAATATTATCATTAATGCAACATGTATTACAATGTGCTTTCGAATATCAGTTTTACCTGTTCGTTCGATCTTGGTATCACGGCCGTCCGCTAAGCAATTCTGGTTAGTATAAGCGAGATATAATAATAATAATAATAATAATAATAATAATAATAATAATAATGATAATGATAATGATAATGATAATGATAATGATAATGATAATGATAATGATAAGAAGAAGAAGAAGAAGAAGAAGAAGAAGAAGAAGAAGAAGAAGAAGAAGAAGAAGAAGAAGAAGAAGAAGAAGAAGAACAACAACAACAACAACAACAACAACGCATATGGAAAACTACCCCGTTACAACAGGGGCACCAATCAAGCGGGGTTATCTTATGATGTGTCCATACCTTTTCTTTGAATGCATTTGTAAAATAGAAGTATAAACCAAAAATGTTAAAGTGTTCAGTAGATTAATTCCCGTTATCTAACATAAATGATGTACATACATACATAATATAATAATATAAAGCTCATCTAGAAAAAAACATGCACGTGAAATTCTGAAAAATCTTAAATTACTTCCCTTATCAAGTTGTGACATTTTCGAGCAAAGAAAGAAAACAGTATAACAAGAAACGAGAAAACGCTAATACGAAAATGCGAGTGCGAAAACACGACATATTTTCTGTCGTGTTTTCGCGGTTGTGTTTTTGCATTTTCGCCTTCGTGTTTTATATTTTAGTGTTTTCGCATTCGTGTTTTCTTGTTTTCGCTGTTCTGTTTTCTTATTTTCTATTTTTAGCCTTTGCATTTTTATGGAGAGAGAAAAAAAATTAGTTGGCACTTTTGTGCCACCATAAATTTTATGACTTTTGAGGGCACATCACAGAAGTTTACAAGGTTTGTGAATTGAAAACTTTGAAGCAGAATATTATGCCCGTACCATGGTATTGGATCATAAGAGAAACTTTATCATACAGTGAAATGTCATTAAAATTCCCTTAGAAATGTGTCAGATAAGTGAATATGTCAGATAAATGAATCAAAGAAAATGAACTTGTACCTTTGAAAATTTGTGTCATTATAATGAACATGTTGAATATCTGAGTGTCATTATAATAAGGTTTTATTGTATTAGTGGTACCTGTGATTTATAATGAACATGTTGAATATCTGAGTGTTATAATAAGGCTTTATTGTATAAGTGGTGCCTGTGGATTATGTGACCATTATGACTGGCAACACTGAACAGACACAAAAAGCTATGTAGAGTGCTATTTTCTTTATGGTTACAGCTGCATGTATGAAATAGCTAGGTGCCACAAAGTGTATAGCAGGTAACCAAGCCTTGAAATTAAAGGGAGTCCTCGAGTCTCAATTTTAAGGAGGATATAATATTGGAAGACAGCATGGCATACAGGGAATATATTTGTTCTTGAACACAATGACTATGGGTATCTCTAGTTTAATATGCTTTCTTAATATGGCACCAAGGCACAAGACTATCATGGTCCTCTTGTTATTTTTTTAAAGATTCTGTTTCTTACTCATTGTCCTATGCCATTTTTGTGAACTATGTTGCATTAATATGGTGCATTGTAAATCTTGTAGGGCCTTTGTAGCATGTATATGTTCTCCCTCATCCAGATTTGTTTGCATCTTAATACAGTCATCGATCCTTTAAAAGACCACTCATAGGGCAGGTCAAAAAGTGGTCACATGGAGTAGGTGGCTTTGAAATAGGGATTCATTAATATGGGGAAAATAGCACTAATATTGTGACAAAAGTTGGCTCTTTATGCAGAGTTAGGCAACGCTGCATTGCATACAAGTTGATATATAACAAACTATTCAATATCTACTATATTGATTCCGAGCGTGTGTCTGGTTTATCACCGCAAAGGGCGTGCTTGGTGCCGTCGAAGCAGTGCACCAGGTATTCTCCTTACGATGATATGCCACTAATCACACGAGAGTCCCTGCAGTAACTCATTTATTGTATAGGTGAAGCTTCGAACACAACTTCATTAGAAAGAGACATATTATTGGCCAAAAATTAGGGTTTTACCATATTTGGTTAGAAAAAACATCATTTTGCCGGTAACTGGGACAATAGGCGACCCATATGGAAAGTGCTTCGATCTTGGGATCATGAGCTGACCTTGTTCAAAGTCTTGTACACTTGTGATGTGTAACAACGAGGTTGGCCAGAAATTGTAACAACAGCTCTGGGGCTTCGGTTCTCTCAATGCACGCAACCTGACCAGCTGGATAATCAGTGAGCCGCATTGTGATATCGCTCTTAATGGAAAGGCAACAGTTTTATTTCAGAATTGAAAACAAAGAATTTCAAGCCTGTGGAACAGAATTGCACATATTTGGGGACAAAATGCGGTTTTTAAGACCAGACAATAGTCAAGTGTCATTTTGATACCGTACCAAAAAAAAGCAAATTTGCTTGAAATAAATTGTGAAAACTGGACAATGGGAAACGACATTTCCTGCAGCAATGGTGCCTTTTTCTCTGACTTACGATGCGCTGTACATGAACTGCCCAAAAAGGGAACTATACCAGTCGGACACATTTACATTTAATTTTTATTTGGACTCGAAATTGGGGATATGAACTAAATGGATGACCAGGAAATGTGAGCCTCTATAATTTCGAAGTTTAAAGCTACTAAACTTTCAAAGGCTCGATGTCGGGAAAGTTTCCTTTTAGTCTTATTATGTCAACATAAAACAAGAATGCCATTCAAAGCTGGTCGCATTAGAAACTGGACTGTGATCATTGTTATTTAAGATAGCTGCCAAGCCCCTGGCCTGATCATTACTGGCAGTATTCATCAGGCCAAGGGCGTGGCAGTAAGGGATCCAATGTGGATGTGTTGCAGCTTGTTGTATAGGATTCAGCCAAAAGACCCCTGCTTCACTCCACTGCAGGACCGCTTCGCCGTCTGGCTTCTTTTAGCTCGACGCTGCGATCGCCCCCTCATTTACTTTTATAATGTTCATTAGTTGTTTTATTACGAATTAACTAAAAAAACAAGGGTCTTAAGAAAGACTAGCCAGGGTGTTGTGCTGGCGGAGGAGCCAGGAAAGGGTGTTGTGCAGACCGCCGGGTCAGAGTAGAGACACAAACCCTCAGTCAACTGTTTTAACCACTTTCTATCGTGATGAACCACCTAAAACACTGAAAAAATCATACCTATCATGATGAACCACCTAAAACACTGAAAAAATCATACCTAGGGTCTCGGGAGTGTTAATTATCCTGAGAGGTTGTTGTACTGGTGTTAGGATCTGGCAACATTATGTTTCCATTGGCTGATCCTTCGTTGCAGGGTAACATCATGATAACAGGCATACAATTTATGAACTAAAAAGGCGAATTTGCCTTGCGTGCGAAGTGACTGTGATAGAATTTTCATCATATTTGATATTTATGATAGATGGCTTGTACGTTTAGATTTTTTAAGCTCTTTTAAGCTATTGGAAATGCAGTGGTTATAATTACGTAATAGTACATTTTCAACCTTGAAAATTTACACAAAATTAAAACTTCACTGACAGGGTTTAAAACATATAATGATAAAATCATATAACACCTAAACCCTTTATAATAATGCATATCTATCCAATCCGACAAAATTTTCATGAATCTAATGTTTTATTTGCACAACAAGCTCGAATCTACCATCTTTGCAGATTTGAAAATTGTAGTCCTCATGGTTGCTGCTAGGGGTACTTTCAAATGATACCACTTTTAGCAAGATGCCCATGTAGTAGTCTTAAATATTATGAGCTCTTTCAACTTGAAATGATGCATGATGTTTATGGATAGCTGGCTTTTATATTTTTCACGCCTAGTTGCGCGTAGGGAAAAATTTCTTGGGGCAACAGGTTCTTGAATGTCGCAAATGTATGTCAGTGCAAGTGGACAAACTAATTCATTGTGACAACAAGGTCATCCACGTCAGTTGATGTTCTGCTGTTTTGAAAGGTTGAAATACAATGGTCAGCTGGCTAAGGGCACTTTCGAATAATTACACTTCAAAGCCCTCTTGGTTGGATTCAGGACTAAGAGGGGAAGGCATAAGCCCATATTTATAAGGCCGTGGCTATCTGCTTCTTGTGTGGAAGGGCAACAAAGAAAAGTTAATGAAACTGTGGAAGCTTCATTAAAGTACAGTAGTTTTTCTTTCTAAGTGTATTGATGGGAGAAAGCCATGGTGTTTGAGTAGAAGAATGGCACTCTGGGCTGAGAAGGAAACTGCATTCTACCAGAAATATGCCCTGGAATGCAAAGCAGGCAAAGTTTATATTAACGTTTTCCGTGGCAGTTATGTTGGCGTATACTTTCTACTTGGTTTTGATGTTGAGAAAAACAAAAGATGCATATTTTCAGTGCAGTCCGCCATATGCAAGCAACTGTGCGGGTATCAATTCTCTGCACCTTGAATTAAGACGAGGCAACAGCTTTTCTTAGCATGGTTTGTCAACTTAGCCCCCTTTGAATGTGAAGTAAACCTGTGGACCTGAGGCATGTCATCTTACTAGGTCTAGTCTATTATTATTAACGAAATAGTTTTTTCATTATTGTTGAAATTAGTCAAACACATTAAAGCAAATGACAATTTAGGGGTTGAAGGATTAATGCTAAATGCACCAACTGGCTTTTTCGTTTAATTGTGTTGGAATACACACTGTAGAAAGTAACTGGATTGCAGTTGTAAGGGTTTAGTATTTTGTATAAACAATTTAGGAAAACGAAACAATTAATATTCCTTGGTTAAAATGTTTTCCAAATTGCTGGTCCTATTTAAATGAAAATCCAAAATTTGAACAAGAGGGCAATCCCATTGAATTGAATGCATGCAATAACTGACAAATACCCAAACTGAATTGTTTGTTTGTTTGTTTGGTTGTTTGTTTTTTAACAGGGATCTACAGTGTCACTACCTAGTGAGTAAATATGATTAATCCCCCTACTAGCTGCATTTCCTGCACGTTTTTACCCCCTGACAGCCTTGGAGAAGTCCAAAACGGGGCAAACACTACCACGTTACAAATAGATTTTAAAAAATCCAAAATTTGAACAAGAGGGCAATCCCATTGAATTGAATGCATGCAATAACTGACAAATACCCAAATTGAATTGTTTGTTTGTTTGTTTGTTTGTTTGTATGTTTGTTTTTTAACAGGGATCTACAGTGTCACTACCTAGTGAGTAAATATGATTAATCCCCCTACAAGCTGCATTTCCTGCACGTTTCTACCCCCTGACAGCCTTGGAGAAGTCCAAAACGGGGCAAACACTACCACGTTACAAATACATTTTAAAAAATGCAATGCTGCCTGTTCAACAAATAGGGAGTACCAAGAAGTGTACTTATGAAACCAAAAAATCGTTGAAAAATCCAAAAAAATTGGACTGTGAATAACTTGGTGATGACCCACATAAGGCACATCCCCACGAAGTTCCAAGGGCATCTGCCTAAAGATTTTGGAACAAAAGATGGACGATGCACAACAACATAACTTCCGATGATTTTTGCAAAATAAATAATTTAATTTAAAACAGCCGTGAAACAATTATAAACTATATATACTTAGAATGCGCCAGGCTTACCATTGTTTAACAACTATACTGTCATTCTACACAATATATTCTCTTAGTGTGTTATGCTGTATTATCGTTCAATTATTCTTTTCTGCAATGTCCATCACGACCCCTGTAACTGAAGAAAATTGGAATATATATTTTTTACATAATATACTGAAGTGTTATATGGTGTTGGAATTTGTTCATATTTTGTCTGTTCCTAGAGAAAGCCTCGCGTCTGCTGTATTCCTATGGCGGTTTACGTTCATTGGAATAAAAAAATACTGACTGTGCGGAATTTTGTCCCATTTAGCTGAGCACAGTTGTAAAATACCACAATTTGCATTTAGATCTACAACACTGTTACAACAAACGTCGACTATGACCTGGGAAACGTGCACCAAGAATGTGTGAATAAATGTATGTCTAAAGGTTTTACTTGCAACAGGCACGGTAATCTTGTACAGGGATTATAACTACAAGGGGCCATCAAAAGTTCTTACAGAAGCTACTCAAAGCTTCACAGCCATTGACTTCAATGACCGAGTCAGTTCCATGAAGGTTCTTGGTAAGTGATGTATACGTTTCGAGCGCCTCTCTTTTTTAAATACTGATCAACCTAAGACTCGGACAGCACTTGCACCACCTTATACTCAGCAGCAGAAAAATGCAAAATACAGCAAAACACAGAACGAACCAAGATATTAAATACTTTTTATATGCACTGCCACGTAACTTCATTTTCACAAGACATGTATCTACACACGATAATGGAAATGTAGTACAATATTATTTGAGTGCTTTTCATATGGTGTCTATAACAGTGGCTAGCCAGTTAAATGCACGAATGATGCAGCATATCATAACGATGAAGAATATTTTACTCACAGTTCTCTTCTCTCTCTCTCTCTCTCTCTCTCTCTCTCTCTCTCTCTCTCTCTCTCTCTCTCTCTCTCTCGCTCTACTGCTTTGGATAACGAAACATGCGTTGGCATCAAATATTATCTCCGTCAATTTTTCGTACAATTAATTTCTTGCTTAATGAAAATTGTAAGTGCAGCACCAAATATGCCAAGGGATAACCTGATTTCCTAAAAGTATTTTTCCTGCCAACAAACTAAAACCCACTTTATGTGTAATATAGGGTAGAGAATACCATTGATGCATAAATTATTAACTGGTGAGAATATCATTGATGAGTAAATTATTTACTGGTGAGCATACTATTGATGCATAAATTATCAGCGAAAATTCTTTAGACGAATATATTATGTACTGGTCAGAGTATTTATCTTTGGCCATTTTATTTTTCAGAATGCAATATATACATAAATTATTTACTGGTACAAATGAAATTAATGCATATATTCTTGAATGTTGAGAAAACTATAGGGGCGTCAATTATTTAATGGCAATAATACCACTGCTGTGACAAGTTTGACAAGTTTGACAAGTATGACAAGTTTATAGCAATCCAAGATCGGTACATGACTGTTGAGGTATGGATGCCATAACAATTAAAATTATATGACCAAGTCATTTAAAGAGTAAAAACCATATGATTATGGGTAGATGAGAGGGGCACAAGGTGAATTAAAAGATAGTAAATCAAGAACCCTAAAAATCAATTACATTGAGTTTATAAGACATTACAATCAGTCGAGAGCAAAAAGTCTGATAAAACAATCAGTGATAAAAAAGATCATTGACCAGAAAGGCTCTACGTGATCAAAAATGAATTGTATAAAACTTTTTTTAAAACTAAACAGAGATCGTGAATCCCGGGCATGCTGTAAATTATTCACTGGTGAGAGTACCACTGTTTCATAATATATTTATTGGTGACAAGAAAATTGATGAATAAATTATTTATATTCTTTACTGGTGCAATTAATGTATGGATTCTGTACTGATGAGAATACCACTGATGCACAAATTAATTGCATGTGAGGATACCATTGATGCGTAGATTGATATATGGTAAGAAAAACATTGATGTGTTTTACTGGTGGCCTCTCACTGCTCCTGTCGGCAGCGTACTCCATAAAGTACTTTAAGGCTGCCTACTGGTGCCTTTCTATACTTCCATTCAATAGCTTCATTTCCACGAAAACAACATAAGAGGCAAAAGATGAAGTAAATGGTAATACAATTGGGCGTTGTTGGCTAGAAAGAGTATGAACCAAAACGCGAAAAGGTTCTTATATTGATGCTTAAATAGAATAAATAGGTCTATATTCCTTGTATAATTATTTGCAATATATCTGACATGACAAAGCACATTTGTACAGGTTTATTTTCTTTGAATATTTGTGAAATATTTGACACGATTTAGCACATTTGTAGCCTGCAAATGGACGTTTTTCGAGCATGCCAATTATGGTGGAGCAGAGAAAACTGTAATGGCACCAGCAGGGTATGAACACGACCTTAGTGTACTTCCTGGTGGAAATGACAAGATGTCATCTGCCAAACCAGCATGTAAGACACATACTCTACATAATATTGTAATCAAATGCCTATTTATTAAGGACACAGTGCAACACCAAATAGTCACCTTCGCCGGTCTTCATGCACTTTAGGTGCTTTGTCAGAGCCCCCATAAAAATTCTGTTGGTCCAGTTCTTAACCATGCATGCACACTCACTGAAATCCAGGCCCAGTGGCATGGCACTGCACTCCTGGTGGCTGTAATGCATAATAGTACATGTGCAAATTAGTGTCCTACTCTGGCGATCCTTTGAAGAGGAAGCGTATTCTCAGAAGTGCCCACTTTTTTTCTTACCTTTCCGGTGCTCTTGATGTTTCTTTTCTCATCTTGTGGTAGCAGATAGGTGTCCTTGGAAACTGGTCCTATCACCGACATGGTCAGTCCAGATTATTGTCTAATGGATATGGATGTGCAGTTGGATGCCAGTTGGGAGCCAATCACCACAGGATAGAATATTGAGATGACCATGCTGCATGTCACTTCTGCATGCAAAGGGGCGGCATTTTGTGCACTGAGGAGAGTCAGTGCGACATTTGTTGACAACGGACACCTTTCCAGTGGCAGAAGGTCTGTCAGGCAGATGTGAGGCTTGAACATGGGGAGGCACATGGCTAGAACTGGAGGCATTGGCTAGAACTGGAAGCAATTTCTCATTCTCATGCCTTTGTCTTGTTTTGGTCAGCTGGAGATCAAGCACTTCCTGGTGATGTGGGAAAATTGAATAGCAATCGTTTACATCAACAACCAGGGAGGTAACGGGTCGGAAAGGTTGTTGACTCTGGCCAAGTTGATCCTGCTCTGGCGCCGTCAGCACGACATTAGGATCTGCTGTTGGTGCATTTAGGGTTGCCTGAACGTCAAGGCAGACCTGCTCATGCATCGATTGCAAGTGATTCAGACTGACTGGTCTCTGAACCCAGCAGTGGTGGAGCGATTTGAGCCCCTTGGAGTCAACCAAACATTGATCTTTTTGTGCCCTCTGACAATCATAAAATCGACAACTTTGTGTCCCTATTTCCTGACAAGATGGCGTGGATGATGGACACCCTGTCGATTTCATGGCAAGAGATATGGGCATATGCCTCTCCTCTGACCCAGCTCTTTGCTGAAAGTTCTGCACAATGCTCGAAAGGAACGCTACAAAGTCCTTCTTGTGGGTCCCTGGTGGCCCAAGAGGGAAAGGTCCTTAGACATGCTGGCATTGAGTGTTAAGCCACCTGGGGCTCGTTTCTCGAGAGGGTCGCAGATTAGCGACAGCAACAGCATTTAGCGACTGACCACTAGCAAATTTAGCGACATTTTAAAAACGTGTCTTCGACTGGTCTAGGTGCTGTGGGAGCTTGCTGAGCAGTGACACGTCGCTGATGAGTGATCTAAACTGTATATGGTTCATCAGCTTTGTCGTACTTTGAGAAGTACATTGAAGGCACACGCCTGGCCATGGCAAGCCAATCGTGCAAATATTCACAAACAAGGTTTCTGTATTTCTTATACAGCTATCTGAATTGAAAATACATAATATCTGTATTTTGGTACAGATATCTGAATAAAAAAAAAAAAACAGATAATGACTAGAAAAATTTGATTTGCTTCTTAGAAAATCAGTCAGTGTACGCAAACAAAACTTTCAAAGATTGTCTATTCAGTATTTATCTAACTCCTGCAACAGTATATTTCTCAGCCGCCAATATAAAAAACTATAAACGGACGTTAGAAAGGCACCTCAATTTATTATAGTTTTGAAGCTATACAAGATTTAAATTTTATGTATAAACCTAATTTGCAAATATCAAGTAATACAATTTTGATTCATGGCTCACTTGATGTGGTATCCCACAAATCCATTAATTGAAGTTGGAATGACACCTCAGTCCATAATAGTTTTGAAGTAATTCCAGATCTAATTTATGTATATTCACCTAATTTGCATAAATTAAAGTACTACAAATTTTGTTCATGGCTCATTGGATGTGCCTATGTTGCTATCCTGACAATGGAGGGGGGAATGGCACCTCTATCTGTAATAGTTTTGAAGTTATTCCAGATTTAAATTTTGTCTATTGACCTCATTTGTATAAACCAAAATGCCACGTTGGTTCATGATTTATTGGATGCGGCTACGTCACAAACCCACAAATTGAAGTTGGATTGGCACCTCTGTTCATACTAGTTTTGGAGATATTCAACTTTTAAAGGTTTCAAGTGCTCCTTATTAGCACAATTTAAGATGCTAGTGTTTGTTTATTTTCTATTACATTTGCAGGTGTCACAAACCTATATCTAATGCTTTAAATTTTGTGTCTATCTGTAAACAGAACGAAGATATCAATAAGAGTTTCGAAAATTTTAACTGCTCTTAATTTGCATATTTTTAAACACCATGACTGTTCCAAATAATATGCACAACATCAGCACTAGGTCTATTACAATGCCAAGTTTGGTACTTTTCGAAACAATAGGGTTCCGAGAAAAACTGACAAAACTCACACGTGATTAAATAAAAACTAATATGAATAAAAAAAAATATAAATCAAAAACTATTTGAGGAAAATCAAGAAGTCTGTAATCACAAACAGACCTTATAATTAAACAAATAGATACAGAAAGAAAGAAACAAAGAAAGAGAAAGACCGAATAATGCAGTTGAGGAAAACCAAGTCCGTTTTCACACACACACTTAATTACATTCATTGATATGTACAGTCGATGCAGCATATTCGTGTTTAGATGCTACATGTAAGTTTGATTAGGATTAAGGACAGAAGAAATTCAAAATATTGGTATTTTTGGTGGTCAAATACAATGTCTATATATACGGATATCTGTATATAAATACGGATATCCGTATTTAAATGCAGATATTTGCAGCTTTGGCTTGCTATATATACTGGCAGCAGTTCGTTCACGCGAATTTTGTAAGTGTAGAGATTTCTAATGTAAATCTGTTGAATACTGCTGGTCGCGCTGTTGTGTCGCCAGACTTTTGAACATATTCAAACAAAATTTGCGACAAATTTTCTCTCAAAATAGCCACCGAGTTGTGGCGGGTGTCTCGCACACGTGTGGAACCCATCTCAATTTATTTCCGTGAGTTACAAAGTGCGCGAAATGTGACACAAATTTGTGAGGGGCGACATATGAAACCAAATTGTGACTAACTGGAGACAGAGGGGAGAATGTTGAAATTCAGGGCGGGAAACACGTGGGAACTGGCATGGAGCGCCAAAGTTGCGAATAACTTGGGAATAATTACATGACTGTTGCACAACTGTCGCAGGAGAATCACACAACTCTTGCACGCCATAAATTGGGAATTTTGTCATGTAAATGTCGTTCGTAATTCCTGCAAATTTTGCGCAAATTTTGCCGGACATTCACGCAATATGTATGCGAACCCCTGGCGAATCTTGGCCCAAATTTTGCCAGGAGATGTACGACATTCATGCAATATTCGTGAGACATACGCAAATATGTCTCAAGTACCAGTTCAGTGTGATTCGAAATAAACGTTGGCGCAAATTTGCATTTATTCTTACAATTTTGTATCTCCAACTAGTTTCTGGTTTTCGCAATCACGTGAGAAACAGCCATTAGGTGTTCCCATTAATTTCAAATATCTCATACGGTCAGGAAGTCGACATTCTGATTTGTTGGTCAAATTCAGATCGCGATGCGACACGAACGAAAAACATGGTTCTATTTACAGAAAAAAGAAGATGCTTACGGACCTTATTGGTTTTATTTAGGATAAAAAACTTTCGCAGACCTTATTAAGACTTTTGCATCACTCGCGGTCGATGTGAAGTAAATCATTTGGTTTCCCATGTTCTAGAATATCGTTCACGTTCATTGCGTAGCTCGCGTCTGCTGGAAACTGGCTTTATCGTGCGGTCATGTTTAGTACAATATAATAATGGTTTAAAGACGAATGAGCTTGCGAAGGGACTAACGACAACAAATTTTCGGTCGCACATGTGACTAAATATGCGACGAAGAAAGCGACTGCGACGTTTTGGAGAACCGGTAGAATAGATAAAAAAGCTGGTCGCAAACTGCAGCGACCCTTTCGAGAAACAAGCCTCTGGGTTACTACCTCTTCTTCCTCAACTGATCCAGTAACCAGGCTCCAACAAATTCCACCTCAACCCGCAGTTTCTCAGGCTTTATATCTGGTGGCTATCGCCAAGGGCGTTATTTCAGTCAGCTCCTCAAAGGCAGGGGCTGAGCGCATTGCCCACGGGCAAGCTTTGTAAGTCTTTTTTAAAGACTTATGACTCGTGGCGAAACAAGTTTAAATCTTGGTGCACTGCTAGAAACCTGTCATCATGGGAGGTTTCAGTCCCGCAAATTGCAGACTTTAAGTCTGTTTGAGGATGGGCAGTCCCTCGGTCTGTGGACTTGAGAACAGCGTCTATACGGATCGTCCACTGGAGCACAATCCAGTGCCTGGTTGGGATCTCTCCATTGTGCTTTGGGCTGTTACTAGGCCTCCATTCAAACCTTATATGCGTTTGGTCAATTTTAAGATCCTTACCTTCAAGACAGTCTTCCAATTAGCTGTACCCGAAGGTCTTAGGTGGGGGAGACGCATGCTTTAGATAGATACTCATCAGGTGTTTCTGGGGCACCATGTAAAATTTATGTCTAAGAAAAAAATGGGGTGTCTTCAACAGCCTGGACAGGTTTTGAAGTAAAGTCACTTTCAGCAACAATGTCAATGTCTGAGCAAGATGGGACCCTTTGTCCCACAAGAGCACTCCACTACTATTTGCGTAGGACTAAACCTCATCAAGCTTGTTTCAAAGTTTTGTTTCTCCCACTCAGGTACACAAAGTCCGGGACTCTGTCGCCTAATACCATCTCAGAATGAATAAGGAAAACGCCGAAAGGGATGAAGAACTAAACGTATTTCCGCTTCCAGGCACGTTTTTGTCCAATATGGCTGCCCATTTGTGAAAGGACATTCAATGGCTTCACTATCCCACTGTGGTCTGTCCAGAATTGATCGTCTTCTTTGGCTTTGTCAGCGGGCTTATTATCATGCTGCGCAGACATTACGAAGACTAGTAACACTGGGGCCAATGAAGCCAAACGTGGGCATTAGAAGAGCCATATTGGGCATTAGAACAGCCATATTTGGGTGATATGCTGGGTACCTATGGTAGAAAAATCTATATTGGATGAAACTTGGCATGTTGATAGAACATATCAATAGAAAAAATCGGACATGTACTGTGACCTTGAAATGACCTAGACGGTCGCTTTTGTAATCTAGACAGTTTTTTTTCGCCTGTTGTGTCTTTTTTACACATTTATAATACGAAGTCGCGAAAAGAAAAAGAAACAAGTTGTGTCACATTTGGCACAGAACATTTTGAAAATATATATATATATATATATATATATATATATATATATATATATATATATATATATATATATATATAAACATATCCTCGAAATAAGCCCAGAAATGAGAACAAAAATGTACAAGGGGGTATTTTGCAATAGTTTATTCAATTTTTACATAAAAGACATACATTAGTATATCAAATGGGTGAAACACATAGATTACGCTCATTTACTAGATGAATTTTTTGAAAAGATCATATATATATCCTTTAGTTTCAAAGTAGATATGTTAATTTGAAATTTTAGCCCATAAACTAATTTTTGGCGGCCATCTGTCATTGAAAAATCGAAAACGAGGCTCCAATTTCAAATTGATATAATCACATAAATATTTAATAAATTAAAGTAAGTTTTTTTCAGTATCATCTACTCTTTTAGCTGCATCCGATAGTGGGTCGAACATACTTCAATGAGGCAATTCCAGACTTTTCTCACATTTTGTAAAAAACCTTTTTCTACCCAAAATTTTCTAGATCAGTCAATGTTTCGTATGTGCCAAATATTTTTAATAATAATCCTCGGACTTCGTTGTTTTCAAATAGAATGACTATTTTGAGTATATGTATCAATATCTATCTGAAAACTGAATAATAATGTGATTATAGCTTTATTTTGGTGTTCAAGATCATTTCAAGGTGAATGAAGGTCAAATTTTACATATCCATGACATATCTCACCATCTGCCTAGTCTCATGAAGATTGACTTTTAAGTTCAGAAGATAATAACAAATGTATTCTTAAGTGAACAAAAATTAGTCATTTGGTCCCAAAGTGAATTCTGTCGTCACACTTAAGGGTCAGACCTACAAATCCAGATGCTCGCTCATTCACGCCAATAACCATACATGGACAGTACAATTAGCCACCATGCACTGATTCACTTATTTTGTGATATCGCTAAATCATTTGGCGATATCGCTAAATGATTTAGCGATATCTCTTAGGGATATCAGTAAATGATCCCTTTAGCAATATCGCCAAATGACCCAGAGATACCGCCAAATAGGATCATATGTCAAAAACGTCTTGCCGTACGCGATTGACATGGCCCTGTTCCTTGTTAATCAAGTATCAGTGCTGTATTTTCGGAGTTTATATTGTAAATCTATGTTTTCTGACCACGGAAAGTGCGAGCATAAAACGCACCAACTTTGGACGACACAATATCAGTTCAGTCTCATTTGCACCTGAAACTCACATCAGTGCATCTCATGCTGGGCCCTTTGGGAGGGGGTGTGTGTGTGTTCTGCATAGACTTTCCATTCATCTGCTATGTTCATAATTTTGTTGCTGTTGTATTTGTTTTACTTATTGTACATTGTTGTTTTCATTGGGTGCAAATAATGGTTTCTGTTATCCAATATTGCACATTGTTTCCGCCTAACGTCTCTTCTAATGAAAAAAGATGAAGTAAATGTGTTTGTCATAAAGGCATTTTGACACGACATTAGATATTTTATATCATCATATTGCTTCTGCTCTGCTGTATGGACTATGGTAAAGTATTGAAACGCAATTGCTTTGCAGTCTTAAATCAGTATTGTTATTAACATAATAAACGTTTATGGTTACTAAATATAATAGGCATCAGAGACACTTCCAGAAGGACCATAAATTTTCAGTTATCTTCACTGCCAGCACATTAATTCTGACGACTGCTAAGACGTCCTTATTTGTGTTTTCTCTTGCTTTACTTATATGACTTCACAATAAGCTAAGTTGGACGTAAGACAAAAAACTTACAAAGTATCCATGCATAAATCATGTAAGGAAGATTCAAATATAAGATGAACACAGGTACCGATTCAACATTACTTCTTTCTCTCTTACAGAAGGACACTGGGACAAAATCACGAAGTTCCATTTGCGCACTCAAGTTTCTTCAGTTGAAGTCAATATTTACTGCAAGTTCCTTGGCAAATTGTGCAACAAGAACGTATCTAAGGAACCTTTGACTTCACAGTTGGCATGTTCGTAACATGTTGCGTACTAATCAACTTAAAGATAAATGAATATTTACTTCATTTTTCCTCTTTCCTGTTTGAACTGTCCAAATAAAATTCGATGCAGAGTTTATCAAACCTGCACTGCATATGAGTTCATATATAACAAACAATACATTCATAATACTTACTATATGGATCGCAAGCGTGTATCGGAATTTATCACCGTTAGGGGCGTGCCTCCTGCAGTGGAGTCCGCTGCACGAGGCATGCCCGTTACAAAGATAAACAACTAATCACAAGACAGTCCGTAAAGTAACTGGTTTATTGTACAGGTAAAGCCTAAAACACAACTTCATTAGAAAGAGGCATATTATTGGTTAACAGTTAGTGTCTTGTAATATTTGGTAAAGAAATTCCATTTACCCGGTTACTCAACAATCGGTGATCCAAGTGAAAGTGCCTCATTTTGGGATCATGGGCTGACCTTGTTCAAAGACTTGTGCACTTATGACGTGTAGCAACGTGTTTGGTCACAAATTGTAATAGCAGCTCTGAGGCCGCGGTTCTGTCAATGCATGCAAACTGACCAACTAGATTTTCAGTGAACTGCAACGTTGACATCGATCCTCACGGAAAAGAAGCAGTTTTATGAGAGCATGGTGGTTACAAACAAAGAATTTCTAGACTATGGAACAGAATTGCACAAAATTTGAGGACAAAGCCGAGTTTTAGTGACCAGGCAAAAGTCAATAGTCATGTTGATATCGGGCCAAAACATCACATATTTAGTTGAAATGAACTATGAAAACTAGACAATGAGAAAAGATATTTCTGTAGCTATAGTGCCTTTAGCTCATTGACTCGTCAGTCAGCTGAGCTTATGTAACGGTTAGGCATCCGTCGTCTGTCCTCCATCCTCCGCCGGCGTCGACAAATTACATTTTCGACTTCTCCAAAACCACTGGGCAGATTTACTTCAAACTTGGTGGCAATACACCTTTGGTAGGTCTCTGCCAAATTTATGCAGGTTGCCGTGCTCCACTGATTTTGGAATTTCTTATATATATATATATATATATATATATATATATATATATATATATATATATATATATATATATATATATATATATATATATATATATATATATATATATATGTATATGTATATATATGTATATATATATATATATATTTGGGGGGGGGACAAATCTTAAAAGACCTTGCTCGAAACAGCCGCCCCAATTGGTTTGATTTCACACAGAAACAATCTTAGGGACTCTAAGTTTTTAATTGTTTACCAGGAGGCGCTGCGCTTTTTTCTTTTAAGGTAATTTTTTGTGCGTTTTTTTTTTTTTTTATTTTCGACTTCTGTTACAGAACTGTCAGTCAGATTCGTGGCTCATTTTAAGCTGAAACTTGGAGCATAAGTTCCTGGTCATAGGGTAAAAAAAAAAGTTTTCTATGTGGCACTACTGTGGATTCCTGGTTTTAACGATTTTTTTCCCATTCGGATACTTATCGTTAAACGCACCTCTCCCATAGATTACTATGTAAGGAAATGGGCATTCTGATGCTAATTCACATTTTCGATTTTTCTAAAACCCTCTGCCGGATTCACATCAAACCTGGCGGCAATGTACCTTTGGTGATTGTCTACCACGTTTGTTCAAATGGTCACACTCCAGAAATGTTTGGAGTTTTTATGATTTGTGTGTGGGTGAAAGGGTCAAAAAAGTTGATTACTGGCACTGCTGTGATTCCTGATTTTTAACGATTTTTTTTTCAATTCGGGACTTATAGGTAAACGCACTTTTCTCATAGATTACTATGTAAGCAAATGAGTATTATAATGCTAATTCACACTTTTGACTTCTGTAACCGTCTACCAGATTCACTTCGAACCTGGCGGCAATATACCTTGGGTAAGTGTCTACCAAATTTGTTCAAATGCATTTTTTACTTCTTCTCCAAAAACGTAAGGCAGATTCATTGAAACTTGCTGGGGATGTACCTCGGTTGAGTCTCAAGAAGGTTTGTTCATATGGCCACAGTCCAGTGAAGTTTGGATTTTTACTGGATTTTGTTCTTGATTTGTTGGTATAATGTTAAAAAAATCTTGACCACATAGTTCGAAGGACCAGTTCAGTCTGTGCATGCAGGGTCAGCTGAACACAGGACTGTCACAGTCCTCTTGCTTTGCTTTTTCATACTATGCGCTGCCCAAGAACTGCCTGCACAATGAACTATACCGGTCGTGTACGTTTACATTTAATTTTATTTGGACTCTGAATTGGGGATATGAACTAAACGGATGACCAAGAGAAGTGAGCCTCTTTGATCTGGAAGTTAAATTGTACCAAACCCTCTGTTGCTATCATAGCAGGGACGTTTTTTTTCTTTTTCTATCAGTATTGTATTTGCATCTTTTTGTCTAGAATCACTTCCTAGTATTCGTTACCCTATTCCGCAGTCCAAACTCTTTACTCTCCATAAGCTAATGTGTCTATATACATATGAAAGTACTATTGTCAATATTGTGCACGTTCCTCTGTAGAATTTTGACATAGGCTGTATTAGCCCAAATAAATTAAAGGGTCATCAGCGGATAACTTCTCAGAGCATCTTTCGGAGGCTATACCCGTATATGTCTTTCTGAGTAGCCACTCCTTATCTAGGCTAAATATTTAGCAGAGACAACCCACATAATAATGTACAAACATGAACGTGGTAAATGATGAATTAGACAAACACTTGATGCCTCGCTATTACACAGCTTCAATTTAAAGACAGAAAACATGTCAAACAAAACATATTTACTAAATTTGTAAAGTACAGGTACAGATATGAACAATTTGACTTACCACTGAACCAGTATGTACCCTTTCTAGCTGGATTGCTTATCCTAGTTAAACCACCTGTCAGCGTATAACTGAAGCAGAAACAAACTGGGGCATTATATTCAGTCCCAGTGATTGTAAAATAAACAGTTGCAGCTTGACCAACCGTACAAACCAAGGGAAATCCTAACAAGTACAGCAACAATGGACATCCTGAACCAGAAATGTAAAACAAACTCCATGGTGACACATACAACTAACTTTGAGAGTCTCCAAACAATTAAGCTCTATTTCACTGCCAATCCTGAGTCAATGTCTCAACATAATGTGTCAGTTTTGTTGCATTTTAGAAAACACTATCAATTTTGAGAATTTTTTTAATGTTGAGTATATTCGTATATTATCTCCTCTCTGTCAAGATGTTAACACAAGAATATCATTAAAAGATGGCTAAATTTAAAATTGGTTGTGTGTTCGTTGTTATTTGAGCTAGCTGCTTCGCTCCCGGCCTAATAATGATTACCACTATTATCAGGCCAAGGGGCGTGGCAGTCCATGGTTCAACGTGCATGTGTTGAAGCTTTTTATGTAGGGTACATTCGCGTGCTGAAGCCCCAACTATGCAATAATGCACATAAACTATCAGATGTCAGGAAACCCATAGTTAATATATTGCGTGATTTTTTTTCTTGCTGGCGTTTGAATACATAGATTTTCCTTCTATTGCATTAAAAAATATGTGGCAATCATATTGAATGTATATTGACCGAAAGGCTGCCGAATATACGTTTGGAAAAAGCTAGAATGTTCTCTTTTTTGTTTATTTTTGGCGCGCGCAACCTGCTAAATAACCTGTCATTGCCAATTTCTACCAGAGTCGATGTGCCTTGAATTCACATAATCCCATTCCTGGTACACAAACCTTCTCTTCAAGACCCAGCGTGCCTATGGTTGCAGGGCATGTGATAAAGGCACAGACCAATAGCATTACTCTTTGGGCGTCGAAGAAAGCTGCTCATTCTGTCGAACTTACCACTGAAAGAGTCAATGCTCTTAGTTCTACGTTGTTGAGTGCATTAACTTTCGTTAATCAAAATGTAATAGAAGCACAGCGTGGAGAGCTTTTAACCAGGATGAACTATATGAGTAATGACGTAACACTGGACATGATGATACTATATAAATGTAATTTACATCATGAAAAATAATAATAGACAAGAGAGTTGTGCCAGGCATATGTTTACTTGAACTGGCACACAGACTGAAGGGTGCTGTGAGCTTCAAAATTATATCAAGGTCACCTTTATTGAAGATATATATCACTGTTTGTAATATTAATCTTCAGTCATATAGTTCAAGATTCATTTTTATCTAAGGAATTCCAAAACATACGCCAATACGTAAGTTGGACCTGTCATGTCCATAATTAACACCGAAAACCAAGTGGGCGCTTACATATACGGTATTGGATGCCACGACCTTAAAAGTCCATCATTACTGACACATTACTCGCAGTGTCAGTTGACTTTTCAATGCGACTTAAGGTTACAATAAACACCACCAACAGAAACCCAGATTTACTTTCCTATTACGGTTTTAATGTAACCATGGACCTAGTATAATATTCACAATTGACACTATATAAGCCAGTGCGTCAGATATGATGCTCTCACTATTTTGCAGTGACAATACTCACATGTTCACATCTCCCGAGCAATTTGCCCTAATTTTGATAACTTAAAATGGACCACCATGTTGTGAACAAATTTATAGGGGATCTGCCGTGGGGCACAAGTGCTGTCTTGGGTGTTCTTTGATCAATAGGACAAGAGAAGGAAAACATTTGTGGCACCTAAACTCGCAAATAAAATTGTGTGAAAAACAGATCACTATACAGCCAAATTAACAAACAATTGTGAGTCATTTTATTCAAGACCAAATGGCTTAACTGAAAGTGAAGTCGCATTTAAGTTTCAGTACTTTTTTGGAATCAAAGTTTTTCTTGTAAAAACGAATGTAAGGAACAGCCATATCATTTTTAATGTGTCGGCTAAGTGGCGATAAACATGGTTTAAACAAAGCACTCATAATTAGTGGGCTGACTTATTTTTAAAATTCAATTTCAATATTAATTTTCAGTGGCATTTGATGTTTATGATCGATGGCTTAATGTGTTCTTTAAGGTTCATTTTATTCCTTTGAAAATATTGGAATTCCAGTGATTCTAAATATGTAATACATATGGTACTTTTTCAACCTTGCAAATATACACAAAATGAATTGTTTACGTACAGGTTTAAAACATATTTTGATTGGACATATGACACACTGATCCTTTACATTAATTAACATTTGATACGTTTGTGAGAATTTAATTGTATCGTCATGGTTTATTTGCACAAGTGCTTGAATCTACAATCTCTGAAGGTTTGAAAAATGAAATGAGAATCCTAGCAACGGTTTGCGAGACTAACGAAAGGCCAAAACAGAAAGTGGATCTGGCTTACAGTTTTGGTGCAGGAGTTGAAAATGTAAATTTTTTTGTGGACGATGGATGGAAGATCATGAGATAAGCTCAGCTGACTGACGATGGATGGAGGATCGTGTGATAAGCTAAGCTATCGACTGACAAGTCCTCCAAAAAAATGAAAGACAAAGAAACACTGAATAAAATGCACAAAGGTGTGGTAAAAGGCACATAATTCCAAAGATCAGGTACACAAGATGGCCGGGTGAAATATCTGGTCCTCAGCTGACCTTTACAAATCAACCCACAATTAATCTCACCCACTGATAAAGATGTTTGACCCCTAAATGTAAACACGCCCATAAATGTCAATTTACATTTAGGGTTGGGTGTCAGACCACTAACTGTAAACAGTACCCCTAAATTTAAACGCAAATTTGCCGAAAAAAGGGTGCTGCAACCCCTAACTGTAAACACGCCACTAAATGTAATTATTTGGGAAGTGGATACTGAACTGCTAAATATAAACGTACGTTAAATGTAATGACTTCATACGTGTTAAGAGTCTCGTATCGGGGCTTCAGACTAGCTCGACAGTAGGGCTCTGTCGGGTATCCCGGTACCCAGGTACCTGAATCGACAGCTATCACCTGTAGAATCAAAGGGTATTATATATATACATATATATATATATATATATATATATATATATATATATATATATATATATATATATATATGTATATATATATATGTATATATATATTAGATAGATATATACATAGATAGATAGATAGATAGATAGATAGATAGATAGATAGAAAGATAGCTAGATAGAAAGATAGATAGACAGAGAGACTGACAGACAGATGGATAGACAGACAGATAGATAGATAGATAGATAGACAGAGAGACAGACAGATAGATAGATAGATAGATAGATAGATAGATAGATAGATAGATAGATAGATAGATAGATAGATAGATAGATAGATAGATAGATAGATAGATAGATAGATAGATAGATAGATAGATAGATAGATAGATAGATAGATAGATAGATAGATAGATAGATAGATAGATAGATAGATAGATAGATAGATAGATAGATAGATAGATAGATAGATAGATAGATAGATAGATAGATAGATAGATAGGTTAGTAATAGCCCTCCACGTGTAATGCGTCACAACAGGCGGGAACTTTTAACATTCCAAAGTGAAGATCTCCGATTTCGGCTTTAAAGTGTTATTGCATACAAAAGCTTGTCAAATAGGTCTTGAAATTCCCACCACCAGCGTGTCATGTGAAAGACTGCTTTCAGATGCCGAAAATTATTTATAACCAAGCAGCGGACTTCTTTGTCACCTGAAATGAAGTCCTCATATTCTTTCATTATAACAGGAGAAACCCAAATCTAAAGTAACCTGGACTATAAAGTGACACTCTTGCACTCAAGGTCGATACATTCGAGGATGTACATTTATCTGTATACACCTTCCTGATACATTGAATAAAATGCTTTTCTGTTTGATTGAAGCGCCCGCTGTGGTCTCGTACTTTTGATTGATGTGTGCGTGGATTTGCTTTGGTGGTAAATATACTGCATCTAATGTGTGGCGCTAATAGAATAGATTATGCAATCCAATGTGGCGGGTGACACCCGCGGGTACCCGGGTATTTTAATACCCACTCTGGCAGGTACCCGGGAACTAAAATCACTGCCCGACAGAGCCTTACTCAACAGTATGATAGCTCTGATATGGGTACCGGGAAGCAAGTGCCCTACTGGACTGAATGTGGTAGTCCTGCGCCGTCAAAAATCTCTGTTATTATTATTTTTTTTTCGAATCTTGACAGATCTGGACAGAGTGACTCGCCCTAATTTTAAAAGAATTTATTTTATTGCCTTCAAGCTGGAACACAATACAGTTCTTTTTGCCACAGTGGAATGGGTCTGTCTATACAGGCAATTGAGATGTGAGGAGGCTCCACCTGCGCAATGTCTAGGCCATCAGACTGTTTTGCAGTGTACATCATTGCCTATACATTTTAGAAACTGGACCTTTGTATCCACAGAGCCTCTGCATAATAGCGAGGTGAAGCAAGGCTCCTTTGCTTCTTTCTGGGATAAATTTCATGAAAGTATTGAATTGGCTAGAGCTTCGAACATCAACAATATCATTATAGCAGGCGATCTCAACGCTGATCCTAGCACATTGAACTATAGCAAGGACTATTTTAATTTAAAGAGTGACTATTTTCCCCATACGGTGATTATAGTGATTTGTCTATTTTCACGGTATGGTGAGAATAGCGTTTTGTCTATTTTCACCGTATGGTGAGAATAGTGATTTGTCTATTTTCACAGTATGGTGAGAAGAGTGTTTTGTCTATTTTCACCGTACGGTGAAAGGAGTGTTTTGTCTATTTTCACCGTACGGTGATGATAGAGTTTGGTCCATATGCTTCGAATGGTAAGAATAGAGGCCGCTCTATTTCTAGCCTACGGCGATGGTAGAAAAATCAACCCGGGAAGAATATTTTGGAAAAGCATTGTGTCATGATTTGGCACACAAAGAGAATTGGAACCAACATTTGCTGAAATATTAAAAAGGCCTTACATCCCAGTTTGAGCATGGTTTATAATGAGATCTGTTGAGGTTTTATTTCAGCTTTAATAGAGCCAACACTCTGTCTTTTCATGTGAAAAGGCAAACATTTAGGTGACAAGACAAAGTAGGAACTATTCTTATATTGTCACAGATGGAAGTAACGGAACTTAAGGGTAATATAGATCTATCTCGTTATGACTTTAGTAAAGGATCGAATAAATAAATAAATAAATAAATAAATAAATAAATAAATAAATAAATAAATAAATGAATGAATGAATGAATGAATAAATGAATGAATGAATAAATAAATAAATAAATAAATAAATAAATAAATAAATAAATAAATAAATAAATAAATAAATAAATAAATAAATAAATAAATAAATAACCACAAAGCAATGATAATGAATTCTGATGGGTGGGTAGAGTAAATTTATATGCAACAATTTGAGGTATAAGCCAAACATTTAATGATCAATTTGAGATATAAGCAAAACATTTAATGCTGTCACGGTACCAAGGAAATTGCCTCACAGTAAACCCTTCGTAAGTGGGCAATTTGTTTTGGTCCCGTTTCCTATTGACTATACTATAAACCTAGCTATCTCCGTAAAATAAGAATTTTTCTCCAATCTTAATTTGCCTCGGTTCTATGTGACAAGGCATAACCATAAATTTCTGAAAATGCTCTTAATTTCAATTTCCAGATGGTGAAAATAAAGGACCTCTTTCCTCACTGTGAAAATATACCAAACTGTATCATTATCACCATACGGTGAAGATAGACCAAGCCCTATACTCACCGTACGGTGAAAATAGACAAAACTCCATCCTCACCATACGGTGAAAATAGACACAACTCCTTCCAAACGCTATTCTCACCGCACGGTGAAAACAGACAATGCGCTATTCTCACCGTACGGTGAAAATAGCACCGTCCTTTAATTTAATTTGAGGCCTATCTCAATGCTTTTAAATTAGGACCTATGCTTCCCGTCTAATGATATTAACGACTGCTGCGATTTATGGTCAGACATGTTTCTTCACGCTGCCAAACACTGCATCCGAAACCGAGCTATCGATATCCGTCCTTTCGACATCCCTTGGTACAATTTACAGTTACGATCCTTACGTCTCAATGTGCACCGGGCATATGAGAAGTTCAAAGCTAAAGGTCCTAGTCATGACACTGACCTGTGGTCCTCGTATTGTAGATTAAGGAATCAAGAGCAACTAAGAGCTGCCGAACATAATTATCATGAAAAACTCCGCATCTCTTTAAACAATCCTAATCAAAATGAGAAAAGGTGGTAGCACACAGTCAAATATTTTCTAAATTGTAACCACATAACCTCAAAACCTTCTCTATTAGTGAATTATGATCATATAACTGACATTCTGTCTAAGGCTGAAATTTTCAATTCATATTTTCTCAAACAATGCACACTTGACTCTACATCTGCCTCTCTTCCTGGGCACATTTTACATCCCAATAATACAATTCGCTCAATCTCAATTTCAGATAAAGAAGTTCTGGATATTCTACATAGCTTAGATGTTTCTAAGGCCACCCGACCCGATGGCATTAGTGGCACACTTTTAAAGGAAGGTGTGCCTTCAATTCATAAATCATTAGCTTAACTTTTTAATTCATCTTTGAATAATAATACGTTTCCTACCAAATGGAAACAAGCTACACCTTTACATAAGATATTCGCTTAAAATCTCTGCGATAATTATCGACCGGTTTTTCTTGTTAAATTGCGTTGGGAAGGTATTCGAAAAAAGTCATTTTCAAGCATGTTTTCAACTTCTGTAGGGACAATCTATTAATCTCAGCTAACCAATCTGGTTTTACACGGGGCGACTTAACACTAGACTCATGATATGTAACAAGTAACTGATTAACAGTAGATCAGTTACTTGTTATATACCACGAGTTATGTCTTGCTGTTGATCAGCCAAAAGAGGTACGCCTTGTTTTCCTAGACATCAGTAAGGCTTTTGATAAGGCCTGGCACACTGGCCTACTTTCAAAACTTGAGAAAAATGGAATTTGTGGGGATCTGTTGAGATGGTTTTCGACATATCTTTCAAATCGTCAGCAACGTGTTAGGAATTAAGGAAAATCTTCCAGCTCGGGAAAGTGAATGCTGGAATTCCACAAGGTTCTGTACTCGGACCTCTTTGCTTTTTAATCATATTAATGATATCGTTGACCTTGTCAGATGTAATATCAAGTTATTTGCCGACGACACTTCTCTTTTTGCAAGAGTGGACGATCCTGCAACTGCAAGTGAAATTATAAATTCGGATCTTGGGTCTATTGGGGGCATTCCGTGGTATTTTTTTGTCGCGGACAGGACATTTTGCAGACCTTATTATCTCATATGCTTCATCAATTTCAAGTTAAAACTTCTTTGTTCTTTATCAAGATAGCTATATGACCACCTTAAGATAACTGATAAAGAAAAAAAAAACTTTTTTTTTTTCATTTTATACCCCCAAAACACTAGTGTCGCGGGCGGGAGACATTTCGGACATAGGTTTTGAGGTTGAAGCACTGAAGTCTAAAACTCTGTGCTGTTTATAAAAATTTCACATTTCATAGTCCATAATGAGATAACTTAGATGTTTTCCCAAGTATTTATACCAAAAGTTTAACTCTAAATGTTTTCATACTTTAGAAAAATGCAAATTAGCCACGTTGCAGATGGGACAGGATCCAGCGTTGTGGACGGGACACTTTTGTTCACATGCAGCCAAAGATAGAAAAACTTGGGTAATTCACAGATTGAAGTTTGCAGATTGCATATCCTGGGACAATTGTAATTTCTGTTCAGCCTTCTTATTTTCTTTCCTGGTTCGGTCATTTTCTTTTTGGAGGGAATACTTTTGACTGTCTTCTTTCACTGTTTCTCGGAGTTTCTTCGTTCTCTCACAGGTGGAGGCAGGCATTTTGCCGGCTCTGTGTCTGCTAACAAACTGACCATATGCATGTACGTCTAGCATGTATGCACTGTGCTTTAAGGAAGACATTAAGTTGGATGTAACAGTCCTTCCTGCTCATAGCAAGCATTTGCATGTAAAGGTAGGAGTACTTGTAATGAGTGTCACTTTTAAACTTGACAAAGCGTGGTTGATATTCCAAGTAGATCAAGACATGTCATTCTGCTCATTGGATTCCCTGTAAATCTCAAGCTCTTTACATGTTGGGAAACTGTGAATTTCCTCAGAGAGTCACTATGGGAAGATAAGAATTGTTTGGAGGCTATGTGTGAACAAACAATTGTTAACACTCTACGCCTCAGTAAGTAGGGACTCCTGTACACATAAGCCCTTAAGACTGGTGTGATGTTGCTACTGCATGGTAATTACCATGTATTGTTGTGTTAACAGTAAAAACTGTTCCCAAGAGATGGCTAGCAGATAAATAAAGAGAAATAAATGAATGAACTTGATTGATATGAACCATACAAAGCACAGCTCGGACATTTTTAGTACTTGACACTCATTAAAATTTTAAATTTTAAATTTACTCTGGGTCAACAGGGTTTTTGATATCCACCTACTCTATCATCATTTGTCTTGAATTTTTTGCAGAAAATCACAAAAGCATAAAAGATAGAACATAATTTGTAACGTCCTGTCCATACATATAGCAGTGTTCCATGCAAGCTGTCCCGTCCACAACAAAATAAATATAAGCATTTGACACTAATTAAATTTTTAACTTTAATTTTTACTCTGGGTCAGACAAGGTTTTTTATATCCACCTACTCTCTCATCATTTGTCTAGAAAGTTTTTTTGCAGAAAATCACAAAGTCATACAAGATAGAACATAATTTGTAATGTCCCTCTGCGAAGCCATTTTTTAATTTGAATTTAATTTAAATTATTTAAAGTAATGAAGGCAGGAGATGAAAATTCACCTCTCCTCTTCTAAATATAATATCTTAGCTTTGAAATTATTACATACAAACAACTTTCAACTACTTTTAATTTTTGAAGGTCATGTCCACATTACCACGGAATGCCCCATCGACGAATGCGCAAACGACTGGCTAATTACCTTTAACGCCCATAAAACAAACAGATAGTATGCTAGTTACACGTAAGGTTGTTTGTCCCAACCACCCATTTATTACTTTTCAAGGCCACACACTCTTAAAGGTCAATACCCACAAACATCTTGGTATTACTATATGCTCTGACCTGAGATGGTCTGACCACGTTCACAACCTGGCTGCTAAAACTGGAAAGCTGCTTAACATAATGAAAAGCCTCCAGTTTCGCCTGGACTGCCATACTTTACAAACCATCTATTTCCTTTTGTAAGAAATATTTTAGAATATGGAAGTCCTGTCTGGCATGGCTGCACATCAACTGTTGCTGATGAACTTGAAAAAAATTCAGTTGACTGCTGCAAGAATAGTTACTCTCGCGATGCATGGCACATCAAATGCTAAACTGTATGAAGAGCTTTAATGTTCCAGATAATGTGAACCAATTTCCTACACATTATAATACTCGATAATGATATGATCTACCTCATTTCAGGGCCCACACTGATTTTACTAACGATTGTTTTTTTTTCTGTCAACTATATGCTTCTATAATTATTTACCTTTGGGAAATTCGAAATTTGCAATCTTTACCTATATTTAAATTTAGATTACGTGATCACTTTGGGGGGTCGAATAAGCGTCCATAGTATTACAATTTTGGTGAGAGATATAGTTTCGTACCGCCTGATCGCCTCCACTTGGGTTGCAGTCAGCTGAAATCCCATCTGTTCAAGATTGGTGTCAAAACATATGGCAGTTGTCAATGTGGTGCAAATAATGAGGATGCTTGCCATTTTTTTTCTTGTCCAAGGTATACTCTTATACGATCCCAAATATGCAATTCATTTTATGCTCCTCTTACATTGGAAACTCTGCTGTATGATTCTAGTAACTGCAACCTTGACACAGAACACCCAAATTTTCGTTGCAGTTCAAGATTTTATTGTGCTCTCCGGAAGATTCATACAAGCAGGTATTAGCTGAGGAATCATTTGTTTTTCTTACTCAAAACTTTATCTGAATTATGTACCTAGTAAACAAAATTATCAATTGCTGTGAACATATTGAGCCCCCATCTGTCCCGGTCCAACTGTGATGTCTTCTCACTCTTGTATCATGGCAAGTCGGTGGGCCCTGCCTCACAGTGCAGTGACTGTGTGTCTGTTGGTGTCCTGCAACCCAGGCATTCATTCTTTCATTCTTTCTTTCTTTCTTTCTTTCTTATTTACGACCAGATTTGTCCGGATTTTTTCTTGGGCAATACCTTTCTGAAAACCACCAAACTTGCCATGGTAAATGACCTACCAGTGAAATTATGCACCCTACTTGGAATAGTCTTCATGATTAAAGTTATGCAAATTAGGGACACCTAAAATTTTAAAAGCTCCTTATCCTCTAAACTATTGAAGATTGACACAAAGTTCTAACTTATACATATAGGTTTGACACAACTGGCAAATCCATTAGCATACAAACAAAACTTGGAGAATTTTAATGTGTGCTAAATTCACCAAATTTATCCCCAATCCACATACAGGCCTTTACCTGCTTGCTATAATAATAATAATAATAATAATAATAATAATAATAATAATAATAATAATAATAATAATAATAATAATAATAATAACAACAATAATAATAATAATAATAATAATAATAATAATAATAATAATAATAATAATAATAATAATAATAATAATACTGTGGCTCTCTGCTTATGCGCCGCGGTCCTGTGTGGCACAGGTAGCCTAGAAAAAAAATGATCATGAAATGGAGGAAACCATGGCTATATGGCCTATTGAGAATTTTAATGTGTGCTAAATTCACCAAATTTATCCCCAATCCACATACAGGCCTTTACCTGCTTGCTATAATAATAATAATAATAATAATAATAATAATAATAATAATAATAATAATAATAATAATAATAATAATAATAATAACAATAATAATAATAATAATAATAATAATAATAATAATAATAATACTGTGGCTCTCTGCTTATGCGCCGCGGTCCTGTGTGGCACAGGTAGCCTAGAAAAAAAATGATCATGAAATGGAGGAAACCATGGCTATATGGCCTATTGATTGACCTACATGGTGCCAGGTGACCATTTTGCATTCATGATTAATTACCTCGAACCTGTCTCACATACAGCTTTCTATCCATGCGTGCTAGGTGTATGCTTTGGAAGGTTTAGGTCTTTTAGTAAATTGGGGGGGGGGGTCCCAACAACTGTGTAATGAGGCTCTCAATAAAATACAGGGGGGTGGGGGGTCCCAACAACTGTGTAATGAGGCTCTCAATAAAACACAGAGTATCTCTTTTTGTTCATGCGGGAACATATTGACTCCAGGCAGCCATATGTACCAGGCAGGCAATAGTCTCCACTTGTGCAGAACAGACCTGTCAATGCACCCGTAACTAAAACTGGTGTCCTAGCTGGCCTGTTTTTGCTTGAGGCACTGTCAGTCTGCTGAGCTTATCAGTGCTTAGGGAAGACAGGCTACAGACTTCTAGGCAGAACAAGCCTGAGTGTACCCTCTGTTAAAATAGAATTAATACAGAGATGTGTCTGCCAGACCAAGGAGGGTAGAATTTGTGTCATCTCAGTGGACACTTTCATGTCTTTGCTTTCTTGTAACCATTGAGATGAAGTCTGTTCTTCATAGCAAATACTGAGACAGTTTAGTTTTGTCTTGGTTCACAGGAACATGTTTATGTAGTTTCTTGACAGCTTCTGTTAAAATTTGTCTATGCAATAAAGGAAGAAATACAGTTTTGTATTCAATGTATATACATCCCCTTGAATTATAATATGTATACACTTTACATATACATGTGCATGTATGAATAATGTACATATACATGCACACATACTCTTCCATACTGCCCAGAAGGGCTGACCCCCTCAGGAATGGGCACTTTCTCTGGTCCCATGGGTGACTTTTCTCTGGTCCCAAGGGTGCCCACTTTAGAGAGATTTCACTGTATTAGTAAACACAATTATTTTCTTTCTCCCTCTCTCGCTCTCTCTTTCTTTCCTTCTTTCTTTCTTTCCATCCTTTCTTCACAACCGTGTTGAAACGATTCAAAGTTAAATATCTCCGAAACTATTATACATAAACATGCCATTTCAACTTCAGTTAACAGGTTTGTGGCAAAGCTGCATCCAATGAACCATGAGCCAAAGTTGTAGGATTTTAATTTATGCAAATTAGGTAAACATGCAAAATGTAAATTTTGAATAGTTTTAAAACTATTATAGATAGAGTTACCATTCCCACTTTAATTCATAGATTTATGGCAAAGCCCCATCCGAAGAACCATACACTAAAGCTGTAGGCTTTCAATTTTTGCAAATTAGGCAAATACACAAAATTAAAATGTTGAATAGCTTCAAAACTATTATAGATACTAGCCTCATTCATACTTAATTTTATAAGTTTGTGACATGGCCACATCCAATGAACCAAGAACCAAAATTGTAGCATTTTACTTTATAAAAATTCGGCTTATACACGGAATTTAGATTATGTTGAACAATGGCAAATCGTAGCATTTCAAACTGGTCTCATTTTGAAGGCACCCAGACAGATTTGCAGCGAAGCAATTCTTTTTTTCTAGTTGTTGTCTATCCTTCCACGAGAGGGATTTATAGAGCTAAGCCCTCTTCCCAAATGTTAATTGCCGATGACAATGTTGTATTTGTATTGTTGAGAAAAATAAAATCCGTTTATAACCAAAGCAAGGCTAAGGTTAGGTGAATCTATACGTGAACATGTAGAGGGGGTCCAATTTTAGCTAATCTATCTCCTATGGTATGCTTACATATCCCAAAATCTTGTTCACATGAACAACATGAAAGTTTGATTTAAATTTATCATAGGGACTTTCTCTAAAAAAAATAGAGCCCTTCCACACGTTCACGTTCACGTTCACACAGCCTAGCTTAACTTCCCTAATCTTCATCTGTTCTGGAGCATTATGTCCTCTCATTTATTGTGTAAAAAGGACTCTGCATGGTTACAAGATTTTGTATGGCCTGACATTTAGTGGGTTTTTTTATATTATTATTAAACTGGGAAAAAAATCCAAACATGAAATTATAGTCCTGCATAAATGCCGTATTATGCATTTGTTCTACCTCAGATCAAAGCTTGAGAACGTAATACCACGAAGGGTACTTGGGGCTTTGTGTACTTAGAAATTATATGTCTCAGACCTGTTAGGCCTATGACAGTGCTTCTGGGCTTAGCATAAGAGATAGACAATTGTTATTGTAGTGCATGACCTGAGCTAATGTCACATGTAACAACACAAATTTCTTTTGCAGCCAATAGGCCAATCTTAAAATTCAAATGTCAAGAAACTTGCTGAATTGTGTTCAAGTCCTAGGCCTTTTCAGAATTGGTTTACCAGATTATCGTGAATAAACTGCAACTGAAAGATTAAATTGTAACCTATTGGCGACCAACAGGGCAAAAATTAACCAAAGTTACATGTTACTTTGACCAAAGTAACGTGTTACTATTTGACATAAACTTGCGCGTTACTTTGACAGAAAGTAACGTGTTACTCTTTCCAATGTAACGTGTCAATTTTATCCAAAGTTACGCCTTACTTTGACAGAAAATAACGTGTTACTTTAACCCAAAGTTAGACGTTACTTTGACAGAAAGTGGCATGTTACGTTGTCCAAAGTAAGTGTTACTTTTTCCCAAAGTTTAGCGTTAATTTGACCAAAGTAACGTGTTACTTTTACCCAAAGTTAAGCATTATTCAGAGGGGTCATAACAAAGTACAAATTTTATGCGTACATTTATGTGCGGCACTATTGTCAAACTGTGAGATATCACTTTTCTATTGTTAGTCGATTGATGGTAAATATTGTTAATATAACAATTATAATAAAGATCATCTGATACTTTAGAATTGAGAGTAGTTAAACTATTTGCCCAGAGTAAACTGGAGTTAGTGACAATAAGGTAATCACTTTGCAACGTGCTATATTGAACAACTTGGTCTATTTTTGTCAAACTGTGAGATATCACTTTTCTATTGTTAGTCGATTGATGGTAAATATTTTTTACATATCAATTATGATAGAGATCATTTATGATTTTAGATTTTTTTGAGTAGTTAAACTATTTGCTCCAGATAACATACGGTGTCTTTCTCCTAAGTGGCTTGCTACAAAAGGATTCAACTTAGTCATGATGCGACAGAAAGAATATAATTCTACATTAATTGCACAATCAGTGATTCTTACAGCTTTGACATTTTATTATCTTTGTTTCGATTAGCAATTTCAACGTTTATTTTATGATTCACATTGTGGCACTTTAAGGGATGATGTATTGAAAGCTCAAAACACTAATACATATATTCTATTGTTACAATACATATATATATATACATACATAAATATATATATACACATATACATATATACACACACACACACACATATATATATATATATATATATATATATATATATATATATATATATATATATATATATATATCATATCACCATCATTTATATATTTTTACAAAAGGTCCTTTATCAGGATTCTTGTCTGGTCTCATCTGTCCCATAGTCAAGCAACAGTTGGGGTGCCACTGTAGAATTGGTAACCAGTTCCCTCCATCCCTCTGGTTTTTCTGCTTTCTTTTAACACTCGCTGAGCTTTAAGCCAGCCCATTCTCCAATGTTATCTTCCAATCTTTTCTTTTTCACCCTCTCTTTCTTCCCTTTTGTCTCCCTCTCTTTTGTCTCCCTCGCTTTCTGGCTGATCCTTTTGAGAAAGTTGCCTGGACCAAGACATTCTAGACTTCCAGCAGATGTCTTGCATATGCACGGACACCAATTGCAGAGTGCTATAGTAGTATATGTCCCACATGAGGTTTCAGTCCTTCAGACTGTGTGTTTCCCTGTTTGTTGGGGTAGGCACTACCTGTCTTGTTGTTGTACATAATGAGTTTGTGCTTGTGTCTTGCTTGGTGGCAGAATTAGAAGACCAATAAATGTAGTGCCCCCATACCAACCGGTGTATGTGGTGTAGCCTCCTGTGTCAGCAAAGTGTCAAATGTGGTGATGTCTCAAGACAACAATTTACACTGTGACCTTAGAAATTCAAAATCACAAGATCTCATCAGCTCAAGGAATGACCCCAAATAATAATAGTAATACAACGTTAAGGTACATATGAATTAAGGTTTAAGAGATATCTTGTACACGTGATGTAGGGCAGATGGATAGAGAGAGACACACTCACTCACACACACAAACATGCACATAGATGAAGAAACAAGCCAGAAACAGTATATTACCCACACTTTGCCTGCAGAGGTTATACAAATTGATTTCCCATGAAGATTTCACTTGTTTGCAATTCTAGGCCAAGTCGTTACAAGGTTATGATTGTTTGGGACACCAGCTCCCATCTTGGTTGCCATATTGAATTTCTCGGAATGCTCAAGGAACTAGCAGAAAGGTACCAATTCAATTGTAGCTGGAAATGAACTTTTAGGCTGATGACAACTGTACACCACTGACAGTTAATTCAGTTCTGAAGATCATGCTGGGGTATTGTAGGTAGCCAGTTCCATTCCTTGTTCACAGACAATCGATTGTTCCCTGCTGTTGGCATCTACATTATAAACTTGCCTTTAAATAGTCAATGTTGCAAACATCAAACATATCTCTTGTATCCCTACACCATGTGCATGCTGTTAATCCTAGAAAATATCACATGTCTGAGATTACTGGTACAATCACCAACTTTGCCTTGCCTGTACTCTAGAAGCCAACCTGTGCTTGTTGTGCAGGGATGTTGTCCTAGGGGAACAGAAGCTCCCAATCTTCATCTTCCAGCTTGCCCACACTGGCTCTCTCTTCTCGCCAACTCTGTTAGGCAGTGAGATAGGTAAAGCAATCAATTGTCTGCAGCAGCATTGAGCCCATTTGCAGTCCCTGTGCTGACATCAAGCACCAGGTGACTCTACCAAGTCACTTCAGTCTCTGGCTGCAGTCACTCCTGAGGCTCAAAAATTTGGATATTCCAGGCCCTCTGGGTTGAAAGGCCAGCCTTCCAAGGCCACCCTTGCCTCTGAGAAGGTCAATCAATTTTGCAAGAACTCTCTCAGGGGTCCTGACTTTACTGTACTTATCACAAAACTTCTCTTAGAGTTGCCTTGCTCCAAAGACTCTCCCATCTCTGAGCACCCAGTCAGCAGATACCTTTATGCTTATCTGTCTGGGTAGGAGTCTATCACAGACAATACCTTCATCATAAGTAATCTAAGACACAGGTACCTCCTGCCTTTAAACCACTACAGGCCTACCTTGCTCCAGAACCCACAGAGGTCCACACCTCCCACGAGAAAGTCCAAATATTCTGCATTCTTGGAGGCAGTCCTGATGCTATTGGCCAAAAATGCCATAGAGTCAGTTGTAGATCATGACCAGGATATTCCAGCTACTAAAATCTCCTTTCTCTTGTTCCCAAGGAGGAGAGAGGATGGTGCCCAGTCATAGACCTGTGAACCCATATCATTATTCAGAGGTCCCCTCTGTCTACATGGAGACACCAGTAATATTGTACTGGACACTCCATCCATGGGAATTGACAACATCCCTCGATTTCGAGGAAGCATTTTTCCATGTGCAAATTGCAGAGAGTTCTTGCAAGTTTCTGCAATTTGCCTTCAAGGGAAATTCTTAGCAGCTCAAAGCCCTTCCATTCAGACAAGTGACATCATACCTGGTCTACACTAGGATAGCACAGGTTGTGGTGGCCTATTGCCACAGACGAGCCATCCACATTAATGTGTACCCAGCTGATCTTGGTGCTGCCGCGTTTGGATCTCATTCACCACACTCAGTCCATACTGGATTTATGCCCCCAATTAAGCCTGATTGTGAACTTACTTTAATGACGTCTAGAGATCTTTGTCAAAATACAGCTGGAACCTTCTTCAGATGATCATAACTCTATTCATGACTCACAAGTTTCTATTGGCTAGACAAAGATAGGCCTTAAAGGGTTTCCTCTCTTCCATGGACTCTCACTTTGTCGACACAGGACAAGGCTCTCCGCATAAACTGGTTGGAATTGAAGGCACAAACACATGCTCGCCATGTGTAATGGTAAGACTGTGATTGCATACCTCAACAAGCCAAGTGGCACACAGTCCAAGAGTCTGACTGCCCTAGTGGTGGGCTGTCTACTATTACAGTGCTCTGTGAATGGCAATAACACACATGTCTGACATATGCCAGGCCTCCAAAATGTCCTAGCCAATCAGCCCTTTTGAAAAGGTCACCTAGTAGGGGGCATTTGCAGTCCCTAGCAGTGGATGGTCTAGTGATGGCCTGGAGCAACCTAAGGGTTTATGCTTCTCTTCCCCCACATATCCTCCCCAGGTTCCTGCAGAAGATAAGGTCTCATGACTACAACCTCATCCTGTTTGACCCTGGTGGACTCGAAGAGAGTAGTAAATAGACCCACTGAAGCTGAGCGGCAAGCCACCACTGAGATTCCCCCCATGGGCAAAATTGCTCATGCAACTGTGGACATACAGGTTCCACAAGAACACTCAGGTGCTAAATCTTCAAGTTTGGTGGTTATCACACAGCCTGTCCATGCCTGTGGTTTCTTGAAATTGCTTACATGTATGATTGTAAAAGGAGGTCTTTGAGAACAATTGTCTATGTAGTCTGCTGGAATGTGTTCACGCGCTTGTGTGCAGAGCAAGACATCAATCCATGGTCACCTCAAGATACCCACATCATAGACTTCCTGATTAAGTGGGAAGACCTCGAGGACAGTTGAAGGGTTCCATACTGCTATCTCCTCCACCCTCACCCTTGTCCTGGACAGTCATATTGGGGAAGCCTCTTACCTGGCAGCACTCATTGCCTCTTTCTTCACAAACAGACCAGCGGCTAGACAGGTACTCTTTAGTGAGACCTCCTGCTGATTTGACCATGCTTTAGAGATGGCCCTACATGGAGACACTTTTATTATGGTTGTTGATAATATATACAATGTAGGATTGGCATGTATATGCATGGTTCTTATTTGCTCAGAACTTCAGAGCAGTTTCTGTGGCATCATTGAAACTGTTGTTGACTTCTATTTTTCATGGCAGTTATTGAATTATGTTGTCATTGTGACATCTTGTTGCATTTGGATCTTGGTTGACAATGTATTGCTTGAGGAGTATTCAATTCTTGCTAAATATCTAGTTATATTCATGTTGATAGCTTGTGAATGTCTGGACCGTTTTTGACTTGGACTGGTCTTTGGACAACGATGTTCACATGTGATGGTCTCATACTATTTGACCACCTTGAGCACCCTACTAAGGTGGACCTCAAGCTCTGGATGTGGACACCTTTTTTTTCTCATAAACACTGGCGTCTGGGGCTAGATGAAGTGAGATCCATGCCTTAGTGCATGACTAAATCCAATGGATACCTGACCATTCCTTTAAAGGATTCGCCGTTTATGCTATGGGTATATCTCTTCCCCCTTTCCACCCTTTGAGAGCCCTAGACTGGTATCTCCAGTGCACTAAGGGGTTTTGTGGAGAGAAAACACTTTTGTTCCTCGCCATTGATGAATCGAAATGAGAACATACAGTCAGCATAATTATTTCATTGTGGATCAAACCGGCCATGCTCCAAGCCTAGAAGACAGTGTAGAACCACCCGGCAGTTCTCAAGAAACTTACTCCAACAGCTCACAAGGTATGAGCCTTCAATGCCCCCTAGCAGGCCCTTTGGAATGTCACTGTAGTTCACATTCTTAGGACATGTCACTGGAAGACTCCAATCACCTTTTTAATGTGTACTACCTTTAGAACATGCTCATCTTGGCACAAGGCATTTATGGCTAATGTTCATGGGACCAGTTTAAAACCACCAGTTGCCTTTTATGGGTGACTGCCTGTCTCAAGTCAGGAGTGAAATCTGTTTCTTCACACTGGTATTGGAAAAGAGGAATATCTTTGCTGTCATTGTTGGGTTTGGAATTAATGAATATGGATTACGTTTTTCTGTACTATTTGAAAATTACTTCATTGGCTATGTTGTGCTGTGGGCTTTGTTCTCCTACTCATAGTTATAGGGGAGGTAGAGTGTGTTTATAGTGTTCCAGATTCATAAATATCACAAAATCAAAGTAGGCCTACTTCACTCTTTTGCTGTAAACTGAGCTGACAGACAAGTCGGGAGAACTAAAAGGTGATAGGCCTAACAGGTCTCTTTTTATTTTTGGCAGAAGTAGTGAAATTTGTGTTTTGGGTGGTTAGGCCTATACATTTTGGAAAAGAACTAGTGTCTGCACTTAATGATAAATATTTCTAAGGTTGAGAAGGCCAGTTTAAACCCACCAGTTGCTTTTTATGGGTGACTGCCTGTCTCAAGTCAGGAGTGAAATCTGTTTCTTCACATTGGTATTGGAAAAGAAATGTTGATGCTTTGGCAAGTCTGGAATATCTTTGCTGTCATTGTTGGGTTTGGAATTAATGAATATGGATCAGGTTTTTCTGTACTATTTGAAAATTACTTCATTGGCTATGTTGTGCTGTGGGCTTTGTTCTCCGACTCATAGTTATAGTGGAGGTATAGTGTGTTTATAGTGTTCCAGATTCATAAATATCACAAAAACGATGTAGGCCTACTTTACGCTTTTGCTGTAAACTTACCTGACCGACAAATCGGGAGAACTAACAGGTGATAGGCCTAACAGGTCTCTTTTTATTTTTGGCAGAAGTAGTGAAATTTGTGTTTTGGGTGGTTAGGCCTATATATTTTGGAAAAGAACTAGTGTCTCCACTTAATTAATAAATATTTCTAAGGTTGAGAAGACCGGTTTAAACCCACCAGTTGCTTTTTATGGGTGACTGCCTGTCTCAAGTCAGGAGTGAAATCTGTTTCTTCACACTGGTATTGGAAAAGAGGAATATCTTTGCTGTCATTGTTGGGTTCGGAATTAATGAATATGGATTACGTTTTTCTGTACTATTTGAAAATTACTTCATTGGCTATGTTGTGCTGTGGGCTTTGTTCTCCTACTCATAGTTATAGGGGAGGTAGAGTGTGTTTATAGTGTTCTAGATTCATAAATATCACAAAAACAATGTAGGCCTACTTTACTCTTTTGCTGTAAACTGAGCTGACCGACATGTCCGGAGAGCTAAAAGGTGATAGGCCTAACAGGTCTCTTTTTATTTTTGGCAGAAGTAATGAAATTTGTGTTTTGGCGTAACACTGGGGAGCCTACTTGATTTAACAGCAGGCCAGTAAGGCCGGGATCCTGCCTAACAGCTTAAAATCCTGCTGCAGATGGTCTCATGTGCATTGACCCTGGGGATTCTGCAGCGGATGTTGCCTCCTGCCTCCACACAGGGACTTATTAGGTCACTCAAGACCATAGGTGTGGTATTTGGACAATATTCTCACTTGTAGACTTACTCTCCTACAAATACATTTGTATATAGGCAACGGTAATTGACAGGTAATGTAATGTAAATAATACAGGAAATTTTTTTGTTATTTCAGTATAAATGAGAACACTTGACTCTCAATTACTCGTGAAGCCAACCCAACCTCCCGGATCTCTCTCACTCCAATCTACTGATGTTCACTAACCCCTGTATAGGGGTCTGTGGTCTGTTAATCAGTATTGTACCACTAAACATATAAAACGTTGACAGACAGATACAACCTGTTTATTAAAATAGTGGAGGGATGCTGTGTACCCATCATGTGACCCATTTTGCCTTTAAAAAAATTGGACAAAATGGGTGAAGATCAAAAGCGGACTTAGGGGTTTCTGTGTCGCCTGGAACACCCCCTCCTAAATAATCATACATGTTTAGTATACATTCAATTTTCCCACTTTTTTAAAGAAAGAAAAAAAAGTTCACTAGGTTGGCTGCTCTAACTCTCTATGCTACGGTGTGATATAGGCATGCCCATGCCAGTCTGCCCATTGTTATACCAAACTAAAAGCTATGAACCAATTGTAAGATTTTACTTGTATGTTTAGGTTTTGTTATCAGTCACTGTCCTACTCCTATGTATGGATAATAATAATTATTATTATTTTATCAACACCCCTGACTTGGGGACAGTATCAGGCCTTCAGATGTATTCTGCTTACTTTGACTGTGAGCTTTATTTCACTTTAGTTCATTCATTTATCTGCACTCTATTTTCTAATCTCGAGTATTTGTGTGTGATTATTTCCCGATTTTGGGGTAAACAAAATTATAAGTAGTACAAGTACTACTACTACTACTACTAGTAGTAGTAGTAGTAGTAGTAGTAGTAGTAGTATTCAGTTCCAGACCTTCAGAGGTATTCTGCTTACTTAAAATTGACTTTACTCTATATTGTTCTTCAGTTATTTTATTTATCTCTATATTATTTTCAAATCTTGATGTGTTTGTATATGTTTTTTTCCCTGATATCGGGGTAAATAAATTTTTATTATTAACATCATTATCATCATCACCATAGACAGACTCTGTAAAACTAAAATAAGTTTGTTCTTGTGTGAACAAAAATCGATAAATTTAATATCTGAATAAGCAGGAAATAGCCTTTGAAGCATCAAGAACTCCTGAGCTTCTTGGGGCCTGGCCTGAACCCCCAGCCCCACCCCCTGACTAATATTTTCATTTCTTCACAAAAATATTTTTAAATAGATCAAATGCAGTTAAATGGTGAGAATTATTAATGAGTCAGAAAATTGAAAAAAGTTTTTTTTTTATTTGTTACTGAGAGGATATTGTGTGTAAACTATCTAGAGGCTCTGAAAAAGAAATTGTTAGAAAAACTAGTATACAAGAATTTTAGTATAATTTACACCACACAGAGAATTGGCGATTTAGACCCCTCCCCCCCCCCCCCCATCCCCGATCATTTCTGGGTATGCCTCCGAGGATGTTATAAATGTTTTGTAGATATTGGTGGTGAACATGCACATGTAAGATATATATATATACAGGTTATGGATTTAGACCCCCCCATCCATCCGCGATATTTTCTGGGTATGCCCCCGAGGATGTTATAAATGTTTTGTAGATATTGGTGGTGAACATGCACATGTAAGATATATATATATATACAGGTTATGGATTTAGACCCCCCCCATCCGCGATATTTTCTGGGTATGCCCCCGAGGATGTTATAAATATTTTATAGATATGGATGGTGAACATGCCCATGTAATATATATATATATATATATATATATATATATATATATATATATATATATATATATATATATATATATATATGTAGGTTATACATCTATTTACATTTAGGGGTCCAATATCCACCTACCCAAATATATTATATATATATATATATATATATATATATATATATATATATATATATATATATATATATATATATATATGTACATACATACATACATACATACATACATACATACATACATACATAATACCTGTCGATTCAGGTACCCTGCATAGACCCACTGTTGAGCCAGTCTCAAGCCTGGATTCGAGATTCTTGACACGTATGAAGTTATTACCTTTGACGTACATTTACATTTGGCGGTCCTATGTCCACCTCGCAAATAATTAAATTTAGTGGCGTGTTTACAGTTAGGGGTTGAAGCACCCTTTTTTTTGGCAAATTTGTGTTTATATTTAGGGGTACTGTTTACAGTTAGTGGTCGCACACCCAACCATTAATGTAAATTTACATTTAGGGGCATGCTTACATTTAGGGGTCTAACAGAGAGTCCGTGATATTGGACCGAGAAAACATCTTTTCCCAGACACGTTTTAAAACAAATGGTCATGTAGACTGTTTTCAAGGAAAAGAGTAAAGACTGGGCTCATACCTTAAACGATTGTATGCTAAGTTGTTTTAACATTTAATGGGAATTACAGATCCATATTTCGAATTGTAGATCAGTATGGGGCCAAATGACCAATGTTTGTTGACTTAAAATACATTTAGCATTACCTTCTGAAGTTGAGGGTCAAACTTAATGAAGCTTGGTAGACAGTGCCCCCATTGTATTGTGTTCTTATCATTTTTAATTCATCGCAGGATAACCCAGTAGCCATATATACTCATGGAAATATTTTAGGGAATACTTTATATGATGGATCCTGCTTTGGGGTGTTATGTAAAAAATGAAGTGAAATTTATGTGACATGACTTTTTTTATTCCAATACTCAACATTGACCACTGTTGCTTAGTGGTCCCGCCCAATGATCATAGACAATAAAGAACAAAAGCAAGTCAAGTCAGTGAACAAAATGTGTCAGGCGATGCATCACAGGCAGCATATCACAGTCATGCATAACTGTGTCCTGCACACCATCCACATGATAACTTGGGGATGGGTGAACGTCTACAAATCAGTTTGTTGTCCCTGTAAAGTTGGCAAGCACCACTGGATAGGTCTCCATCCTTGTATTAAGACATTAATCTTGAAACCACAGAACATGAAACATGACCTCTCGAGCAGCCTTTGCTTCAGCCCAGCCAGCACGATCGCAAGTCCCACAATTTACCATTTCCTACCACCTTATAAATGGTTACTTGTGGTTTCCATGTTGGTCTGTGCTTACACTGGCCAGTGGCACACTTTCCTGACAATTTTGACACCACACCCTGGCCATTGAAATCAGTGCTCATGGCACAGCAAAAGGGGGCCAATGATGCATGACATTCAAAACAAAAACAAAACTGATCAGGTAACATATCTAGGAACCTATCTTACCCACTACTCACTCCAATAAGGAATTATAGGCACTTGTATATGGCATTCCCTGAAATGTTTCCATGAGTATAAATGGCTAATAAAGGACTTAAATCTCCTCGCTGATAGACTTATTGAAATTATGTTGTGTGGTGGTGCTCACCTTTCAGATGAATCCAAGAGTGATATTTTTGTCGAAGCATAATTGTTCATTACTCATACAAGACGTTTTGTCAAACGATAACTATAGATACGGACTATCTCATTATATGTGATATATGGGATCATTTGTTTCAAAGTCTAGTTGGAAACAGTTTGTGCGTGTGTGTGTTTGTATGTGCATTGTCCAGTGTGATTTGCATATAACTCTGTACGTTTGTGTTTTTCTCGAGAACCTCTCGATTCGCCATATATGTGGCAACTGAGTAATCCTGTTATGTATGAAATATGTTTACAACACAATAAAACATGACACTGTCCACCAAGTTTCATTAAGTTTGACCCTCAACTTCACAATGTAATGCTAAATGACTCTTAAATCAACAAAAATTGGTCATTTGGCCCATAGTCATCTACAATTCTACACACACACACACACACACACACACATATATATATATATATATATATATATATATATATATATATATATATATATATATATATATATATATATATATATATATATATATATATATATATATACATATATATATGTGTGTGTGTGTGTGTGTGTGTGTGTGTGTGTGTAATTTCCATTAAATGTTAAAATAACATACAAAACGTTTTAGGTGTGAAGCCAGTCTTTAACTTTTTCTTTGAAACCAGTCTACATGACCATTGGTTTCAAAGTGTGTCTGTGAAAAGATGTTTAGTCGGTCCAATATTACGAACTCTTTATGAGTGGGTGAGACTAATTGTGGGTTAATTTGTGGATGTCAGCTGAGGACCAGACATTTCAGCGACCATCTTGTTTACTCGATCTTTTGACTTATGTGCCTTTTACCACACCCTTGTGCATTTTTTTTTTTTTTTTTTTTTTTTGGTTTTGTTTTGCTTGGATGAATTGTCAGTCGATCAGCTGAGCCTATCATACGATCCTCCATCCATTGTCAGTCAGCTGGGCTTATCTCGTGATTTCCGCCCTGCGTCCACAAAAAATTTACATTTTCAACTTCTGCACCAACAACCGTAAGCCAGATCCACTTGACACTTGGCAGGTTGCTACCAAGTTCATTCAAATGGCCAAGCCCCAGTGTTTCTTTTTTTTCTTTCTTTTTTTTTTTTTTTGGTCGCAAAATCTCAAAAAATCTTGTCCGGAGGCGCCATGGTGGTCCCTGTGCTATTTATTGAAAATTTCTTGGAAGACCTATACATCAATTTGCACAATAAATGGCACTGTAATTTTTCCCATTTTTAAAAGACTTTTCTTTTTGTTTTGGCTTTTCGTAATTCTCGCAAACGGTTACTAGAAATATCTTAAAATTTGGAGGTAATGTACCAGGAATATGCAAGGGCAAGAGCAGAAGGTTCAAGAACTGCCTAAAATACGGCACTACAATCACTGGAGGACTAGCCTTGTGTATTCCCGTTACTTTACATTGTAACTTGCAACTGAATAGTTTGGAAACTACTGCACATAGAAACACCAAATGTCAGACAGTAAATTTGGATGCATTACTAAATACCTCACTGAAATCATAGAACCACAGCTACATAAGCAGCAAGTTTATTCAAGGTTGTTTTAACATTGGTTGTATATTGGGGCGAATACACATATTAGAACCAATTCTAACCTTTCCTATTGATCACAGAGGAATAATAAGACAGTGGCCCCTAGTGGCAAGCTTAGGAATTGCATTTTTCAAAGCTACTCAGATTGTATATTCATGTTCTTGTGCAAATAAAGATCATCAAGATACAAATAAATCCTCACAGACTCATCAAATAATAATTAATGTAAAGGATCAGAGTGCCATATGTCCAATCATAATGTTTTAAACCTATATGTTAATCTTTATTAAGTTTAAATTTTCAAGGTTGAAAATGTACTACAGTATATGTATTACATCTTTATAATCACGGGATTTCCAATATTTTCAAAGGAATAAAAACAATCTTTAACAGCATATTTTAGCCATTATCATATATATATCAAATGCAACTGAAAATTGATACTGAAAATGAATTTTAAAAATTAGTCCAGCCAATGTAACCCATGTCAATTGTTCGAGTGATAATAATAGAAAGTGACGAACAGAATCACAGAAAATAGAACAAATAATGTATCTGGTACAACATGTATTTTTGTACATGAAACTGTAAACATGGAATTGCAATATTGTTGTTTGTGGTGTCATGTTCATGTACTTGTTATTAATTTATACTCACAACTTGGTAGAGTTATCAAACCTCACTTAATGTGAGTGCCCTACTAAAGCCATGTTTATCGCCACTTGGGCGACACATTACAAATTATATAGTGGCTCCCTACATTTGCTTTAACTATTGCGGTTCTCCGCCTTTGGTTTAACAAGAAAGATCTTTTTCCAAACATGTACTGGAAATTTGCACGAAATGCGACTTTGGTTTTCTTTTTAAGCCATTTGGTCTTGAATAAATGATACACAATTTTGTTAATTTAGCCGTATAGTAATCTCTTTTGTACACAATTTTTATATGTGAGTTTGGGCGCCTCAAAATGTTTTCTTCTAGTTTTAGAGATCAAAGTACACCCAAGACAGCACTTGTGCCCCACAGCAGATCCCCTCTAAATTTGTTCACTACATGGTGGTCCATTCTATTTTATAAAAAATTAGGGCAAATCGCTCAGGAGATATGAACATGTGAATATTGTCACTGTAAAGCAGGGATAGCATCAAATCTGACGCTCTGGCTTATATCGTGTTTATTGTGGATACTATACTAGGTCCATGGTTAAGTTAAAACCCTAATAGGACGGTACTTATTGGGTTTCTTCTGGTAGTCTTAATTGTGACCTTTAGCGACATTGAAAAGTCAACTGACACTGTGAGTAATATGATAGCAATGGTGGATCTTAGGGCCATGCTTACCATCTAATACTGAATAGGTAAGGGCCTATGTGGTTTTTGACATCAATTCTGAACTTGAATGTCCATGACAGGTCCAACTGACGTTTTGGCGTACGTTTTGGCATTCCTTAGGTAAAAATTACTCTTGAACTGTATGAATGAAGATTGATATTACGAACAGTGATAGATATCTTCAATAAAGGTGACCTTGATATAATTGTGAAGTTCACAGTACCCTTTAGTCTGTGCGTGCAAGGTCAAGTGAGCATATGCCATGGCACAACTCTCTCGTCCATTACTATTTATCATGATATAAATAATCTCTCTCTCTCTCTCTCTCTCTCTCTCTCTCTCTCTCTCTCTCTCTCTCTCTCTCTCTCTCTATATATATATATATATATATATATATATATATATATATATATATACATGTATATATATATATATATATATATACATATATACGTATATATATATATACATATATATATATATATATATATATATATATATATATATATATATATATATATATATATATATATATGTGTGTGTGTGTGTGTGTGTGTGTAATTAACAGGATTAACTCTTTCAGTGTTAAGTTCCGACATAATGAACAGCTTTCTTCGACGCCCAATGAGTAATGCTATTGGTCTGTGCCATTCTCATGTGCTCTGTAACCATAGGCACGCTGGTTCTACAAAGAAAGGTCCGTTTACCATAAATGTGAATATGTGTATTCACAGCACATCGACTTTGGTCGAAACAGGCAATGACAGGGCTATTAGCAAATTGCGTGCCAAATAAAATAAATAAATGAAAACCATTCCAGTTTTTTCCCCATATATGCCGCTGCATATCATTCAATATTCACTCACTATGATAGCCAGATAACCGTTCATGCAATAGAAGGAAAATCTTTTAGTATGCAAACGCCATCAAAAAACAAAACAAAACAAAACAAAACAAAAAGAAAAGTCACGCAATAGTAATGATTGGGTTTTGGGACATGTAATAGTGTCTGTGCATGACTGCATAGATTGGGCTTCCAAACTCGGATGTACCATAGACGGAAAGCTTCAACACATGCATGTTGAACCAAAGACTGCCACCCTCTTCGGCCTGATAACAGTGGTAATCATTAGCATAATGGGTGCTCAGCACTTGGCTCAAATAACAAAGACCGCAAAACCAATTTTAAATTTAATCATCTTTTAATGACATTCTTGGTTTAACATCTTAACAGAAAAAGATAACATGCTGATAGAAAGAAGAATAAAACCTTTTCTGCTGTGCAGGCAATAGAAAGTGTGGCAGCATTTAACATCGACATTATAGAGGCCCACATTGCTTGGTCATCCATTTAGTTCATAGCCTCAGTTCAGAGTACAAATAAAATTAAAGGTAAACGTGCATGACCGGTATAGTTTGTTGTGTAGGCGATTTTTATAGTTATTATATTGTTTCTTATACATCAACTTGCATGCAATGCAGAGTTGATAAACTCTGCATCAAATATTATTTGAACATTTCAAACAAGAAAGTGGAAAACAAAAGTTAATATTTTTTTCATCTTTAAACTGTTGTTTAGTACGCAACATTTTATGAACATATCAATTGTAAACTCATGGGTTCCTTATATACTTTCTTGCCGTACAATTCGCCAAGGAACTTGCAAGAAACACTTGACTTCAAATGCATGAAAAATTTGGATTTGCAAATGGAGCCTCTTGATTCTGTCCGCTGTGTCTTTCTGTAAGAGAGAAAGAAATAATGTTGAATCGCTACCTGTGTTCATCTTGTTTTTTTTAATCTTTCTTACATGATTAATGCATGGGCACTTCATACGTTTTTGGCTTACGTGCAACGTAGCTTATTGTGGAGTCGTAACAGTATTAAGCGAGAACAGCAGAAATAAAGACGTCTGAACGGTCAGCAAAATTTATGTGCTGGCAGTTAAGATAACTGAAAATTTATCGTGCATCTGGAAGTGTCTTTGATGCCTAATTTTTTTTGTAACCAGAAACGTTTACTTATGAATACCGATACTGCTTTAAGATTGCAAAACAATTATGTTTTAATGTTTTTTACCACAGTTCACATGACAGAGCAGCAGCAATATAGTGATATGAACTCTTTAATATCGTGTCAAAATGCATTAATGACAAACACATTTACTCTATCTTTTTCAAAAGACGATACGTTAAGCAGAAATCATGTGCAATATTGGATAACAGAAACTTTTTTTTTTGTTCTCAATGAAAACAACCATGTACAACTAGTGAAAGAAAAACATCAACAACAAAACTATGAGCATGGCAGATGGATGAAGTCTATGCTAAGCTGGCCTTGATACTGAAAAACGCCCCTCCCTCACACACAGACACACAGACACACACACACACACACACACACACACACATTTCCTCTCAAAGGGCCCAGCATGTAATGCACTGATATAAGTTTCAGGTGCAAATTCTACTGAACTGACACAAAGTTGCCCAAGGCTGCTGGTTTGATGCCCGCGCTTTACATGGTCAGAAAACATATATATTTTTAATATAAACTCTGAAAATACAGCACTTGTACAGGATTAAACAAGGAACTGGGCCATGTCAGTTATGTACGGCAAGCCCTTTTGACATATGATCCTATACTGTAGTATCTGTAATTCAGTTAGCGATATCGCTAAATGGTCTCATTTACTGACATCGCTTAACCATTTAGCGATATCGCTAAATGATTTACCGATATCGCACAATAAGTCAATCAATGCATGGTGAGTAATTATTCTGTCCATGTATAGTTATTGGCGTGAAGGAACAAGAATCCGGATCCGTAGGCCTGACCCTTAAGTGTGACAACAGAATTCACTATGGGGCGAAATGACCAATTTTTGTTCATCTAAAATTAGATTTGGCATTATCTTCTGAACTTAAAAGTCAATCTTCATGAAACTTGGCATAAAGTGGGATATGCCATAGATACAAAACATTTTACCTTCATTTCATCTTGAAATAACCTTGAACACCAAAATGAAGCTACAAACAGATTATTATTTCAATTTGCACCCAGATATGGATATATATATATATACTCAAAATAGCCACATTACTCGAAAACACTGAAGTCCGAGGATTATCATTAAAAAAATTATTATGCATATAACCAAACATTAACTCATCTAGAAATTCTGGGTAGAAAATGTTTTTTTTCGGAAATGTCAGAAAAGGTTCGAACTACTGGATGCATCTAAAAGAGTATATAATTTTGAATAAAAGTTCACGAAAATTCGTTAAATATTTGTGAAATTATATTCATTTGAAATTAGAGCCTCGTTTTCGACTTTCTAATCCAAGATGGCCGCGAACGATACGTTTATGTGCTAAAATTTCAAATGGACATAATTTCGTTAAAACAAAAGATTCATGTATGATTTTTTTTAAAGTCACCTACTAAATAAGCGTTATCTTTGTGTTCACCCATTGTATATACAAATGTATGTCTCTTGTGTAAAAATGGAATAAACTATTGCAAAATGACTCTTGTACTTTTTCTTTCTCCTTTTTTGTTTGGGGGGGCGGTCTTTTTTCGTTTTTTCCCAAATGGTCTGTGCACAATTTTACACAGCTTCCTCTCTTTTCGTTTTGCGACTTCTTACTATAAATATGTCAAAAAGACACAACAGGCTGAAAAACCCCTGTCAATATCACTAAAAGTACCTTGAAGGGCATCTCAATGTCACCAAGATGTACCAATTTTATCTACTGATCTGATCTGATATATCAATATGCCAAGTTTCATCTAATATAGATTTCTCTACCAGGTATTAGCATATAACCCAAATATGGCTGTTGTGATGCCGAATAAGGCTGTTGTAATGCCACTTTTGGCTTCATTGGCCCCAGTGATATTAATCGTTTTTGTACAATGTCTTCGCCGCATGATAATAATGAAGCCATTGCCCATTCATCAACAATGATACAAAAACAGGCCAAGAAGCAGAAGTACCTTATGCAGTGTCACCAAATGATGAAGCGATAGGCTTAGCACTAAATCATTTTGCGATCGCTAAATGAGTTGAAGATATTGCCAAACCATTCAGCGATATCATTAAATAATTTATCAACATTGCTTAATATTTAGGGATATCAGTGAATATTCAACAATTTCGCTGAAGGAGTTGTTTATATCACCAAATAAGATAAAATGTCACAACAGCTTGCCATAATATAGCATTCGCATACTTGCCTCTTTTGAACAATTCTTCTTTTGAGGAATGAGGATTTGGTGCAGTTTGTATATATGCGTTTCCCAATTTTGGCCAAGTGATTGGTACTTACGGTCGCTGGTTCGAGAACCGGCTATTCGGTGGTCCCAAAACATATCAATGAAGGTAGCGCCGATGGTGTATGGGTTTGAGTGAACCAGGTCAAAATTATTAAGATTCGTGGTGGTAAATATGCCATCCAACAGCTTGGTGGGGAACACAACTTTGTTTTCCACAAACGTGTCAATTAATCTATTTGCAATGGCATTCATCTGTTTGAGTATTTTGTCATTCCATAGGATATAGATGACCCTATTTCCAATAGAATGTCTAACTCCTCGCTTCCCGGTTTGGGCTAATAAAAGAAGTACAGAAGAAGTGGTATCACGTGGAACAAGTATGGTACCATGTGCAGCAACTGATTTCGATGGGGATGTATCTTTGCTTAGTTTCTACAACATGGTTCTAATATAAAAATAGTCATGTCCAGTGATGTTTATTTTATTTTATTTCATTTTATTTCATTTTATCTATTTTATTTTATTTATTATTTATTTATTTTCTTTATATCGCTTTAAAACCTTTAAAAGTTCCTTGAATGGCCTCAACAGCCCCGACAGTCATTACGTCCAAGCAAATCGAAATGTAGGCGTTCAATACTTATATTTTCATTTCTCTAAATAAGAAGCAGTTTCAAATCTGCCGGAACAAATGTTAAAAATCTTACTAAATCCACTCACAACAACTTCGTTATAGTGGGAGTAATCATGTTAGACAGAATAACATTAAACAAATGATAACGTCTAAAGGTAATCAAAGACATTAGCACATGAAATATAGTTCGTGAGATAAACATCTTATTCAATCGATTCTCTGTTTCTCGATTTAGATAAGCATAGAATGAAAACCTATTGTTAATAAGTAACGTTAAAGGGTGAAATGGTCATCGCAAAGGTAAAGTAGAAACATTTATGTCACTGAACTGGCAGATGTGCCAAGAATTAAAGCAAAAGTAGTGCCCTATCAATGGATGTATGAGTGCGAAATGTGATTAGCCGATGCAGCTCATGACCTTGCGTTCATGAGGGAATGATGCACAGGAAAATTCTTATCTCCCTAATGTTAAACTTTGGACTGAATGTCAATATTTAGCGCTAAAGATAAGTTCGTACCAAAATTGCAGACCTCCCGTTTCATTATTCTGAAAGCTGTTGGCTTCCATTACGTTTGTATTACTAAAAAAATATTGTAACAAACAAAAAAGAAAACTGGTTAAAATTTAGTAGAAGTTAAATTCACTGATATTTTTGCAAGGAAAACTGAAGTCAACATCGTATTGGTATATCAGGTAAGGAATTCTACGTGCTTAGCAAAGATAAAATTTTATTAAAATTAAATTACAGAAACACAATCATAAGCATTTTAATATCATTCTACCTGATCAAGATTCCTCTATAGCAAATCACTTTTAGGTTCCAAAATTACACACAAACAACTTTCAAATCTGCATTTATAGCCTGAGAAGAGCTAATGGAACTAGTTTGAACAATAATAGTCCTGTTGTATTGTGGAAATATCTGAATAATTATGTGCTGTTCAAATATCCAGATTGGTCTGTAAAAATATTAATTGGCTGGTAATTCAATCAATTAATTTAAATTTCAGACTATTTGTTGTTTTGGAGATTTCAACATGAGAACAGTTGAACCTGCCAAAACACCCACCAGCCCTTGGCGACGTATTGATTTTTACGGGGGCCGTGTGCCCACCTGACTGATGCGACCAACGACTGCCTTTAGTGTCCAAAAACGCATATATTGAACCGGTGCCAAGCACCCGACGGCGACAACGTAAACTGAATCCGTTTTATTAAATGGTCAGTATTTGGGACTTTCTTCCAATGCACATTGTAGACCTATTACATTGTTAATATTATCTACGTTCATGCCAGTTTCATTTGCGCTTTATCCAACTCCCTTACCTTAGCGAGTGTGAAATGGTTTATGCCAGTCAGGCTATCATGTGTGTTTCTTGGTTCTTGAATCATATGATTGAACCTCAATAACGCCTTTTTTATTTTTATTTTATTATTATTATTATTATTATTATTATTATTATTATTATTATTGTTATTGTTATTGTTATTGTTATTGTTATTGTTATTGTTATTGTTATTATTATTATTATTATTATTATTATTATTATTATTATTATTATTATTATTATTATTATTATTGGCTCCATTTTCTGAATCTGACTTCTTAAATCTGCGCTTCCATGCATGTGACACAAATCACTGCAGTGTCCTTCGTTCCATTTCAAGTCGCGAGAAACGTTCAGCACAAATGGAAAGTCTGTATACGTTATTGACTCCTTATGCATTTTCTCTAAATTATGTAAATATATATATATATATAGATATATATATACATATATATGTGTGTATGTGTGTATACACATATACACAATATATATACATATATATATATATATATATATATATATATATATATATATATATATATATATATATATATATCTATATATCCCTCCATTCCGTGGTCACAAAACATACATATTGTCAGTGCTCCTTTGATGCCAGTGGAGCCACATAGTACAGTCGGGACGATTCCGAATACAGTACCTGCACTGGATTAACTACAATAAACAGGACCGTGTCGATGATGGTATTCACGCATAGCGGCCTCCATTGAACCATTCTCTTCAGGAATAGCGATTGGGTGCAGTTGGTATTTACGTTTCCCATATCTGGCTGGGTGATTGATGCCGAAGGTTGCTGGTTGGAGACCCGTCCGTTCCGTGTCACAAAACATACATATTTTTGTTGCTCCTTTGATGTTGGGGGACTAACATAATGTACAATCCCTGATCTGGGACAACTCTGAATACAGTACCAGTGCTGGATTGACTACCATGTACTTGGCCGTGTCGATTATGACATTCACGCATACTGGCTTTAATTGACCCATTCTTTTTAGAAATGTTGATTTGGTGCAGTTGGTATGCGTGCTTCCCATTTTGTGCTCGGTGATTGGTGCCGCAGGTTGCTGGTCGAGACATGCCCCATTCCGTGGTGAAAATATATATATATATGTGTATGTGTGTGTGTGTAATCATCAGCTGTGTTGACCTGGACAAAAGAAATGAATGGCTGGCTGGGCCAAGCGCTGCGGAACCATCCAGGCAAGATCTCTGTCTCTCCCGATATGCCACCAGTGACACGAAAACTCAAAAAGGATATTCTGGATTATAGGCGAAATTTATCTCCTGATCAGAAGAAGGCTAAAGTGAGGTACCTGAAAACCTGGCCATATGTGAAATTGGACATCCAGGGTAAAAACCCTTACTACCCTAAAGCTACCCAGAGAGAAATAGCCTGAGACCTACTGGAACTTGATCTTGAAGCAAAAATAGAAATGAACTAAATTTCTTTCAACCAGGTTATGAAACCTCCAAAGACAATGACAATATAATCATTAACTGCCAAATGTGAACTCTCCTTAGGGACTTTTTTCTTTTCTATACCACAGATTTTTTTGTCGGAAACATGTGTTTGCTCTTGACTTTTTACATGTTTTTGTCTTTTTCTTTTTTTTTTCAGCTTGTATGTATTTTTGCCGTTTAACAATTTTTCAGATTCATGCTAAACTCACGCTTTATGTTATCAAAAAATATCTTTCATGCTGTGGTACTCCTTTCAGTATCTTATAATTCAGATTTCATCATAATTGTAACATTGTATATTAAATGATGAGACCTGAAATCAAAAATGAGGATGTGTTGAGAAATTTTGGGGAATCTCTACAAATTGCTTAAATGAGCTCCTAAATGACACAAATGACTTAGAAAATACTATATTCCTAGCCTCTGACTCACCGTATATTGAAACTAAATATTTAGCTGAATATCTCAAGCCATTAAAAGACACCTTTTCTGTACTAGATCTAAATATTCAAAGTTTGAATGCAAAATTGACAAGTTCCACATACTGATAAATGATCTGGCAAAAATTACTTTGAATTTGATGCTATTTGTCTACAAGAAACTTGGCTAGATGGAGACTCACCCAATGTTTCACTTTTTAACCTGACTAATTATGTCATGATTACCCTTGGAGCTACTTGTAGTTCTCATGGTAGTCCTACTTATATACATGTATAAAAGTTTGAATTTTTCACTTAGAAATTTTTATATTCCAAACAAAGTTTGGGAAGGACTTTTTGTTGATGTATATATGAATAATACAGAGAAAAGGATAACACTATGTAATATTTATAGACCACCTAGAGACAGAAATGAGGATATTGACAGGTTTACAACTGAACTTAGCCCAATAATTGAAACTTTATCACGTGAATCATCCGAAATAATCATTGTTGGGGATTTTAATTTGGACTTCTTAAAGATAAATACCAGGCAAAAATATGCTGAATATTTAGATATCATGTTATGCAACAGTTTCTGTCCTAAAATTACCTTGCCAACCAGACTTACAGAAAGAACTGCCACCCTCATAGATCAGGTTTTCTGCAAATTGTCACGTTCAGTTCGTTCATGTGTATCTGGGATTTTACTTTCGGACCTATCAGATCACTTACTTATTTTTACTTGTATTGATTAAAGCTGAAAGCTCAAATGCCCCCAAATTTGTAAAATTGAAACTAAAGACCCTCATGCCTTTCAACGTTTTTATGATGAAATTAACAATACCAATATTATATGGAATCTAAATACTGACTTATATTGTAACCCAAATGAAAATTATGACAAGTTAGAGGAAATTCTTGTTAATGCCAAAAACAACATCTTCCCAATTGAAACTGTTAAATTTGATAGATACAAACATAAGCATTCTTCATGGATTACTAATTTTGAAGTCAATCAAATATCGTGATGGGCTTTATAAAAAATTGAAAAGTTCTTCTCAAATTGATCCCCAATATAATACCCTGAAACAAAATTTGAAAACTTACAATTCAATATTAAACAGAAATATAAATGAACTGAAACACAGATATTATTCTGAGTTTGAAAAATATAAACACAATACTAAAAAAAAACCCTGGGATCCTATAAAAGTTATTCTTCACAGTAACAAAAATGAAAAAGTCCTATTTTCTTTTTTTTAAAACGACAATAACAAAACTAGTAATAAAAATAATTGCAAACAGATTCAATCATTTTTTTCTCACATATTGGCCCTAAGCTTGCAGCCAAAATAAATGTTAAGGATGGACCATCTTTTACATCATATTTAAAAACACGCATTGAACATTTTTTTTCTTTCTCGTCTGTGGACTCATCATGCATTGCTAGCATCATTCAAAATTTGAAACCTAAGACCAGTACAGGACATGATAATTTATCAATGAAATTATTGAAGGGTCTCAACCTATTCATTACTGCACCACTAACTTTGATTATTAATCAGTCCTTGGTAACTGGCATTTTTCCTGATAAATTAAATATTGCGAAAGTAGTACCTTTGTTTAAAAAGACGACGAGACCATTATTGAAAACTATCGCCCTATCTCACTATTGCCTGCCCTATCCAAAATTTTTGAAAAAGTGGTATACAATCAACTAAATGAATAGTTTGTGTCAAAAATGTTATTTTACAAAAGTCAACATGGATTTAAAAGTTGCACTCCACTGAAAGCGCTGCTTTAGAGTTCACAGATCGAATTATGAAAATTCTTGATCATGAAAAGCTACCCATAGCTATTTATCTAGACCTAAGCAAAGCTTTTGATTCCTTGGACCATATAAAATTCTTTTGCCCAAACTTCAGTATTATGGCATACCAGGGGTGGCATTAGAATGGTTTAAAGACTACCTGTCTGGTAGGAAACAGTATGTTTATTTTGATGGTTTATTTCAGATACTTTACCTGTAACCACAGGGGTACCCCAAGGGTACATTCTTGGCCAGCTCCTGTTTATCATTTATACAAATGACATGTACTTAGCTTCAACTCAGTTTGATTCCATCTTATATGCAGATGACACAACTTTGATAAATTCTTTGTGTTTTTCTAATGTTACGTCTGACACTCAAGGGAATGTGTCAAGTTCCATTAATATGGAATTGAGAAATGTTCATAACTGGCTAGTTGCTAACAAATTATCATTGAATATTGCAAAAACAAAGTACATGTTATTTCATTTCCCACAGAAACAGATCAATTTTGTGCTAGACTTAAAAATTGATGATGTTGCGATTTCCAGGCTTGAGGTTTTTTATTTCCTTGGTTGATGTATACATGAAAATTTGAATTGGAATTCCCATTTATCCAAAATTGGCAACAAACTTTCTAAAGTGGTTGGAATTTAAAAAAAACTTGGAAAGTATCTTCCCACAAGAACTTTACCTTTAATGTACAATTCCCTATTCCTATCACATCTAAATTGGTGTATTCTTGTATGGGGTTATTCTTTTGATTGAATTTTCATGTTGCAAAAGAAAGTGATACGTTTCATATGTAATGCTGGGTGTAATGCCCATACAGATCCCTTATTTAAGCAGCTGAATGTTTTAATGCCGACAACAAAGGCATTTTGCAGGCCCAACTAAATTTAAAATGTCAAAAAACTGCTCCTTTTACATTCTAAAATGGAAACTTTCTCTGCAGTTGCCGTTCCCTAATAAGTTTATGGAACTCCCCATGTTACAGTCGTTGTTGTCAAATAGGATGAAACCACCATGTACATCCAGTTCGTGTACCTGGCTGAGCTCTATGTAAATGGTACAAGGCAATCAGGCCAATCTCATCGATTTCATTATCACTTTCAGAGAACACAATTGTTTCATGTTTGCCCAAAATTGGACAAACAAAAAGTCATAAAAAATTCACCCAGATATTTCCCATTTCCTGTGTACACTGTCATGGGAGCCCTGATAATGGATACCAGCGACCCTTCTCCTTCCCAAAAACCTGTTACTTCAATTAATTCTGTTCTCTCCTAATTCTAGCATTCCATTTATTTTCTCCCGGCATCCAACCAAAAAGCCCTGGGCAGTTCTGACCCCTTTCTTTCCTCAAGTGAACCCCCTGTCAAACTTAAAATCCTTGCCACACACTCTTCTCCTCCTAATCGCCACACTTTCTCTAAGCCCTCACACACTTATTATTCTTATTCGCCCAGCCCCTATACTTATTATTCTCATTCTACCATTCCTTACACATCTCTCTCTCTCTCTCTCTCTCTCTCTCTCTCTCTCTCTCTCTCTCTCTCTCTCTCTCTCTCTCTCTCTCTCTCTCTATCTTTGATAACACCTGTCCTACTCCAGAACAAAAGTTTGGATCCCTTCCCTACATCCCAGCATGTATATTTCTTCGGCTTCTTTAAAACCTTGTATGTAATTAGCATACTTTTTTCCTTACTTCTCTTTATTTTGCTTCATCCTCCTGTCACTACCTTCCCATTGTATGTTTTCGAGTCCTCAACCGCATCATTACCTTTCGATTTGTACCTTTCTGCTAACTTCTCTCTGTCTTTGACCCATCTTGTTTGTTCTGTAACAGCTTCATTATATATTTTCCTGCACCCCCTGCCCTGGCCTACTGATTATAAACATTCCCAGTAGTTTCACTTGGCATTGGTGTTTGCGTCGGTTATGTTATTCCGTCATAACTCCCATAAGATTGCTTCTATTGCTATACACAGTGTTGCTCCCAGTAACAGTTAACGGTCATAAAAGGCCCCAATGCGCAGACATGTTACGGTGGTGGTGACGATATGAAAAGCACAGATTTCTAAGCATGGTTCTGAACAAGAGCAAACTTACAAATATATAAGTAAATGACATTGGTCTGAAGATAAGGAATAAAATAACATTCAGCGAGGGCAAGGAGTCTTCGGGTTTGTTGGTTCGAATGGTATGACTTAGTGTTAGCTCACAATAATCCTCACCCTGCTATTTCCCCTTCAGTTTTTGGTTGCCTTGGTACTTTGGCTAGCTATTACTCAATGAGTCACTCAGTGGTTACGCTACAAGGACACAAATAAAAGTATTAAGATCAGGCATGCCTCAGTGATGTTCAATACATCATGTGTGAGTAACAAAGCATTTACTCAGAGAGGCCTCCATAAACACTGTCCATTAGACAAATCAACTTTGAAGCATGTGAAGTCATGTTACCCCCTCCTATCAGCGAATCATTTTAATAATTCCCGTGGTGTGCCATTACATGGTCACCGAGGACAGCATTAAGAATGTATACCGCTGTATAGCTATACTTGTACATATGCAAATGGCAGCCCTACACACTCATTCATCATTCTTAATTCAAAATCTTTGGCCATTACTAGCATAAGAAGTCGCCAATAAGATACATTCTAACACTTACCAAATAACTTGGATGATTGACTTACTTTCGATCATGTGTTTCTAGTTCACCCACATCCAAATAAAAGAGCAACTTCTCGTGAAAATACTATAATCCTTTACTAAAGAGCTTAACACACAACACATTCTTGCAATAAATACAGGAGCTAATAATTATCAAAGATCCAATACCCGTATGTCGTGGTGGAGTGTTGTGCAGGCTCTGCATCAGTTACAGCCTCATATGCCACCTGTAGCAATAAAGTAGGTCTCCTTTTAAGCAATGCAAATATATTTAACATCATCTTTTGCTCCCCATTTCCGCTAGATATAATAATACTACAAAATTGGGCCACACCTCAATATTACTCCTACACAGCATGTATATGGAACCAACCAAATTACGAGTGTGGAGCATGCCAGCTATCTGCTCTCAGGCCTGCACTCGCTGTGGGTGAAAATTATAGTAGTGGGGCATGTTGAACTAAATCGAAGTTGTACAGGAGGTTGGCTTTGTAAGCTACCTCAAAGGCATTGCAAAAAGAGAGGAACTTTTTTCTGTCAGACAGAGGGGATTGCTGTCCTTTCATAATTGTGATAATACAGTTTAAGATCCTTGTTTAACAGGGCCTCTGCCGAAAAAAAAGCATGGCCAGTGTAGAGAGAGAGTCTGCTGTCACGGGATTTTTCCACCTCCACCCACTGTTGCTCTCTGATGTGAATTGGAGCAACACATGAATGCTTTCTATTTGATATATATATATATATATATATATATATATATATATATATATATATATATATATATATATATATATATATATATATATATATATATCAGGACAAACAAAAACTACCAACCGACACATATAGAGCTGATACGACAGTCAGTGAGGTTATGGATGACATTATTACTAGACAGGATAAGACAAGACAAGGCAAAATGCTTTACAATAATATTAACTGACAGGCGAGTTCTTATGTGACATTTAGGAATAATCAAATGTAAATCAACAAATCACTAAATTCACCAAGTGTTTTCTTTTTGCTGCTTTTCACTTTTTATCTTAGGCACGACAGTGGGTATGGTAGTTTCTTGGTTGTAACTATCGGTAGTCTGTCCCTGCAGCGACATGCAACTGGGAGCATTGCGGAAACTTACACGTCAACTCTGTAATTTTATGCACAGGGTGTCACTGTTGGACAGGATAATTCGGGTCTAATCTAAGTTTATACAAACTATCGTCATTATTTTTTCATTATGTTAGTTCTTCAAACGCTTCTTGTGTTTTCTGCGTCACAGTAGAATTCGACCCAAGTGCAAAAACAAAAAACAATTATATATATATATATATATATATATATATATATATATATATATATATATATATATATATGTGTGTGTGTGTGTGTGTGTGTGTGTGTGTGTGTGTGTGTGTGCTGAAAAAGAGAAAAAACATCGGGAACAAAGGCATAGCCCTATATATGTATCCCTTTCGCATCAAAAGTAGAAGAAAGTACAGCAGTGTACGGCAAATAGAGGGCAGACGTCACTGAACTAAGACAATTTCACACAAGACAGCAAATCACAGATAGAATCAATGGATTGCCTTCTTATTGGAGGCTATAATCTCGCAGGATTCTCAGAGACACTGACTTTTGAAAAGCACCGCTTACCAGCCTTAACCTTCCAAGCTTCACCTTTGGTCATCTTTTGTGGAACTGCAGCTGTGGCATGATCAGTGTGGGTGCAGACTCCATCAGTTCTAGTTGCACCAGCCAAGACCAGCTTTCTCATAGCCCGTGGCTCCTTCCAACATCTGTTCACCATGGTGGATGAGCTCAGACTGGGCAGCGGGAACAGTTTCTTCTTCGCATCCCCATTTTAATCCAGTAAGCCACGAGCATGGTGACATTAACTGCGGCGAGTCCATATTTACAATCGGAGTTGGTGTAGAAGCTCCCTTCCGTGACGTCACAGACCCCCGGTGGTCAAACTATGGCCGAAAGTAGCGATGTTTGACAAATGCAGCCACCAAATGAGACGGAATTCCGCACGATAAAATTGTGAATAAAGTGTAAATTGCGTCATCGCAAAGGTAAATTTTCTTCACAAACTCTATAACAATTCAACTCCTTCGCTTTTTATAAATAAAAAAAAATAAAACAAAGTACTGGACGAGGGAGAACTTTAAGTATTGGGCAACTTACAACCTATAGCCTGTATGACTCGAATTCAAAGTGCTTTCTCTATTGTGTGTGTTCTAATGCAATGAGTGAAAGGTGACACAAACCTGCAAACTTCAGACTTTGTATGCATACGTACTTGTAAACGTTGATTGTACAGGAAACTTTTTCTAGCAAGTATTCAAGATTGCTATTAGAAATCATCATATTCATTTGCATGCATTTACAGATGCAGTTTGTACAGCTGATTAAACAAGATCACTGATAATTTAAAATGGGACTCTGTTTGTTTCGACCCTGTGCCCGTTACCTTGAGTATAAGTTTTGGTGCGTCTCGTACCGTCCTTTGTTTCTCGTAGTCCCTTCCGAATCCCCATACACCAACTGCTTAGCGACGATTTCTATATGTCTCTGAATAAAATATGTTTACACCAAATGTCTCCTTGATAATATTTTCTTGAGCTACACATGAAACCATTGAGACTTGGGTCTTTCTTCTTGACATTATTTTTTCATGCACAGCGTCACTGAGAGACTTTGATAGGTACCCCCATATACTTGCAAGTGTCACACTCTGTCAAATCAATATTATTATTACTATTTCCATCGGGACGTTTACCAATTGTCATTACCTTTGACTTTCACCTTTAAATTCCACACCTCATTTAGTCATGTAGCTATTCGATACATTGAGCATGCTTTGTAACTGTTCTTCATGCTCAGCGAGGAAAGCAATGTCATCAGCAGAAAGAATAGATGGTATACATTCTTTCCTGAACAAAATATTCAAACATTTGGTGAGTTTGCAACATATTCATTGCATCTGACATCATTACCGAGAAGAGCACAGGAGCGACTCAATTTTAGACCTTTATCTCATCAAAAATTCACTTTCGTAAGCATCAACTTTGACTTTGTTCTCAACCCCTTTAGTAAAAAATCATATATCAGTGGCCGCACTTGGCCTGGTACCCCGCTTTCCTGAAGAGAGCAGAAGATTCCAACGCTAAGTTTATTTACCGTGTCGAATGCTTTGCTAATATCTAGAAAGTTAACCCGCGTCTTTTGCTTGCTGTTTTTACTAAGACTACTACATACCTTTCCTGAAAACCCACGCTGTCAACATAAAATGGCATATTTGGCTCTCAAGCAAAAATGCGTACAGTTTATATATTTTAGACGTGGGAGTTATGCCCGTATAATTATCCAGGGTTTTCTTCTTACCATTCTTGAACAGAGGCTTAATTGTGCCTTGTAGCCATTCCCTAGAAAAACATTCCAACAAAGTGAAAAAGTTCAACTAGAAATTCGATTAAAGCTGTATTGTCATGCTTATGAAATTCATTTCGCATGCCATTGACGGTATATGACTTACTTTTTAGTTTATGGACGGTCATGTCAACCGTACTCATGTCAATCTTAACATATGTGACACCATTCGTTTCACTTGTGAAATGATGTAATTCATGAACTTTTTCCTTTATTAAATTAACCCGGTCCTTCACAAGGGTTCCAGAATTATTTTTTGTCTGTCAATACGTAAAATAACATTTATCTCTTTTGGACCATCCACCAATTCACGTGTACCATACCGATGCGTTATTCTGACAGGATGCTCATTGTTCCCATTCATGCACCAGCAGGCTTGAGTATTCTCCAGTATCATATGTGAACATTTCAAATGTTCTGTCCAGATAACTTCCAATATTTGACTATCACCAGATTCATGTTTGGCCTTTATCTCTTAAAAATTTTTCTCCACTTTTTTACCAACTATCAATGATTTGTGTATTTTATACACGGTTGATCAAGGCGCCTTCTGATGTGTTTTCCACCCGTTAACTTCTCACCTGCAGCTCGCATCCTAACTATCCCATGCATTTTGGTTAGTTGATTAGTAAATTAATTAATGTCAACAATTAGACACACAAAAGAGGGTCTATGCACACCAAATTCCAATGATCTGCCAACTCTATATATTTCAAAAGCTAACTGTTAAAGTTTAGAAGATATGGCCCTGAAAAAATTTGTTTTGGATGATGGAAGGACGAACGGAAGGACACGCGGATGGTGCCCATTACCATACCCCGCCCTCCAGGCCCCCACTTCGTGAGCGCGGGATAATAATGTAAATGAACCCTCAAAAACAGCTGAGCCATCAAGAGGTGCTGCAAAACAGAAGCAATGTAAACAAAAATGAAAGAAAACAAACGAAGTATCAGGCTCTCCTGGAACTTAAGAAGCAGCGTCATAAAGATTTTCGCCAAAAACAAAAGGCAAAACGTCATCACAACAAAAAATATCATGCAGTAGACAAAAGAAAGGAGACAGAGAGCGCAAACAAAAGAGGGGAAAAGGACTTTTTGAAGACGCACAGCATCTGCTAGTAAATATTCCCAACAACCTGGCAAAAAACAGAAGGCAGCAATGTTCTTGGCCAGGTTGTGGGGAATCCAAAAACATTAATATTCAAATGGCCTTTTGACCCAAAGCAGACACAGATAACTTCTTGTGTTGTGGCTCTTGCCTTTGCCCCCCACCTCATATATAATTTTAAATAGTTTTTATGAAGGAAAAACATATACATTGCAGCGTACCATCATTTGAAAAATTGTGTGAGTTGGTAAGGCAAAGAGAAACCATATAGGCCAAGTGCATTTAATATAAAGATATTGTGTTTTCTATAAAACTTATTTCTACAAAACTTAAAACTACATCAGCATATAAATTGACTCATTTGGGGGGGGGGGGACATATGATCAACATATGATACACTCGATAGTTGCTGCCATATGTCTAAAACAATGTGCCAATCACCAAACGTAATATCAGCAGTAAATGTCCCAAACGTTACCCACACCCCATGATGAGAACACATGTACTGAACCCTGTGTAGGTTTCTCGAAAGTGCATATACTGAAACAACTTTTTGGAGATATTTATAATGGACTTCTACTGTCAAAAGGAAACAAAAAGAGCCTTAAAATTTCTTGCTACTTATTTCAGGATGAGAAATTCATATGCTATTTAATAATATAGTCATTTATCCAATACTTTCAAGCTACATTTATCAAAAATAACGATATGATCACCAAATTATGGTTTATATTATCACAGTAACAACACTGCACGAAAAGTTTGAAAAAATTAAAATTTATTTGCAAAATAGAAATTCTATCCTTTGTTTCTTATAAAAATCTAGTCAAGAAAATACAAGTGGCAGTAATATTATAAGCATTTTATTTTGCATAAATGTAATGATAGTACCAAAAAAATTTACTGTTTGAATCCCCTGCATATTCATGCTCTTGGGCAAAATAGAAATTTATAAAAGTTGGGACGGTTCAAATTTTGACCCAAAGTCACATTTTGTTAAAACTGTGATGGAAAGTAGAGATGCTTGGCGAGAGCGGCCCCCAAATGAGACGCTATAGGAGAAGTCACAATTGCCAGTCATTTGTATATTCAGCTAACTTCACAATCCAATACACAAAATCCTTCAGGGCTAGAGATGTGTATTTTCATCGGATTGCATGTTAAATTAACCTTAATTAACCATCTGCTTTTAAAGCTGCGAGAATAAAATTTATGTGAACATTTTAGCTATGTACATCATTTTACCACACAAATGTTGCTGTTTCTGTGATTTTAAAGTCATTAATCGGTAAATTACAATGAAAAGTAATGGGAATACACAACTCCAGCCCTGAATGACTGAAATGCCATCTACAGACGAGCAGTAGAAGCTTCTTTTCTTTCTCTCCCCTATTCCCTTAATTGTGAATAAAGTATTTATTGCATCATCGCAAACGCAAATTTAATTTTCTTTAGAAAGTGCAATAACAGTTATTTTGATAGCTCAATATAGAAAGTCCCCCAAGTAAAAGCTCATGTTCTATGACGGATTGTTTGCTGGGCTCAGACACCAGTGATCATGAGACTAATGATTAAGACATCAAATCGTACTTAGATGAACAAATATTAATCTGGGAAAAAATGCAACAAAAACAATATCATTGTTGAAATCAACATAAACAGTTTCAGGTATAAATACACAGCCCGCCATGATGTACTCTACGACAAGTTTGCTGATATACTAGTGATCATGGAGACTAAACTGTACCAATCATTTCCGGATACGCAATTTCAAGTTGATGGCTATATAATCTACAGGTGTGACCGTAATGAACACGGCGGTGGAGTCATTATGTATGTGAGATCGGACCTGCCGAGTCGTGAGAGACAGTATCTGGTGCCTGAAAATATGGAAGCCTTCGGTTTCGAACTGACTGTAAATAAAGTCAAATGGTTTATAATAGGTGCATATCGATCACCAATTGTACCAGGTCAGCATTTTATAGACACACCCCATCCAATTTTAGACAAGGCTTACATTCAATACGAAAATGTGTTTATTGCAGGTGCCCTAAACTTTAATTTGTTGCACGCCAACATAGGCAAACTCCAACGAGACTTTTCTGACATTTTCTCCTTGAACAAAATAGTAAAAATTGAAACATGCTTTGTGAAAAACTCAATTCCATCATTGGTCGATGTGTTCCTCATAAACTGTCCAAATCGATTTATGAACACTTCTGTGTTTGATATCGGCCTTACCGATTGGTATTTTGCCACCGCAACAGTGCTAAAAGGTAATGTAGCACCTGTACCAAGGACCAAACTAAACTACAGAAGTTATAAAGACCTTGAACATGACAATCTGCTTCATGATTTTGATAGTGTACCATTTCATGTTGCCCATGTTTTGAAGACATAGGTAACATCTACTGGGCACACAACTATCTCCGAAAGGAAGTGTTAGATGAGCACATCACTATGAAGTAGAAATGTAAAAGTCATGCAGCCTTCATGAATGGAAACTTGACGCGGGAAACAAATAATAAACGCTCAGTACGTAAAAAATATTTAAACAGTAAATATGGTAAATCAAACAGAAACTGGAAGCGGTTCACTAAACAAAGAAACAAAGTGACCAAAATGAAAAGGGAAGCCATAAACTCATCCTTCCATGAAAAGTATTCTGCAGGCCCAAATTCCAAAGACTTCTGGCCCACAATTCGCCCATTCCTTGTTAACAAAAGTGGTTCATCTAATCAAACAATTACACTATGTGATAATGAAAATGTAATAACCGATCAACAACAAGTTTGTGAAATTTTAACGAGTATTTTGTTAACGTGACTAAACATATAGGCAACATAGAGCAGTCCAGTCTCTCTGCAGCTGACCACCCCAGTTTGGTAGCAATAAAGGCTAACTTGCCGGGCCCAACAGTCAAATTTTCTTTTATACCTGTAACCGAAGACACTGTGTCAGAGCACCTGAGTAAGGTGGGCTGCAGAAACGCAACAGGCGTAGATAATATTTCAGTAAAAGTCCTCAATATTATCAAACAGCTGTTTTGAGGCATATTACTCAACTGACAAATCAAACAATTTCTCAGTCAACATCCCCAGGCTAACTCAAAAAGGCCAGAATTGCCCCTGTCTACACGAAAAACGATACGCTGGACAAGAAATATTAGGATCCAGTGAGTATATTGCCAATTGTACCCAGCTTTTTGAACGAGCAATATCAACTCAGCTCAGCAGCCACTTCGAAACACTTGTCCACCATTACCTGTCTGCTTTTAGACCAACATACAGCTGTCAAAGCACCCTCATAGCTCTCATTGGAGAATGGCAAAATGCTTTGGATGAACAAAAGTATGTGGGTGCTATACTAACAGACCTTTCTAAGGCATTTGATTGTGTCTCCCACAGTTTATTGCTTCAAAAGCTTTGCCAAGACCATCGAAAGTTACGTCAGTGACAGACTACAATGTGTTCGTATAGGTAATAGTACAGGTCCTTACATGGGAGTCCAAAAGGAGGTCCCCAAAGGCTCAATATTTGAGCCTGTGCTTTTCAATAGTGTCATAAACGATATATTTCATTCTATCAACAGCACTCATCTTTTCAATTATGCGGCTGACACTACAATCAGTCACATTTCAGTCTTCTACAACCAACTGAAGCAAGAACTTGAAGAAGATAGCGAAGTCTTAGTGGACTGGTATGCCAACAATGGCATGCAAGAAAACCCTCATGAACTTCAGAGATTTGCTATTGGTAAAAAGACCTATGCATAAAAACCATTTAGAGTACATGGTGAAGACACTCCGTGCCAGGAATACATAAAATTACAGGGAATACGAATTGATCACGTCCTAAATTTTGATTCGCAGATAAACACAATTTGCAGAAGGGCTTCAAACCAGATCAGTGTTTTAAAGCGAATATGGGAGCACCTATCTCTGCCTTGCCGTAAATCTATCTGGCATGCTTTCATCAGGTCCATATTTAATTACTGCCCACTGATATGGCTTCACTGTACTGCTGAAAACATATAAAAACTACCTGGAAAGCCTACACCTCAGAGCATTGCACTTTGTATACAGAGATTTCACCAGCACATGTGAAGATTTACTGCAAAAAGCAAATACATGTTCTCTGTAGTCAAGGTGGCCAAGGCTGACAGCCATAGAAAGCTTCAAGATCCTCAATGGTGAAAGGCCAACCTAGCTATCCAAATTTGTAACCCGTAAAGACTCAAAATACAATTTCAGGTATACCAATATTTTAGATATTCCAAGAGCACGAACTAAAAAATATGGTAAAGAAAGTTTTAGATATACCTGTGCCACAATTTGGAATGAACTCCCGCAGCATATTAGATTAGCCTGAACCTCCAAATTCAATAGTTTCAAACACCTTTAATGACATGGAATGTAAATGTGCTATCTGCAGAATCTACCATTTAATTTTGTTCACCAATATGGCTTCACTGTGTGAACATGATATTTCAAGATATTTACAAATGATCATTAATTTGTATATTTTTATCATATTTTTATATATGTGTATATATATGTATATATATATATATATATATATATATATATATATATATATATATATATATATATATATATATATATATATATATATATATATTCTAACAGTCGGCTGTTAAAGATCTGTGAGCCTATGTTTTTATGTTTTATCTTGTACAGTCTTCAAATAAAGTTTACTCTACAGTACTCTAGTCTACTCTCCTTGTAACCGCCTGTTTGAGTCGTTTGAACGCAAACTGGTCATATGATGGTATTCTTGCCATCTGCTTGGCTCCTTCACATCATTCATCTTACAATATCCCTGAAAACGGAAGGTAGGCCTATCTCAAACATACGAAACATCAGCACCCATGTGTCAGATATCAGCTGTCTAACACTGATGTGTGGGGCATCATGTTTCATTGCATGAGATATAAACAGATTGATTTTTCAACTTTCTAAGTAATTGTAATTGTAATGTTAATAACAGCATTAATAAACTTAACACGAAATATAAGTACCGCTGTTATACAGTCCATAGATAATTTATTACTATTCTGCTTTAAATTTGGACTTAGTATTAGACTGAATAAAACTAAATGCTACTGATATGGTTTTGCTTACATGTTTTGAAAAATGATTTCTCATCAAAAACTGTCCGTTGGATACAGCCCACACTTCGTTGGGATGAACCGATGAAAGAATTAAATACCTGAGAAAAGGACTTCTTCAAAAGTGGAGACAGATTTAACAAGTGCTGCAGGATCCACACTGTAGTCAGGAATTGCAAGACTTGCATGACAGGTTTGTCATCACACCTGTTGCCAAAGCTAGCAATAACATTGCACTAACTTGTAAACAATACTACATTAATAGAATACTGAGTGAATTAAATAATGAAAGTTATCAACAGGCAGGAACTTCTAATACTGTTATCAAGGACCAAGTGGATAAAAACAAGGAGTTGAAATGCATTGTCTCAAATGAGGACAAGAAATTACCTATTATATATGCAATTGTCAAAATGCATAAAAACCCTGTTACATTCAGGTTCATCATTGCAGGAAAGTAATGTGTTTCGAAACAAGTTGCCAAACGACTCACTGAAGTTCTCAAACTTGTCAAAAATTCACATGCTAACTGCTGCAAAGAAGTGAGAATGTACACGGCAGTGAATAGAATGTGGTTTACAGATAGCACAAGTGATCTTCTACTAAGACTGTTACCAAATAAATTCTGATCATACCTTTAATTTCTTTAATTTCTTAAAATTGTATACAAAGATCAACTTGACAGACCTAAACAACGTGTTAATTTCAATGTTGGATAAAGCGTTCAAAGGTGGCACATGCCAGTGTATTAAAATATCTGGTGCTGAGGCTAAATTTGATAAAGGCAAGAGCAAAGGAATATCTTGCACGATGCAAGAGTGTGCTCAAATGAAAGAATACATTATCAACAATGAATAGTTTTGCTTTGGAACCAGAGTCTATCTACAAATAGTAGGCAAACCAATGGGCACAGATCCAGACCAATATATTGCCAAACTTTATTTACATTATTATGAATCATAATGGATGGAAGAATTGGCAAAATCAAACTTTACAGCTGCAAGAAGATCATATTCTCACACGAGAAGATTTGTACATAAACAGTGTGTGCTTTAAACAATGGAGATGAAATAAACGGAAATTGGAAAAAACATATATCCGAAGGAATTAATGTTAAATCTAGAAAATGAAAGTGACACAAAAGCTACACGCCTTGATCTGGATATAGAAATAAAGAACAATCAGTATGTAACAAAAATAGTTGACAAGAGAGGCCAGTTCAAATTTGATATTATCTCCTTTCCTGATCTGGCAGGAAACATTCCAGAGAAACAAGCATGTGGAGTTTGTATCGGACAAGTGATACGTACTGCTAGAAACACCACACTTTTTAGCAGTTTCGTCAATCGAGTCAGAACTTTGTTGCAAAAAGTACAACAAAAAGTTTTTAAAAAAAATACTCAAGTCTCTGTTATTTTTTTCCAGAGATATGACCAAATACTTAATAAATGCAACACTAACTCAAGTACATTAGTCAAACTATGTCAAGATAGAGCTTGAAATGACAAAATGTAGTTCTCAAAGTGTTAAGAGTGGTAAAGGGAAGGTGCCCGGGATAAAGTATACTTAACCCACCTAGAGAATTTTCTCTGGTCCGTCTTAAGTCGGAAAACCATGATCATACTCACTTTTGCAGGATTTTTTTCTTTTCAATCTTCATCCAGTACAGTGGAAGAGCTAGCTTCCAGCTAATACCTTAGTACACTTTACTTCATAACACCTCTGGTAAACTTTATGGTGCTAACAATTGTATTATTATTTACCTGTTTATACCAGTGTCGTTCCGGTGGAATAGTGTATGAAGCTTTTAAGTTTCAAAGGAGACGTCCGTGCTGCGTTCACAATTCGATTTCTTCTCTGAAACCGTCAGCCAAATTCACTTCAAACTTGGTGCCAAAGTTCTGGGCCGTTTTCAAGTTTGTTCAAATGGTGATGCTCCATTGTTTTGTTTTTTTTGTTTTTTGTTTTTTTTTTTTGTTTTTGTTTTTGTTTTTTTTTTTTTTTTGTTTGTTTTTTAATGGTCTGAGACCCTATGCAAATCGACAGAAATTCACATTTTCGACTTCTTCTCCGAAACCGTCATCCAGATTCACTTCAAACATGGTAGCAATGTATCTGTGTTGGACTCCCAACAAGTTTCTTCAACTGGTCACGCTCCAGTGATCTTGGTACTTTTTATTTTGTAATGAATTGCGGAGGGAGCGGGCGTGGTGCTAAATTGAAAATTAAAAAAAAAGATCTTCTCCGAAACCACTCATCCAATTGCTTCAAAATCACACACGAACCCTTCTGGGGAACCGTAGTTGTTAATTTGTTCACAAGGTGGTCCTGGGAATCTTTTTTTCTATCTTAATGAATTTTTATGGGTTTTTTCTATTTTCAACTTCTTTAGAACCGTCATTCAGATTTTGCTGAAAAGCTCCAGGTATTAATTTCGAACTGTTCATTTGGGTACTTATCGGTAACTACCTATACATTCCTGTTGTATCCCTATGCAAATCAATAGGCATATGATGCATATTCACATTTTGGAATTTTTCGAAACTGTCAGCCAGATTCAGTTCATACTCGTTGGCGATGTTCCTCTGGTGGGTCTCTACCAATTTTTTTCAACTGGTCATGCTCCATTGATTTTTGTATCTTTTTTCAAAAAAGAATTTCTTTGGGTTTTGGGGGGGGGGGGGGGTTGGGTGGGTGGGTGGGTGGCCTTTATGAAATATATTCGTCTCCGAAATCGCCCATCAAATTCCTTTGGAATTGCAAAAGAACACGTCTGGTGCCCCTACAGTTTATAATTTTAAACAGATTTTTCAATTTCGTACCTTAATTCGTTCAAGATGTGGCGCTGCTATTATTATTATTATTATTATTATTATTATTATTATTATTATTATTATTATTATTATTATTATTATTATTATTATTATTATCATCATCATTATATTATTATCATTATTAGTATTATTATTATTATTATCATTATTGTTGTTTTTGTTATTGTTGTTGTTGATATTATTATTATTATCATTATTATTATCATTATTATTATTATTAGTAATATTATTGTTGTTGTTGTTTTTGTTGTTGTTGTTGTTGATATTATTATTATTATTATTGTTGTTGTTATTATTATTATTATTATTATTATTATTATTATTATTATTATTATTATTATTATTATTATTATTCCGTTGAGGTCATTTTCGTCTTCTCCAAAACCGTCCCCCAGATTGTTCTGAAGCTTGGTGCGTATGGAGCTTGTATAAGTGGTAAACAAATTCAGGACTTTCCCCCACAGGTGGACCACTGTGCCCAGTGATTTTCTCACCTCCAATGCCTAGAGACAGCCGCTTTGCTGGGCTAAGACTAATTGATTGTATAGTTTTAACATAGGCACTTACCACAGAGCAAGGTTTACATGGCAAAATAACATAAAGATCTCAGCTGAACAAGTTTAAGTATGGAAGGAAAAAGGCCTCTAAACTATTGATGAAACCTTTCATAAAATATTGAACTTATAACAACAGGTTAAAACTATTTTAGGGCAGTAAAGCTTGCCTAATTAGTGAAGTGTGTGCTATAACTGAAACAATGGCGTTTTATCCTTTCAACACCATGCTCACCTGTATGAATGGTTATATCGCACAGAGCCATAATGCTGCGGCACCATGAGCACATGCTGACAACCTGTACTCAGTTGAAAGGTTTCACAAACTACATGAGTGATTAACCCCACAGGTGTCAGAAACCAATTCACACCTGTGCATGTGTGGTGGTCAGTAAAGATAACAGATACTGCAAGGGGTCTCATTAATTTTGCGTGTAAAAACTTGAACATCTTCAAATTAATAACGCCCGGTACATTATTAATATTGACTGGCATACTGATCAAAAAGTTTTACAGTTTATGTTAATGTTGCTATACAGACCTAAATTTACTTTGAAGTTTGGTACTTTTAACAAACATTACCCTATGCCCACAAGAGTCCACCCCCTCGATGCCCTCTCCAGTCAGTTGGAGATAAGAAAATTCTATGCTTTGGTGGTTCTGTGAAAGGACTCAATTTCAGGTTAATTTTATATGCAATCCGATGGGAATACACATCTCTAGCCCTGAATAATTTTCTGTATTTGATTGTGAAGTTAGCTGAATATACAGATAACTGGCAATTGTGACTTCTCCTATTGCCTCTCATTTGGTGGCTGCTCTCGTCAAGCATCGCTACTTTCCATCACAGTTTAAAAACAAATGTGACTTGGGGTCAAAATTTGAACCGTCCCAACTTTTATAAATTTCTATTTTGCCCAAGAGCATGAATATGCAGGGGATTCAAACAGTAAATTTTTTTGGTACTATCATTACATTTATGCAAAATAAAATGCTTATAATATTACTGCCACTTGTAATTTCTTGAATAGATTTTTATAAGAAACATAGGACAGAATTTCTATTTTGCAAATAAATTTTAATTTTTTCAAACTTTTCGTGCAGTGTTGTTACTTTGATAATATAAACCATAATTTGGTGATCATATCGTTATTTTTGATAAATGTAGCTTGAAAGTATTGGATAAATGACTACATTATGAAATGGCATATGAATTTCTCATCCTGAAATAAGTAGCAAGAAATTTTAAGGCTCTTTTTGTTACCTTTTGACAGTAGAAGTCCATCATAATTATCTTCAAAAAGTTGTTTCAGTATATGCACTTTCGAGAAACTTACACAGGGTTCAGTACATGTGTTCTAATCGTGGGGTGTGGGTAACGTTTGGGACATTTACTACTGATTTTACTTGTGGTGATTGGCACATTGTTTTAGACATATGGCAGCAACTATCAAATGCATCATATGGTGATCATACATTTTTCCCCCAAAAATGAGTCAATTTATATGCTGATGTAGTTTCTCTTATAATATATGACAATATTTTCAATAAAATTTGTAAATAGTCTGCATCTATTCATGCCAACTAGGATTTTCTAGTCAGTAGGGGGCTACCTTAATCAGTAAACACAAACAACATGGACAAGGAAAAAATACTTGCTGAAAGAGAAAACCTTGTTTAGTAAAAATTATTCTGTTTTGCTTTGAAAGGTACATCTTAGTATTAGGTAATGCTTGGGACACGTTATGAATAATGAAGAAAATAATTCTCTGTGCACATAATGTCATATAACTGCAGTCTATCTGAAGACTTAATAAGACCCTTGAATTCAGTTTTATAGAAAACACAATATCTTTATATTAAATGCACTTGGCCTATATGGTTTCTCTTTGCCTTACCAACTCACACAATTTTTCAAATGATGGTACGCTGCAATGTATATGTTTTTCCTTCATAAAAACTATTTAAAATTATATATGAGGTGGGGGGCAAAAGCAAGAGCCACAAAACAAGAAGTTATCTGTGTCTGCTTTGGGTCAAAAGGTCATTTGAATATTAATGTTTTTGGATTCCCCACAACTTGGCAAAGAACATTGCTGCCTTCTGTTTTTTGCCAGGTTGTTGGGAATATTTACTAGCAGATGCTGTGCGTCTTCAAAAAGTCCTTTTCCCCTCTTTTGTTTGCGCTCTCTGTCTCCTTTCTTTTGTCTGCTGCATGATATTTTTTGTTGTGACGACGTTTTGCCTTCTGTTTTTTTCAAGGTTGTTGGGAATATTTACTACCAGATGCTGTGCGTCTTCAAAAAGTCCTTTTCCCCTCACCACTGTGACAGGCAGGCCAGTGTGCAGGTTGACTGAGCAGGTCTCATGCATCGTGACACAATCATTATGACCTTTTGTTTGCGCTCTCCGTCTCCTTTCTTTTGTCTTCTGCATGATATTTTTTGTTGCGAAGACGTTTTGCCTTTTGCTTTTGGCGAAACTCTTTCTGATGCTGCTTCTCAAGTTCCAGGAGAGCCTCATACTTCGTTTGGTTTTCTTTTATTTTTGATAAGATTTCTTCTGCTTTGCAGCACCTCTTGATGGTTCAGCTGCTTTTGAGGGTTCATTTACATTATTATCCCCCGCTCACGAAGTCTGTGGGGGGGGGGGAGGGGGAGGGCGGGGTATGGTAATGGGAACCATCCGTGTGTCCTTCTGTTCGTCCTTCCATCATCCTAAACAAATTTTGTCAGGGCCATATCTTCTAAACTTTAACACTTTTTGAAATATATAGAGTTGGCAGATCATTGGAAGTTGGTGTGCATAGACCCTCTTTTGTGTGTCTAATTGTTTTCATTAATTAATTTACTAATCAACTAACCAAAGTTCATCAGGCAGCCTCTGGATCAAAGACAAGTAGGCCATATCTTTGGAACTATAAATGCTAACCCTTTGAAATTTTCAGGGTTTGTAGATCTTAGGTGGGAGCTATGCATAGGATCAAACTTATTTGCTTGATTACTTTCTTTCATTAAATAATTAATTAATCAACAAAGATCAGTAAGCACCTCAAAATCATCTGCATACTTTTGCCTGGGTGATATCTTCTAAACTAAAAATGCTAGCCTGGTGAAATGTATAGATATGGTACATATAAGGTAGTATGTACGCATAGGCATTGTTTTGTGTCCCGAATTACTTTCATTAACTAATTAATGAACAAAGTTTATTGAACAACCTCCAGATCTGAAACGCTTTTGTCCAGGCCATATCTTTGGAACTATAAATGCTAACTCTATGAAATTTTCATGGTTGGTAGATTTGAGGTAGAAAGTGTGCATAAGCATGAATTTGTTTGGCTGATTACTTTTTTTCACTAATTAGCTAATTAATTAACACAGGCTCTCTGTCTTTATTTCCATATTATCACCAAGAGAAACGTTTTACACTTCAAAGAAATCACAGCGCAAATGCCTATACAGGGCCCAAGTGACTGGTTGAAATTTAGATCTCTGAGTGCTGCCTGTTTAAAGCCTACAATAAGAAGGCATGCCACTTATTCAATTAGTGATTTATTTGAATTTAATCTATTGAATAAACTTCACTAACGCTGGGGTTGCATGGGATAGTTTGGATTCGAGCTGCAGGTGAGAAGTTAACGGGTGAAAAACACATCAGAGGGCGCCTTGATCAACCGTGTATAAAATACACAAATCATTGATAGTTGGTAAAAAAAGTGGAGAAAAATTTTTAAGAGATAAAGGCCAAACATGAATCTGGTGATAGTCAAATATTGGAAGTTGTCTGGACAGAATATTTGAAACGTTCGCATATGATACTGAAGAATACTCGAGCCTGCTGGTGCATGAATGGGAACAATGAGAATCCTATCGGAATAACGCATCAGTGTGGTACACGTGAATTGGTGAATGGTCCAAAAGAGATAAATGTTATTTAAGGTATTGACAGACAAAAAATAATTCTGGAACCCTTGTGAAGGACCGGGTTAATTTAAAGGAAAAAGTTCATGAATTACATCATTTCACAAGTGAAACGAATGGTGTCACGCATGTTAAGATTGACGTGAGCACGGTTGACATGACTATCCATAAACTGAAAGGTAAGTCATATACCATCGATGGCATACGAAATGAATTTCTTGAGCATGACAATACATCTTTAATCGAATTTTAAGTTTAACTGTTTAATTTTCTTCACTTTGTTGGAATGTTTTTCTAGGGAATGGCTACAAGGCACAATTAAGCCTCTGTTCAAGAATGGTAAGAAGAAAACCCTGGATAATTATACGGGCATAACTCCCACGTCTAAAATATATAAACTGTATACATTTGTGCTTGAGAGCCAAATATGCCCTTTAATGTAGACCGCGTGGATTTCCAGAGGTTCTACAATTTGCGCTGAAAGGTATGTAGTAGTCTTCGTAAAAATAGCAAGCAAAAGAAGCGGCTTAACTTTCTAGATATTAGCAAAGCATTCGACACGGTAAATATACTTAGCGTTGGAATCTTCTGCTCTCTTCAGGAAAGCAGGGTACCAGGGCAAGTGCGGCCACTGATATATCAATTTTTACTAAAGGGTGGAGAACAAAGTCAAAGTTGATCCTTACGAAAGTGAATTTTTGATGAGATAAAGGCCTAAAATTAAGTCGCTCCTGCGCTCTTTTCGGTAATGATGTCAGACGCAGTGAATATGTTGCAAACTCACCAAATGTTTGAATATTTTGTTCAGGAAAGAATGTATACCATCTATTCTTTCTGCTGATGACATTGCTTTCCTCGCTGAGCATGAAGAACAGTTACAAACCATGCTTAATGTATCAAATAGCTACATGACTAAATGGGGTGTGGAATTTAAAGGTGAAAGTCAAAGGTAATGACAATTGGTAAACGTCCCGATGGAAATAGTAATAATAATGTTGATTTGACAGAGTGTGACACTTGTAAATATATGGGGGTACCTTCTCAAAGTCTCTCAGTGACGGTGTGCATATATAGGCTATATGTTGTAAGTTGCCCAATACTTAAAGTTCTCCCTCGTCCAGTACTTTGTTTTATTTTTTTTTTATTTATAAAAAGCGAAGGAGTTGAATTGTTATAGAGTTTGTGAAGAAAATTTACCTTTGCGATGACGCAATTTACACTTTATTCACAATTTTATCGTGCGGAATTCCGTCTCATTTGGTGGCTGCATTTGTCAAACATCGCTACTTTCTGTCATAGTTTGACCACCGGGGTCTTTGACGTCACGGAAGGGAGCTTCTACACCAACTCCGATTGTAAACATGGACTTGCTGCAGTGAATGTCACCATGCTCGTGGTTTACTGGATTAAAATGGGGACGCAAACAAGAAACTGTTCCCGCTGCCCAGTCTTCGCTCATCCACCATGGTGAACAGATGTTGGAAGGAGCCACGGGCTATGGGGAAGCTGGTCTTGGCTGCTGGAACTAGAACTGATGGAGTCTGTACCCACACTGATCATGCCACAGCTGCAGTTCCATGAAAGATGACCAAAGCTCTGAGAATCCTGCAAGATTATAGCCTCCAATAAGAAGGCAATCCATTGATTCTATCTGTGATTTGCTGTCTTGTGAAAAATTGTCTTAGTTCAGTGACGTCTGCCCTCTTTTTGCCGTACGCTGCTTTACGTTCTTCTATTTTTGATGCGAAAGGGATTCATATATAGGGCTATGCCCTTGTTCCCGATGTTATTTATCTTTTTCAGCATACATATATATATATATATATATATATATATATATATATATATATATATATATATATATATATATATATATATATACACATATACATATATATATCTACATATATATATATATATATATATATATATATATATATATATATATATATATATATATATATATATATATATATATATATATATATATATATTTGCACTTGGGTCGAATTCTACTGTGACGCAGAAAACGCAAGAAGCGTTTGAAGAACTAACATAATGAAAAAATAATGACGATAGTTTGAATAAAATTTAATAAGATTAGACCTAAACTATCCTGTCCAACAGTGACGCCCTGTGCATAAAATTACAAAGTTGACGTGTAAGTTTCCGCAATGCATCCAGTTGCATTTCGCTGCAGGGACAGACTACCGATAGTTACAACCAAGAAACTTGGTCTACTACCATACCCACTATCATGCCTAAGGTAAAAAGTGAAAAGCAGCAAGAAGAAACCACTTGGTGAATTTAGTCATTTGTTGATTTACATTTGGTTATTCCTAAATATCACATAAGAACTCTCCTGTCGGTTAATATTATTGTAAAGCATTTCGCCTTGTCTTGTATTATCCTGTCTAGAAAAAATATCATCCATAACTTCACTGACGGTGGTATCAGCTCTATATGTGTCGGTTGGTAGCTTTTGTTTGTCCTGTTATATATATATTTCAAATAGAAATCATTCATGTGTTGCTCCAGTTCGCATCAGAGAGCAACAGTGGGTGGAGATGGAAAAATCCCGTGACAGCAGACTCTCTCTACACTGGCCATGCTTTTTTTTCGGCAGAGGCCCTGTTAAACAAAGGTCTTAAACTGGATTATTACCATTATGAAAGGACAGCAAACCCCTCTGTCTGACAGAAAAAGTTCCTCTCTTTTTGCAATACCTTTGAGGTAGCTTACAAAGCCAAACTTACAACTTCGATTTTGCTCAACATGCCCCACTACTATAATTTTCACCCACAGCGAGTGCAGGCCTGAGAGCAGATAGCTGGCATGCTCCCCACTCGTAATTTGGTTGGTTCCATATACATGCTGTGTAGGAGTAATATTGAGGTGTGGCCCAATTTTGTAGTATTATTATATCTAGCGGAAATGGGGAGCAGAGGATGATGCTAAGTATATTTGCATTGCTTAAAAGGAGACCAAGGTTTTTGCTATAGGTGGAAGATGGGGCTGTAACTGATGCAGAGCCTGCACAACACTCCACCACGGCATATGGGTATTGGACATTTGATAATTATTAGCCCCTGTATTTATTGCTAGAATGTGTTGTGTGTTAAGCTCTTTAGTGAAGGATTATAGTATTCTCATGAGAAGTTGCTCTTTTATTTGGATGTGGGTGAACTAGAAACACATGATCGAGTGTAAGTCAATCATCGAAGTTATTTAGTAAGTGTTAGAATGTATCTAATTGGCGACTTTTTATGCTAGTAATGGCCAAAGATTTTGAATTAAGAATGATGAATGTGTATGTAGTGCCACCATTTGCATATGTACAATTATAACTATACAGAGGTATACATTCTTAATGCTGTCCTCGGTGACCATGTAATGACACACCACGGGAATTTTTAGAATGCTTCTCTGATAGAGGGGGTAACATGACTTCACATGCTTCAAAGTTGATTTGTCAATGGACAGTGTTTATGGAGGCCTCTCTGAGTAAATGCTTCGTGACTCACACATAATGTATTGAACATCATTGAGGCATGCTTAATCTTAATACTTTTATTTGTGTCCTTGCAGCGTAACCACTGAGTGACTCATTGAGTAATAGGTAGCCAAAGTATCAAGGCAACCATAAACTGAAGCGGGAATAGCAGGGTCAGGGTTATAGTGAGCTAACCTAAGTCATACCATTCGAACGAACGAACCCGAAGACTCCTTGCCTTCGCTGAATGTTATTTTATTCCTTATCTTCAGACCAATGTCATTTACGTATTTATTTGTAAGTTTGCTCTTGCTTAGAACCATGCTTAGAAATCTGTGCTTTCCATATCATCACCAGCACCGAAACATGTCTGCGCGTTTGGGCCTTTTATGATCGTTAACTGTTACTGGGAGCAACACTGTGTATAGCAATAGAAGCAATGCTATGGGAGTTATGACGGAATAGCATAACCGACGCAAACACCAAAGCCTAGTGAAACTACTGGGAATATTTATAATCAGTAGGCCAGGGCAGGGGGTGCAGGAAAATATATAATGAAGCTGTTACAGAACAAACAAGATGGGTCAAAGACAGAGAGAAGTTAGCAGAAAGGTACAAATCGAAAGGTAATGATGCGGTTGAGGACTCGAAAACATACAATGGGAAGGTAGTGACAGTAGCATGAAGCAAAATAAAGAGAAGTAAGGAAAAAATTATGCTAATTTCATACAAGGTTTTAAAGAAGCCGAAGAAACGTACATGCTGGGATGTAGGGAAGGTATCCAAACTTTTGTTCTGGAGTAGGACAGGTGTCATCAAAAGAAAGAAAGAGAGAGAGAGAGAG
>OZ026623.1:19264712-19489712 GCA_964020975.1 Hermodice carunculata | reverse complement strand
TCCAAAACAACAAATAGTCTGAAATTTAAATTAATTGATTGAATTACCAGCCAATTAAAAATTTTACAGACCAATCTGGATATTTGAACAGCACATATTAAGATATTTCCACAAGACAACAAGACTATTGTTGTTTAAACTAGTTGCATTAGCTCTTCTCAGGCTATAAATGCAGATTTGAAAGTTGTTTGTGTGTAATTTAGGAACCTAAAAGTGATTTGCTATAGAGGAATCTTGATCAGGTAGAATAATATTAAAATGCTTATGATCGTGTTTCTGTAATTTAATTTCAATAAAATTTTATCTTTGCTAAGCACGTAGAATTCCTTACCTGATATACCAATATGATGTTGACTTCAATTTTCCTTACAAAAATATCAATGAATTTAACTTCTACTAAATCTTAACCAGTTTTTTTATGTTTGTTACAATATTTTTTAAGTAATACAAACGTAACGGAAGTTAACAGCTTTCAGAATAATGAAGCGGGAGGTCTGCAATTTTGGTATGGACTTATCTTTAGCGCTAAATATTGACATTCAGTCCAAAGTTTAACATTAGGGAGATAAGAATTTTCCTGTGCATCATTCCCTCATGAACGCAAGGTCATGAACCGCATCGGCTAATCACATTGCGCACTCATACATCCATTTACTACTTTTGCTTTAATTCTTGGCACATCTGCCAGTTCAGTGATATAAATGTTTCTACTTTGCCTTCGCAATGATCATTTCACCCTTTAACATTAATTATTAACAATAAGTTTTCATTCCATGCTTATTTAAATAGAGAAACAGAGAATCCATTGAATAAGATGTTTATCTCTCGAACTATATATTTCATGTGCTAACGTCTTTGATTACCTTTAGACGTTATCATTTGTTATTGTTATTCTGTCTAACATGATTACTCCCACTATACCGAAGTTGTGGTGGGTGGATTAAGTAAGATTTTAACATTTTTTCCGGCAGATTTGATACTGCTTCTTATTTAGATAAATGTAAATATAAGTATTGAACGCCTACATTTCGATTCGCATTGACGTGATGACTGTCGGGGCTGTTGAGGCCATTCTGCGTCACGCAGTAAATGGCTTCAACAGCCCTGCAGTCATTTTAGCCATGTGCCTCGAAATGCGGGAGCTCGATTTTTTGCTTAGGAAAAAGAAGAAACCAGAGATAACAGAACCAAGCTCACCTCCTTTTTTTTTCTTCAATAAAAACCTTTCAAAATCCATTTGACGGCTCTAGCCATCATTGCGGGACGGGATCACACTATTGGAACAATTACAGGACGTCATTTGCTCCCCGAAAATAGCCTACTTTAAATTTATCATTCTCTGTTTCTACCGCACGTTAACTAATATATATTCTGTTGCGGTTATTCCTGTGAATACATGTATTTATCTTGGAATCGTGTCCTCTATTACGCGTATATTGGCCCATTATTTACAGAATTAAATGCTTTAAAGGTGTTCACACTTAAAGCTTTTGAAGTTTACCATATATATACAAAACAATTAATTACCTGCCTACTTCAACAAGGTCTCATCCTGACCTGTTGTCCATCCGTATTCCACAACGCACTGTAATACTTCCCACTGAGCCACCCCTCAACATATATCCACTGAAAAGCGCATATGGCACTCTATCGCCAAATTACTTTTTGACATACACGTAAATGTAACAGGAAAAAATTACAAGTTTCTTGCCCTGAGTTCTTAAGATATGTTACATAATTTTACACAAACCAATAAAAAAATATATAAAAACCTGCTCCAACGTTGGTTGTTTTGTCTGTAGTAAGGCTTTCTAATTTTACTTAAATATGTTTAATAATGCATAAGACATTTGTTTTCCCGGTTAGTAACTAACATATTAATTGAAACAAGTTGCAACTTATAAATCAAACATATACAGGTGGCTCTACTGGTAGCAGATACTTTCATCCTTACATGGGTCATCGGGAAGTTGACTTTAATGTATATGGTAATCTCCATTGTATTTGTGTCTTTTTGCCCAGAACCACTTCCTAGTAGTCAATATCCTATTCCGCAGTTCGAACTCTTTACTCTCCATAAGGTAACCTGTCCCTGTCTAACCTGTATATATATGGAATTACTATTGTCTATATTGCACACGTTCTTCTGTAAAATTTTGACATAGGCTGTATCAGTCCAAATAAATTAAAGGGTCTTCAGCGGGTAACTACTCAACATGTTTCGGAGCCTTTTACCCGTACATGTCTCTCTGAGTAGCGGCTCCTTGCCTAAGCTAAATATTCAGCAAAGACAACCCACATAATAATGAATAAATATGAACGTGGCAATTGATGAATTAGCTAAATATGTGACGTTTTGCTTGTAAATGCAGAGCTTCATATCAAAGAAGAATACCTGTCAAACAAACCATAATTACCAAATTTTCATAGTATAGGTTCAGATAAGAACAATTTGACTTACCCCTGAACCAATATGTACCCTTTCTAGCTGGACAGCTATTCCTAGTTAAACCATCCGCCAATGTTTAACTGAAGTGGAAACAAGCTGCGGCATTATATTCAGTCCCAGTGATTGTAAAATAAACAGTTGCAGCTAGACCACCTGTACAAACCAAGGGAAATCCTAACAAGGACTGCAACAATGTACATCCTGTACCAGAGATATAAAACAAACTCCATGATGACACCTACTCCTCAAACAATTAAGCTCTATTTAACTGCCAACCCTGAGTCAATGTGTCAACTTAATGTGTCAGGTTTGTGACACTTGAGAAAATACTGTCAATTTTGAGTAATTTTTTAATAGTGAGTAAATGTGCATTTAGGCATGTCAGAAAAGAATGGAAGTCAAAAGCATTTATGCCAAAAACATGCTATCAAAATAATTTTTCTTAACAGGATTTTCAGTACAATTAGGCAAACATGCAACTGTCGTAGGCCGCTTCTTGCTACCTGTAGCCCCTGGGCGTTTACCTAACAGAAAACATGTAAGCCTAAAATGTCTGATAGTGAATATTTAAACAGAAAGATGCCAAAAGATAGAGTTAAGTAGCAGAACAGACAAGTCTAAAAACTGTAGATTATTGCGGCCAAACTTTCTAATAATCTTTGGATGTTAACAGTAGAATTTTAGGGCAAGTCAGAAAAGAATGGAAGTCTTTTGTATTTGTGTCAAAAGAATGCAATGAAAATATTAACCAGATATCAAGTACAATTAGGCAAGCTTGTAACTGTCGTAGGCCGCTTCTTGCTACCTGTAGCCCCTGGGGGTTTACCTAACAGAAAACAAGCTAGCCTAAAATGTCCGAAAGGTGAACGTTTAAACATAATGGTGTCAAAAGATGAAATTAAGTAGCAAAACAGGCAAGTCTAAAATCTCTAAAATTATTGAAGCCAAACTTTCTAACCATCTCGGGATATTTACAGCAGAATTTGTAGAAATATTTGATCAAAAGTACACCTTTGAATCCTCTTGACTCAAGTTTATTGTAAATAAAGTTGGTTCTTGATGCAAAGTGCTGAAATTTAGAACAAATACGACCAAATCTCAAAATTTGTGACAAAAATGTATTATATCCAATATTATCCGAAATACTACTGTCTGGGAAAGGATAATTAACTACTTCAAAGTTAAACTCATCTATTTTGTGATAGACTTTAATAAAAAAACCTGTCATTAGTGACCTGAATAACCAAGTCCAAAAACACATCTCTGAAACCATCTGAATTGTTACCCTCCAAAGGGATATCTTTTGGGTAAATTTCTTTAGCAATTTCACTGAAATTTTGTACACTTACACAAGCAATGTCATCAATATATCTTGCGTTGTTTGATAATTTTGTAGCCATTTGAAAGTCCTTTTTCATCAATTTATTCATATACTTTAATTCAAGCCAGGTTAAATATAAATCTGCCAGTAAAGGGGAGCAGTTGCTACCCATTGGAATGCCTTTTATTTGTTGAAAAACCAGTGGTCCCCATTGAACAAAAGTATTATCCAAGAGAAATTTTATAGCATCTATCAAAGTTTCAACAGTGTAAGATTTAACGTTACATTTGAATATTTATTATGTGACCAGTACGCTTTCTTTGTATATGAATTAATATTTAAGTATGGTCTACCATTATGTTTAAACATTTTGCTAATTAATTCTGAAAGTGAACTTTTGACTTCATCTATGGGTAGATTTGTGTACAATGTAGAAAAATCAAAACATTTGATATTTTTTGCCTTTACATCCTTGATTTTAGATACAAACTCGGAAGAATTGTTAATACTCCAAAAACAATTTATTTCACAGCTTCTAGAAATTGCATTACAGTATTCACGAAAATGATTCCTAATTGCAGTCAAACACAATGTTACTTCTTTTGATAATTGTTTTGTAGTACATTTTGAAGCACCAGCTGTAAATCTAGATTTAAAAGGGTTTTTATGTAATTTGGGTATCCAGAACAAAAGTGGAATAGAGGAGTCCTCTTCAGAAATTTTGATATTAAAATTCCTTTTCATCTCATCTTTATGTGCATCAATCAAATTATCAATGGATTGTTTGTGTAATGTATAAACGTCATTTCCTCCTATTATTTTTATTTATCGTGGTCTCTCCCTTATGTGTTGCTGGCAATCACCAAAACCCTGCATACAATGTTTTTATTTTTATGTAGGAAAAAAGCGAGATGGTGTTTCATTGCAATGCCTGTCTGAAGTTTGCTGTCTGACTTCAAAGATCGTTATGCAATCCTGGTGGCCAGAATTTTGCAACTGGATCTCGAAAGGTCCGTATTGTCATTGATTTTCAATTGTTTATGAGATTAACGCTTGCAATGTTAAGTTGCAGATGACGTTAAAAGCGTTCCTTTCCTTAGCGTGCACTGGGAAAGATTTGACAAGCGCCATTTATTTTTGCTCATTCTGACAATTTTTGTCCCAGATGTTGGTGGCTGTTTCCTTTCCATTTTTACTTTGAAATATCCCATTGTTAGCTTTGTGACGACGCATGTTAATTATTAACGTAAAACCGGAGATCCGAATAAAACAAAAAAAAAACAAAAAATTCGGCCATGAATGTGTCATTTGAAAGTCAAAGGTACACATACATGTCTAACAAAGCGAAAGGCTACTGTAAATCCAACAGGTCAAATTTAACATTGCAAATACACTTCTTTTCAACAAGTAATTGCTTCAAAGGTAGTTGTTACGTGTGGACTGTACTTCCGACACGTTTAATTTGTATTAACAGTCAAATAAGGCCACCAATATATGATGAGCCCATAATAAGAAACATACGTGAGGGGGTTGTTTTCAGAACAGCGTTCAGTTGCTCTCTTAAAATCGGAAAACAAACCATAATATAAGTCAGCTATGAAATAATATCAAAATATGCCTATGCTAAAAATTGGAAGTGGTGTATATACTTGAAAGATACATGGGGATATTTTATGTCGTAACAAACCTATACAAAGCTAAATTGAATATGTAAATATAGATAAATGGCGTCATCCCCCAGTCAGGTTAGATGATTCAGTCGACAGCAATTACAGCCATGGGTTAAGCTGTTGTCTCGTGGTATCATAAAACCAACAGTGCTGTCGGTCTAATTTACTTTCGAAATTTTCTGTAAAGAGAGAAAAATAGAGAAACATCAAGCTGTCGACATTTTAAAAAACATGGCCTTACCGACCAGCATAAAATAAATGCAAATGTGTGTAGTGCGTCTGCCAGATGACACCGAAGAATTAAATGTTGTTCACATAATGTCTGCAGAAGTTATAAAATATAAATGTACTTTGATAAGGATGTCAACAATTAAGATACAACGCTTATAAAAATGGAATGGCATGTTGCAACTATCACAGATTTTTTTTTTAAAAAATGTACTGCAGAGTTGGTACTCTAGCATATGTCGAAAGGTAGCTTTTATATTATTGCAGACTCATTCTCAGATATTTTACCCTTTCCCCCTTAAACCGGCCAAAACCGGCAGGTGGTCAGATGCCGTCTGCTTCAGTTTTTTCAACCAATTTAAACAGTAATAAAAAACACTGAGAATTGTAGGTGATTCCTATCAAGATCACATGCCCCAGGTCAACAACTTTCCTTGGCATGAGATGGCCACTTAGTGCCCAACTCATGCCAAGGAAAGTTGTTGACTCAGGTGTAAATCATGATGTGTGCACTTCAGCTGCAAAGAAAATAGAATTTTTACCCTCACTTCTCTTTTTCCCTACCCAAGTCCAACACTCTTTGAAGCTAGAAGCTGATCACTGGGCACACACTCTCAGCCAGGTCACTTTCTCGTAATTACCAGAACAGCTCTCGGTGTCCAGTTGCCTTTGCTTCATGGTACAAAATAAATGCAAAACTTTACTCTCTCTCTCACCTGATTTTATGATCAGTGTGTCAATTCACTATTGCATTTTCTGAACATTAACATGATTACCACATCTCTGTTTAAATTTGAAAAGAAAACTTACGGGATGAAGCTGGTAAGAGCCCCTAATCTATTGCCTAAAGTGCTGTCTCATTGATTACACAATTGCTATTAGGTTGAGTTACTGGATCTTGTTTGAAGTCCAGGTTAAGTCTGAGCCCTGTATCCAAACCTTGCAAGAGAAATAGGGAGGAAATCATCCTACGAAATGGCTTTTAGTCGGGTATTTCTAGCTGAAGTGTACACAGCATGTTAAGGGGGGAAGGGTTAAATTCAGTACATGTGTAAACAGGACAGGTAAGGGGGTGGTCATTATTTCGGGGGGGGGGGGGGACCTCGGGATATTTGGATAGCGTATCATCATAGTTTATGTGCCCTTCCCCCCTAAAAGCAGGCAAGTATTTGTGGCCCCCCTCAACAAGTCTGTAGAATTTTGTGACACCCCCCCCCCGTTGATTCCCCCGCAAGATCGCACAATTCGGACCCCCCCCCCTCCCCATTGTATACATTCAAGATTTCACAACTACTCAATTCGTTTACAGAGATGAATTTATAGTTCTTTTGAATCTTGGATACCTGCATGGATCAATGTCCAACCTTGGCATGTAGGTACCACTTATAAACATTTTTAAAAGTATATATAGTGACAAAAATTTAAAGTCCTTCCAGGTTCACCAGAATATAAATGATCCTAATAGAAATACATGTGGCTTCATCGTACAAGACCCCTTTAATAACATAACAGTGTACTGTCCTGTCTTTGGCAGCCATCCTTCCAACAAGACCACATATATGGACCCAGAAAATTGATATTGTAATGGCATGCCCAATGTAAATGCATTCCTTGGGACTGAGAGCATGTTGAACTACCCACTGAATTACATTGTAACCTGCAATCATAAGTCAAAGGAAAACGGGGAATGGTTCTGAATTAATACAAAAAGAGGGAAAAACATGAAACAACTTTTCATGTACAATTGATCTCTTTATTTAACAACTTGTTTAGGATTGCAATGTAAACATTACAATCCTAAACAATTTCGTGATCCTAAACAAGAGGATAATGGACTCTTCTCTTATTTGTTTTGATAATATTGTGGACTGTTTCAATAGTACAATGTTAGATGTATTTCCTGAATCACAATATTAAGCTCCACATGCCAGTGATCAAAACTGTTTACCTTTCCGACAATGTATGAACCCCACCAACTCTATACATACTCCTGACAGACTTGGTCACATGAATGTGTGTACCTTCTGCACAATAATCTGTTTCTGAATTATCGTCATCACTGTCCTCTGATTCTCGCTCTTTTTCGTCCGTACTATACCTTCATTCTCACTGTGACTTTCATCTGTTTCACTATCACTGTCCTCATCTCTATTATCACTCTCAATTTCAATATTTTCTTCATTTTCCCTTTCACTTCCACTTTCATGATCATACACATTCTCATGGAAAAGCCTTTTGCAGGTGCCATCAAGGCGACCATATCTTGTAACAGTTGTATAAGAAGGTACAAATGTGACCTCTTTTTCCTCCTCACTGTCAGATTCTACTACATCACTTTCTTCTTCACTGCTGTGTTCTTGTTCATCCTCATTGTCTTTACTAAATTCCATCATTTCAGTACCTGGTACAGTAAAATCTCCACTGCCGATGACCTCCGACCAGTGAACACCTCTCACTTCTGAACACTTTTTTCAGTGCCAAATGTTTACATGTTATTCTTTAGGCACCTGGGTATTCCAGGATGTTCATAACCCCTCACTACCGAACGCCTTCCACTTCTGAGCAGCAAACACATTTTTTTTCAGTCCCAAAGCCACTAATGAACCTACCACTACCGAACATGTGCTTTCTCTGGGAGCCCTAACCAGGCCCATGGTCAGTTGCTGGTTGATTGTCACTATTAAGGGTAAAAGCTGAAGGGTAAAAGCTTGCACACAGCATGCATGTAAATTACCCTGCTGGGCCAACACAGGACAACTGATAAGACATGCCTTTGTTATGCTCTGCTTGGCACCCCGTCTCTGTGGTTAACAGATCTCACCTTGGTTGGTACAATTTATCAGGATTATTGTCTAATCAGAATTGCCTTTGGTTGGTATCTCTGCTGCATGTCCTCTGCTGACCAATCAGCCATCAAAAACAACAGCCCATTGAATAAGCTAAGCAGGTAATTCGATGCGTGAATGCTGGGATTGTCTCCAAATAAAGTGGAAAGTATTGTTTCGTGGCATTTTGGTGTGATATTCCACCTTGCTCTTGAGTGTATGTGATCGTACATACAGTTAAGCATTACATTGTCTTAGTAAGTTAATTGACATGTTTGAGTGAATCTGGTTGTGACTGGAACAATTTGGTGTTTTGATAGCAAGAAGTGGAACAGTAAAGATGTATGTAGACAGGTGCTAAGGGGGTGGGGTGGGGTCCAGCTACACCAGTATGGTTTATAATTTTACCCAAGTACACAGTACAGTAAATAAAGCTTGCCAGTACACAGTACGAAAAATAAAACATCTTTTCTGGTGTTAATTTTGATTCGAAACTGCTGTTCAAAAGGCACGAAAATTAGAAGATGAAGCTCTCTCTTCAAGTACCTGGTAATAGGCATAAATGGCATATACAATCATCCCTGTTTTGAGAGTCCACACCTTGGGTAGACCCAAGTATTGCTGTTGAAGAAAACAGGTGGTCTGTCTTAAAAGGTATAACATTGAAGAGAAAGAACGAGAGACCTGACAAATGTGGTCTGTCAAGCCAGGTTAACAAATGTGGCCAGGTTAATATTGCAATGGTCTTTCAAGACTCGAACTATTGCATGTGCATCTTCAACACTGTGAAAATCCAGTCATTTATCACCTGTAAAACGTTTTGAGCTACTGCAATTGTAAAACTTTAAGAGCTTTTGGCCTCAGATAAAAGGGGTCATGCGCATTGTTGACATACGTAAAGCATAGGCAAGACTAAACAAATCATGAAATATGCAAACCTGGCCTTTCGTAGAAATGTTACATTTGGAAGAGAAAAAAATCAACAAAATTTATGTCTAAAGGCATCCATTCATTTTTTCCAATTTCTGCTCTAGATATACTGCATTTTTGCATTTATATTAAATTCTCCTATAAATTGTTTACCATTAATAAACAGCCAATAGAAGATCCAGAGGAATGTATCTTTTTGTGATTATCTTTATATAAACAAGTAGTAGATCTTTGAATATCAGTTTCAGCAATATTTATTTGTTTAATGTGTCTCTGATTAAGCAAGCACCTATGCTTTCTAGCACAAACATGCATTTGGAAATGTTTGACCGAATTCGGACTTGATCTGTCAGATTTTAATCCAGATCGTATTTAGAATCACCAAAATTTCAGTATCAAAGTTTCGATTCAAACAAACCAAACATTCACACATGAAAAGGGAAACATGACAGCTATGACTTGCTAATTAAATGATATCTTAACTGCATGGTTCTTAATTCATTTAGGAATATTGAATCAGTCAGTGGTCTAACCTAATCACTTCTATCATGACCAAATATACACCACAATGACACATTCAATTCAAACAGATCAAATATTTGGTTCTAAATTCATACGGGATTATTCGATCTGTCTATGATTTGGTATTTCAATGATACAATGAAACTGAATGGTTCTTACTTCATTTAAGAATGTTTGATATGTTGTTGATCTAAGCTGATCACTGTATACCGTGACCAAAAATATCACTATCACAAACTAAATTCAAACAGATCAAATATTCACAAGTGGAGAGAAGTACATAACAGTATGACATGCTAGTTCAATGTCATTTAAACTGCATGGTTCTCAATTCATTTCGGAATATTTGATCCGTGACACTCTAACCTGATCATATTTCACAATGCCAAAGCAGGTTCACCGTAAGAAGCATAAACTGAATCAAAGTACCATAAATTGAAAGTTATAATTATATATATACATATATATATATATATATATATATATATATATATATATATATATATATATATATATATATATATATATATATATATATATATATATATATATATATATATATAGATATATATATTAATTACACACGTTGAAATCTGTCAGAATAATCAGGCAAATAAGTAGCCTACCACTTATGATGTGCAGCACAAGATACACTGTACCCCACAGAGGCTGGGAGAGTTTAAGAGATCATAATTCTTAGTCATTTGAGTGATTGTATGTTTTTTGACATTCCAGTCCTGTGCTAATATTCATGGCAAAAATGACACATGCTACGTGTAGTTTGCAATACATGTTACTTGGTTTTTGGGGTATTGAAAAATATTTTCTAAATGGGTCTAAATGGTACAATCATGATGGCAGGACGGCAATAACCATGCAGAGTAAGGTTGCGATGACTGTCTTTCTACACGTAATAAATTGAGAAAACTGCGCGGAAAACTTTCATAACTCCTTGTGTTCACACACTAGAAAGCTTCACTTCAAGCTTCATCCTGATTGGTTTTAAGTAAATGTGTGTGTGGGAATAGAAACAACGTCATGAACGGTGGTCAGCTATATAATAATAAGTCAACTTTCATCCACTGTGAGGGCTCCCTGGGGAGGCTGCTGCTCCTGATTTTCTTCATTGATTTTTATTATCAGGAAATTTTCGGTGCGGGTACGACGAATACCAGCTGTCGTGACGTTGTACGATTAATAATTTTACCCTAGTACGATGTATGGGAATGCATCTGCGTATGATGTACAGTACATAAAAATTGCTTCTGTACGCTGTAAGGAAAATAAAAATGCCTTAGTACGCTCTACGGAAATACCCTTTAACCCCCCTCCACGTACGTAGCTTTAAATTAGAAACACCAACATAAAAATGTCTGACCTCAGTGACTGAGGTAGAGACTCATACACAAAGTTAATCAACACATTAAAATTTGAAGTGGATATTGTTTGGTTACTTCATTTTACCCTTTAGTTTTTGACATATTCCTTGAGAAGCTGTGTATGGAGAAATAAACTTGACTTTTCATCCGTGGTGTGACTAAATTTGTGTTATAAGCATACATCATGGGCATGTAGTGTTTTTTGTTTGAGGAATGAATGGATAGATTTGCTGTCATAGCTATACACATGTATAATATGAGAAGTTTATAACCCAGCAGCCGAACACCTCTCACTACCGGACACTTTCACTCACTCCCCAGGGTGTTCGGTAGTGAGAGGTTTCACTGTAGTTTCTTTTTCTTTCTTAATGTCTGTCTTAGCATCAGGTCACCTAAATGGTTTATATATGCTAGAATTAAATGTTTGTCTACAAGATAATCTTTGCTGAACTTTTCAATCTGGCTGCAGTTGTTACTGACATCTGGAGATCAAACTCCACCTAGAGTTTCCTCGTAAGTGTGATAGTGTCCACTCCTGGCGATTTGATGACCCCCATCCCCCGGCCAGGGTGAGGGTGGGGGTCAATTTTATGCCCCCCCCCCCCCAGTCAGTCATTTTATGATCCCCCCATTAGGACATGTGTAATTTTGCCCTCCCCCCCCCCGGTAAATAAAGACCGCCCCCTAAACAGTCGAACGAGGTAATTATACCCCACGCTGTGCACCGCACTTGACCTGAAATGCTTTTGTTTGGTCCTGGACAGGTATGGTTCATTTATTACTTTTTGTTTTACTTAATGTTTGCACTCACTCGTGTCCCTGTTTGTTTTTCTTTTGATCCCAAGAGGTTGCTTAAATTCTTTGGCATTCGCACAGCTTTCAATGTTAAAATATTTTCATGTTGCAAGTGTGATACTAAATAGTTTCAAAACGGGTTAAAATAGAACAGTTTTCTTGCATTATTAACTTCATTCATTTTGATGTCTTACAACATTTTGTTAATGTTTGGCATGCTAAGATTCTTTCAAGCGCTGAAAATAAATTCACCCACAAATTATGAACCCCCCAAAAGACCAAGAAGAAGTAAGGGGGGTAGGAGCAGGAGAAGGAGGAGGAAGAGATGATGATGATGATGATGATGATGATGATGATGATGATGATGATGATGATGATGAAAATGAAGAAGGAGAAGAGGAAGAAGAAGAAAACGACGACGACAAAGAAGAAACTATGGCAATCAATAGTCCGATCAATATGAATTGGAAAGGCGAAGGTGTGACATATTCCCAATCCGTTAGCAGCTACCTGTAACCAAAGATAAAGCAGATACTTTCCAGTGACGCCACGTCTTCGTTCGGCAGGTAAGAAAGGAGACAGCAACATATCCTTTCTCTATCTGTTAGACGCAGCAGCTGGAAAATGTTTCCAGGTATAATGAGGAACATGGCCAGCTTTAAATACGGTAGTTGCTGCAGAGGGAACATTTAAATTATAATGACCACATGTGCAAACAGCAAACTAATCCATCCACACCAGACTCTCGTGCAAGTTTCTTTTTTCTCAGCATGAAAATGTAATGTTGTGAAATTTACCACATAACTTCTTTGGATAATACGTTGGCCAAAAACACAGATGATAGTGGATGGCGGAGTGGTTTAACAAAAAGAAAAATTTCCTCAAGAGATGAATATTGAAATAATAAAAAGCAAAAACCAAAAACAAAAACAAAACAAAAAATGAGAAAACGCTATTTTTACGCTATGTTTGAAATGGATGCATAAGCAGTTTTGGAGAAAAGTACAAAAGCACATATACATTTATTTTTGAAAAATGAGAACACAGGGACATCAATGGAACAAAAAGGTGTCTACGAGAACCTTAAAGTGTAACTATGCAATTTAGAATCAATTGACGGGCATGGCTTAGAGAAGGTTTTGACGATTTTCTCTTTCAAGATAACTTAATAAATAAAAATATAAATAAATAACTAAACAATACTACTACTACTACTACTACTACTACTAATAATAATAATAATAATAATAATAACAATAATTATTTGTACTATTATTATTATTGTTATTATTATCATTAATATTATTATTATTATTATTGTTGTTGTTGTTGCTGTTGTTGATGTTATTAGTATTAAGAACTAAATCTTAAAGTCATTGCAGTATGGGCATTCGACCAAACCTGTTATAATCCCACTAAGTTTGAACAGGATTCGACCAGAGGATTTTGAGAAGTCTATGGCAAGCTGTTTTGACATATAGTCATATTTGGCGATATCATTTAGCGATATCTTTAAATGTTTAATGATTTTTGCCTAATATCAAGATATATCTCTTAATCATTTAGCGATATCGCCATATATATGATGATATCTCCAAAGCATTTAGCGATACCGTTGAATGATTTAGATATGTCGACAAATCACTAAGTGATATTTTTAAGTGTGTTTGATTTGAGGGGTCCCTTGAAAGAAAAGAATGTAACAGCTGTTTTGAATATGAATTTTAGGGTTTTAACCCCACATTTTGCAAGCTTGGCTATCCCTCGCAAGAGCCTTTAATCAATGCTATTCAGACACACCTCTATCTTTGGCTACCTGATTTCAAAAAGAAATCTGGGACAGTTCATGTAGCAAGCCCACCACACAGTTTGAAGTCCAAAGCTCAGAAGCTTCATTGGCAACAAATTTAGTGTATAGAGCAAAATCTACTCCTCACTTGGTCACTTCTGCGAATATTTGTAACTTCTGAGTACATCTAAATGGATTAAAATGTGGAGATAGTGGAGGTGTCAACAAACTTTCCTTACAGGAAAACTCATATTCAGTGTTTTCAGTGACACTTTTGCCCCAAATGGACGTAGCCTGAACCAAGGAAGGGTGATCATAACATTAAATATCACTGCGCAGTCATAAGCTGCAGCCCATGTAATACATGCAAAATGAATTGAATTAATGTCGTTTTACCATGGAAAACGCACATACTATTTTGCCTTGCCCATTTTGTCTCTCTCCCTCAAAAGTTTATTATTGGGCTCCAGACTCCATAGGGATAATAGAACAAACTACAGTCGGATAAAAAAAAATCAAAATTATTTCCACCAGGTTTAAAGAGTACAATTGGCCTTGACCCCTCTTCCCATGTGTGAATTTTGAGGGCTACAACCGTGAAAATGTCTACATTTTTGGACAGCCCCTAAGACTGTTCAATAATGCTTCAGTTTCACTTGATACTAATATGCAGTTTATATCTAATAATCAGACTCTCCAACACGTACATTTGTGAGCATCGGCTTTAACAACAAAGTCAGTTCCTTTAAGATCACTGGACGTAAGTATTTGTGACAAATGTACCATTACACCCCATATTCACTTCCCTTTCGTGGCTGTTCAGATTGTCACATATGTACAAAGATCTTTATGCAGACTTGTAACGTTTATTGCACCGCTGGTAACCATTTGTTTGTAGTGTTCAGGACACAAAAATATATTGAATCAGAGAGAGAAACAGGCCACATTTGTGACACTGCAATGGTAAATTCATTGGCACAATGATGCATGCCGATTTCTGAGCAGCTACATTCCTAAGCTCAAATGATGAAAAAATATGATATGATCGTATGCTTTATAACGTAAATGAATATAAATATAATAGCTGCATGGTCCTTGAACTCGCAAAATTTCCATCAACAGCACACGTTGCCACGTTTTGTTTTTCTCTGCATAGACTGCAGACATATTTCTTGACACACTGTATAAACACTTCTGGGCAGGGGTCATTTTTAACATTCTTTAGGTATTCCAACCAGTTTCAGTCAATCTGTTTTCAGTAAATTTATTTACTTCATGGCATATTTATATAATGTCATTACCATATCAGATGCATCATCCAAACAAGTTATATCAATGTCGATTCTGGCCAAAGACAATGTACCTTGGTTTAAATGTTTTACAAACTCCTAACCCTTTATAAATGCAATTCCAAGATTTAAACAAGAGGGCTGTGTGAACAGCCCGTCCTTAGCTGATCTTGACAATCAACCCATAATAAGTCCCACTTCATTTCAATCCAATTGACTAACATGGTCATCAATAGGAATGCAATCTTTAACTTACAAGTAGCCCAATTGATTTTTTTGCTCACGGATCCACAGTGTCACCACTTGTGAGCAAATTTGAATAATTCTCCTACAACCTACATTTCCGCCAAGTTCCAGAACAACCAAAGTGACGGTTGTTGAGAAGTTTAAAATGGGAAAAACACATAAAATTCGTTAAATAATAGACCAAATATTGCAATGCCACCTGTTACACAAATTAAGAGAGTTGCCAAAAGTATCCCTATGCAATTTCAAAGAAATTGGATAAGCAGTTTTTGAGAAGATTTTTCAAAACTTTGCCAAAAAAATTTGAACCAAAAAATCATTAAAAAATCGAAAAATCATTGGAACGGACCAATTTGGTAGAGACCTACCTAAGGTACAATCCCACCAAGCTTCAAGTGAATCTAGTGGACGGTTTTGCAGAAGTGGACAATGAGAACTGACGGTAAACTGATGACCGTATGGATGATGGATTAACTATAATCTCAGCTGACTTGTGTAAAATATATAATCAGACTTAAAACAACTTTGCAACAATGATAAACAATCTATACTTACAATGTGCCAGGCTTTGTCACTGTTTAACAACCATAATGTCATACTAAACTATATACTGTCTGAGTGTGTCATGCTGTATTATTGTTCAATAATTATTTTGTCCCACCAATGTCTGTCAAGACATCTTCAGCTAAACGAATATATATATATGTATGTATATATATATATATATATATATATATATATATATATATATATATATATATATATATATATATATATATGTTGGGAACGAACAGGACTCGAACCTGTAATCTTTGGCACCAGTCGCCTAGCTGAAATGGGAAACGCACATATCCACTCAACCAAATCTCCCATTCTTAATGGTTCAATAGAGGTAGCTATGTGCGAGTGCCATATCAACACGGTTCTGCAGTATATTTACTGAATCGGCATTTATTTACAGAAGCGGAATTATATATATATATATATATATATATATATATATATATATATATATATATATATATATATATATATATATATATATATACATATATATATGCTGCTGTGTAATTTGATGTTGGATATTCATATATGTTACTATTCCTACGAAACACTTGCATACCCTGCATACCTATGGTGATTGGCGTTTGTTGGAATAAAAAAAACCTGACTGCACAGAGTTTTGTAACATTTGACACATTCATATTTATTCATAATTATGTGGGTTGTCTTTGCTGAATCTTTAGCTTAGACCAGGAGCTGCTACTCAGAGAAACATGTACGGGTATAGGCTCCACAACATGTTCTGAGCAGTTACCCTGTGAAGACCCTTAAATTCATTTGGGCTAATACAGCGCATGTCAACATTTTACAAAAGAACGCGATAATAGTACTTCCATGTCTATACAGGTTAGACAGTGATATGTTAGCTTATGGAGTGTAAAGAGTTCGGTCTACGGAATCGGGTAATGGCTACTGGGATGTGGTGCTGAACGAAATGCCAAAAATACAATTTAGCTAGACACAATTGAAAAATACAAAAAAAAATATAAATTGCATGTAAATTTACCATACTGTCACAGCTTCTGCCGTCCGTTGTTATGCGGCAAAAGTCTACTATCAGCTAAAGGACGTGGTACCAGAAATGTGTTTATACATGTATGTCTGAAACTTTTACCTGCAACACGAACGGTAATCTTGTACAGGGATTTCCACTACAAAGGGCAAGACTAACATCATCGTATCCTCTGCAACTGTGTTTCCTATCTCAAAACAAACAAAACGAAACGAAATTAAATAAAATAAATTGCAGAAACATACAAAACACAACATGCCACAGAAAAGATCCAGATATTTAATACTTTTATTTGCCCTGCCACGTCCTTTCGTTTTCATTAAACACGTGTCTCAAAACGGTATTGCAAATGTAGTACAATATGATTGCATACCTTTCATTTGGTAAGCATAAGAGTAGCTAACCAGTGAAATAGAGGAACGACACAGCATATCTTATTCAAGTCCTCTCTTTACTGCTTTGGACGATCAAAAACGTCTTGGTGTCAAATATTAACTCATTGAATATTTACAGTACATGTCTAGCTAAATGAAAAATTTAAATGCAGCATCTTATTGGCCAAGAAATAGTCAGTCTGCTATTTAACAAGAAAGTGGTGTGGCGTGTTAAAACAGACACAAAATTATATCTTTGTGGACACAACCATTGCATTAATATGCCTAATCTGATAGCCTTAAATGTATTATTCTAGCCCAGAAACCAAGGCCCCACTTTATCTGTTTTATGGAGTGAAGAACATCATTGATGTATACATTATTTACTGGTGTGAAAACCCTTGATGCATAAACTATTTACTGGTAAAAATACCATTGAAGCATAAATTTCTTACTGGTGAGAATACCATTGATGCATGACTTATTAGCGAGAGTACTTTTGATGCATAAATATGTACTGGCGAGAATGTCATTGATCTATGGCTTTGTGTTTGTCAGAATGAAATCTATTCATAAATTATTTACTGGTGCGAATGAAATGAATGTATATATTCTTAACTGTTGAGAAAACCATAGTTGCGTCGCTTATTTACTGGGGAGAATACCATTGGTACATAAATTATTTACTGGGGAAAAAACCATAAATTCATAAATTATTTTATTGGTGACAAGAAAATTGATGCATTAATTATTTATTGGAGTGAATAACCTTGATGTACAATTTCTTCACTAGTGAGAATACCATTATGCATAGATTCTGTACTGCTGAGAATATCGTTGATGCCCAAATTGTTTACTGATGAAGATACCATTCATGCATAGATGGTTTAATGTTAAGAATAAAAGTGATTCGTTAAATTTTTTACTGGTGGCCTCTCACTACTACTGTCCACAAGGTAGTGGGTAAATCATTCTAGCGCTGGCTACTGATGCATTTTTATACTTTATTCAATTGTTTCATTTTCATGAAAACAGAACATAAGAGGCAATAGATGAATTATATGGTAGTACAACTTGTTTTTGTCTAGCAAGACTAGGAGCCAAAACGCTGAAAGGGTCTGATATCGATGTTTAAATAGAATGAATAAGTTTATTGTCCTTGCATATTTGCAATATATTTGATATGACAAAGCACATTTATAGGGGGTTATTTTGTTTCAATATTTGTGATATGTTTGACATGAAAAAGCATATATGTAGCATGCAAATAGAAGTTGTTTCAGGATGCCAATTAGGGTGGAGCAGAGAAAGCTGTAACGGCACCAGCAGGGTATGAACACGACCTTAGTGTACTTCCTGGTGAAAATGACCAGATGTCATCTGCCAAATTAGCATGTAAGACGCATACTCTACATAATGTGACGTTAATGCCAGTTTTTACACATAACTTTCGAAATAATCATGGTTGGGACAAACTGAAATTAGCGTTTATTGTGGAACGGATATATAAACCAGAGGTTTGCAGCCAGGCAAAGTGCCAGGCGAGTGGTGTATCAAGGCTGTCAGACAAGCTTATGGAAACAAAAAATAACAAAAACAAAGAAATTAACAAACAAACAAACAAAACGAGAGGAGAGGTGGGTGGGTGGGTGGGTGGGTGAGTGTTTGGGTTGAGAGACATAAGAGCTGCCTGGCCAGGCCAGGCTTAGATAACATAGATATTTTACTTAATCCATCCACAAATAAATCCCAATCTAACGTGGCCTGAGGTAAGCTCAGTTGATTGTTAGCATCTGGTTTAGGTAAACCTTTAATTGAGCTTAGATGTAGGCCTCCAGGGCAAAGCTGAGGTGACCTTTGAGATGGTAGTGTATATTTATATGAGTTACCCAGATCCAGTAACCTAGTTTTACTAAGACATGCATTTTAGACCTGCCGCATGTTGATGTGATGCAGTATAAACACAGTCAAAGAAAACAATGCCAAACACAAATAGTAAACATTAGCATGGCCCACTTACTCGACCCAGTAACCTGGTTTCACTACATGACAATTATGTTTGCCCTGTCTCATGCATGCTAGAGTTCATGAACTTAAACCAAAGGACATGCAATTTACTGGGAGATGAATACGTGGTGCACATATCACATTTTAACGTTTTTTTTTTCAAGCCGCAGTTTTGTGTCACCAGGATATATATATATATGTATATATATATATATATATACATATATATGTATATATATATATACATATATATGTATATATATATGTATATATATACATATATGTATATATGTACATATATATGTGTATATATTTGTATGTATATATGTATATATATATATATATATATATATATATATATATATATATATATATATATATATATATATATATATATATATATATATATATATATGGGCTGATACAGCCCTTGGCAACATTCTAGAGAAGAACGTGTGCAATATGAACAACGTACTTCGTTATGTGTATAGGTTTGACAGTGACAGGTTAGCTGATAGAGAGTAAAGAGTTTCGGACTGCAGAATGGGGTAATGATTACAAGGAAGTGGTTCTGGCCAAAAAGACACAAATACAATTATTTTAGCTTTGAGCCATAGGTGTTTGGTGGATAGATCTGTGCTGGCTGATCCCCGATCTATGATTTTCAAAGCACCCTGTAATGTCGGGTAATGGGTTTAGTTAAGCCCCTAATTTTGATTTGATTTTGTTATTGTCCTTACTCGGTGGACTTACTGAAGACAACTTTAGGATATGTTTGGGGACGTGATTATATATGGCAAGGTGGGCTTTCTAAATCATTTATAAATCCGAAACAAACCATGAACAATAAGAACAGAAGAGAAAACGGTTCTGTGGCAGTCTCGAACGCTGCTTTTATGTATATATTTTGACAGAAATTGTAACTGTCTAGTCTGTAGATCAAATTTTATTAAGAACAATGAATTTCACAGTAACGTTACTAACAAAAACATCCAAATTGAGAATGCCCCATTCGGAAAATTTGATGTTATGCTGGGAATCTTCCAATACCATTTATTTGATACCCTGCATAAAATGTAAATCACAATATGCGGGCCTAACTACTCATCAATTAAAAAGAAAGTAAGTGGACACAAAACTACAATTACAAATCACGAATTGAACACAATTTTGTGTAACCATTTCAATTCTGAGGAACATTTACATTTGAATATCCGGAAACAAATTATTGATTACATAGAGCCAAATTTGTTAGACTAAGATGGTTATGTTAACACAAGAAATATATTACAAATGGAAGATTCTTGGATCAAAACACTTAACTCAGCTTTTCTCTTTGGAATTAATAAGAGAATTTTAGGTTTCGCTGATGTTAGGAATTTGGACTTTGCAGCTCTTGACAGCAGTCACACATCTTTTAATAATGATCAGGCCCGTATTCAAAGAAGTCATGGACAACGAAAATCACAAAAAAAGGGAAATTTAGAATGTAGATGCAAATGACCCTGTTCAAAATTTAATACAGGCTTTTTCTAATGGCATTGATCAATTACATATAGCTCTTATAGCACTATCATTTCGACATAAAATAAGGCAAGACTTTATTTCCCGTCGGCTTTGGTACAATGAACATTAGCCCAAATGGGTTATTTGCCGACAATAAATATGACATAGTAGTACTATAACACTTTGTAAAAACATTATTACTATCAATGCTACTAAGAATAATCATTGATTGACCATTTTGATTCAAAAGTTACGCATCATATGGTCAAATAAATTAACACACATGTAAAAGCAGAGAAAACATGACACAGATAGAACCGCTATTAAATGGCACAATGACAGAGTGCTATAATCAACAACTCATAATTATGCACAGGTAGAACCATAAGGAAAAAAACTGAGCTAGACATATAACTACAATCAATGAATATTTGGGTCTCATTTATTCTAAACACACATTTCCATATTTTTTTTTGTAATATTGTGTATGCTTACACAACAACTACTCGGAAACCAGATTTTAAAAAGAAAAATGGATCAAACGTCTTGCAGCTATCCTTGTAAACACAAAATTATTGATCACTGAATATTCAGTCCCTTTTCAAATTGAAATTGTTCAGAACATGATGATGAAAACATGTGCCGATTCAACGTTTATTAATTTTTATAACTCTTTTTGTATTACAGAAGGACACAGTGGACAGAATCAAGAGGCTCCATTCATTTTTTGTAGAGATTTTTAAATCAAATGTTTAATTATGCAAGTTCCTTTGCAAATTGTGTGCCTAAAATATATAAGGAAGCTATGAGTTTGCAATTAATATGTTCACAAAACGTTTCGTTCTAGACATCTTTGAATATTAAAAAAAATGTATATATATGTTTTCCACTTTGTTGTTTTAAAAAAGTTCAAATAGCATTTTATGGAGAGTTTAGCAACGCTGCATTGCATACAAGTTGATATACTACAAACTATTCAATATTTACTATATTGATTACGAGCCCGTGTCTGGTTTATCACTGCAAAGGGCGTGCCTGGTGCTGTTGAAGCAGTGCACCAGGCATGCTCCTTGCGATGATAAACCGCTAGTCACAAGAGAGTCCGTACAGTAACTCGTTTATTGTATAGGTGAAGCATCAAACACAACTTCATTAAACAGAGGCACATTATTGGTCAAAAATGAGGGTTTTGCCATGTTTGGTAAAGAAATTTCATTTGGCTGGTAACTGGAACATTCGGCAACCCATATAGAAAGTGCTTCGACCTTGGGATCATGAGCTGACATTGTTCAAAATCTTGTATAGTTGTGACTTGTAACAACTTCGTTGTTCAGAAATTGTAACAGCATCTCTGTGGCCGCGGTTTTGTCAGTGCAAGCAACATGTCCAGCTGGATTATCAGTGAGCCGCATCGTTGATATCACTCTTCATGTGAAAGCAGCAGCTTTATTTCAGAAATATGGCTGAAAACAAATAATTTCCAGACTATGGAACAGACAATGGTCAAGAGTCATTTTGATACTGTACCAAAACATAACAAATTTACCTGAAATATAATGTGAAAACTGGACAATGGGAAAATACATTTCCTGCAGCTATGGTGCTTTTTTTCTTGGTCGTACAATGCGCTGCACATGAACTGCCTAAATAGAGAACTATATCTGTCGTGCACGTTTCCATTTAATTTTATTTGGACTCTAAATTAAGGATATAAACTAAATGAATGAGCGGGAAATGTGAGCCTCTACAATCTCGAAGTTGACTACTACCAAACTTTTATTGGCTCTATGTCCGAAAAGCTTACTTTTCTTCTTATTTATGTCAACATGTTAAACCATGAATGACATTAAAAGATAGTTGCACTTAAAACTGGTTTCTTGATCGTTGTTATGTGACTTAGCTGCCAAGCCCCCTGGCCTGATGATTACTGCCACTCACACTTTCGGTCTCGGAAGTCTTAGTAATCCGGGGAGGTCATTTTACTGGTATTAAGACTTGACAAAACTGTGTTCCCATTCGCTGATCCTTGGTTACAGGGTAACACCATGATCAAGTGCAAAGTTTTGCCTGAAATAGGACGCATTTGCCTGGTGTGCGAATGTGCCTGTGATACAATTTTCATTATGATATTTGATATTTATCCTACTTGGTTACAGCTTGCTCTTTTAGATTTTTAAAATTTCTTTTAAAATGTTGGTAATCCAATGGCTCTAAATAGGTAATGGTACATTATCAACCTTGAAAGTTTTCACAAAATAGAAAGTTTAGTGATAGGTTTCAAAAACATATAATGATTAACCATATGACACTAAAACCCTTTTTAATAATCAGTAGTTGGCCAATCCGACAGAATATAGATGTATCTATTGTTTAATTTGCAGAGCAAGCTCAAATCTACCACCTTTGCAGATTTGAAAATTGTAGTTCCCATGGCTGCTGCTAGGGGTCCTCTCTAATGATACCCCTTTAGCAGGATGCCCATATAGCAGTCGTATATTTTTTGAGCTTCTTTAATTTGAAATAATGCGTGATGGTTTGTGGATAACCAGCTTATGTATTTTTTCCTGACTGGTTCTGCGTAGGGAAAAAATTCTCTGGGCAGCAGGTTCTTGTATGTAGCAATTGTATTATCAATGCCCGTGGACAGACTAATTCATTGTGACAACAGTGTCATTCACGTCAGTTGATGTTCTGTGGTTTTGAGAGCTTTAAATACAACTGTCAGCTGCCTAAGGTCACTTTGGAAAGTGACACTTCGAAGCCCTATTGGTTGGATCCAGAACTTGGAGGGAAAGGCGTCAGCCCATATTCATGAGTCCGTGGCTTCCTGCTTCTGGTATTGAAGGGCAGCAAGGAAAAGTTTATGAAACGGTGGACGTTTCATTAAAGTAGAGTATTTTTTCTTTCTTAGTGTATTGATGGGAGTGGGCCATGGCGTTTCGAGCAGAAGAAGTTTAATGACAGTCCACGCTGACAAAGAAATTATATTCTACCAGAAACATGCCCTGGAAGGCAAAGCAGCCCAAGCTTATATTAACATGTTTCATGGCAATGATGCTGGCGTATACTTTCACCTGCCTTTGATGTGGAGAAAAACGAAAAATAATTAGTTTTAGAGCAGTCTGCCAAATTCAACCATCTGGTGTTTATCAATTATTTGCACCTTGAATTAAGACGAGGCAACAGCTTTTCTTAATATGGTTTGTCCACTTAACCTCCTTGGAATGTGAAGAAAGTCTGCGGACCTGAGGCAGGTCATCTTAGGTCTAATCTAGAATTATTAAACAAATAGGTTTTTATTATTGTTGAAAATAGTCGGACACATTGAGGCTGAAGCAATTTAAGGGTTGAAGGATTAATGCGAAATGCACCAACTGGCTTTTTCGTTTAATTCTACCAGGTATGGTAAAGATATGGGAATATATACTGTTGAAAATAATTCCTCTTGAATTGAAGTTTTAATGATTGAGCATTTTGGTTAAAGTATTTGAAAAAAAGGGAACAAAACTTCGAATAAATATTTAATGAGGAAAAATGACGTGATTGTGACAATTTCAAGAATGGACAGGCCTTTGTCGTGAAGAATGCGCATGCTTCATGCAATAATGCCTATGTTGACCCCGATATTTTACATGGATAGCGAGACAGGCCAAGCCTACATTAATTCTTTCAACAATAACTGCGAATGAAGTAGAAGTAGCAACAGCAAACTGCTGCGAATTATATAGAGAATGCTGTATTCGTGTACCTTGTAAAAAAATCATTCATCACCATGTGGCTTTATAAAAATGTCAGTAATAACAGTAAGAGATTGCAGCCTGTAAACCACACCATCCTCGTTACCAAACATTTCTGAATGCTAAATAGAATTAATTTGTGGGCAAACCTGAAGTTTTAAGAGATAAATTGTAGATTACCAGGTGTTAAAATAACGTGGCTGGCCACAAAAAGGCAGTCTCACAGTATCGAGAAAAATATACAAACATGCTATGAGCTCAAACAATCCCCTTGGTTATACACCAGCGTAAAGAAATTATACCGTCTTTGAAACATGTTGTACTGGTTTAGTTTTAACTCCCCAAAGTCATTTAGAGCGATTGGATCTCTTGTTCAGTCATAAACATACTCTAAGAATTCACCTTGTGTGGAGTCAATTTCTTTCCCCATAAATATAATGATTTTTATGGAACAGAAAATGTCTCGTGAAAAGTGGGAAAAACGCTTAGAGTTCTTAATATAAGACTTAGTAAACATTTTTCCGAGTCAAGCTTTGAAGTCAATGGTCATGTTGACCGGTTCGAAAGGAAAGGCGTTAAGCGTTGTGCATGGCTTTTCATCATTTAATGGGAATTGCAGATATATGTTTCGAATTGTAGATATCTGCAATCTCAATTAAATAATAAAGCTTTCAAAAATTTAAATTGAACGGGTTATCATTCCATCCATCTCTCCTGTCCATCCATCCACCAACAATCTACATCAGTGGAAACCATCTTCTATCTTGTCATCCTTCAATCCACATTATGATATCTGTTTGGTATCTGTTCATCCATCCGCCCATTTCTTCATCTACAGTGCAACTGAAAGTATCATCACCAGAGCTTATCACCATAAAAACTATATATATATATATACACACACAAAAGAAATAATACTTCTTTGGTCACAAGTTGCAACTGTCAATATTTCAGCTGACTGGAAGCTATACAAATCTGTTGTGTCTGGGACAAAGCCAGGCATTCAGAAATTGGAAAACCGTTTGGATGCATTCTTTTTTCTTAAAGTGCATAAATAGTTTGTACATTTCAGACATCTTGTTCAACTTCAAGTACCACTGCGCCAGGTGCGCCAGTTAATTTTTTCCACTTGACACACTTGGTTTAAAAATATTTTACGCACTTACATCTGTCTGATCACGTGCAGATACATATAAAAGACCATGACTATAAAAGTAGCTACCAATCTTTAAGAGAAAGCACAAACCTGATTGTTCAGTTTGCATAGGAGCTGCCAGAAGAGATAAATACGTAAGTTGGTCTTCCATTTCTGCAGTAAGACTTGTGAAGAAAATGAAAAGTAGAGTTCCCTGTTAAAATTGATGAATCAGGCTTATAACCAGGCAAGTGCTCAGTGCTGCATGTATGTTTGATATCCCAGTATCATAATGCGTTAAATGTTAGACTGCATAGCAACAGATGCATCCAAGACTAGATGGCGTTTTCTGTATTTGACAACAGTTGGACAAAAATACATTTTCAGATACTGCCATAAGGACGACATGGAGTCCTACTTTCAAAAAGTATTTATATCAGCATTTTGCATTCAATGCTATCCACAATACCTAAAAGAAAAGAACATGTGGAGGTTTTAGAGAGGTTCACATAAACCCATGAGGGTATATATGTCAACTGATATTATAAGTGATCAGTATCGAAGTTATATGACAATTTCCACATGTTTAGGTTATGTTCAGTTGTCGCTTAGAGATCTTCATTGCCGTGATACAACAATCTTCCACTATTTATTCAAATTTACATACAGTGAAAACTCGTTATAATGACACCAGCTTCTCCCTAAGAAATGTGTCACATAATTGGATTAGTCAGATAAATGAGTCAAACAGCAAAGAAAATAAATCTTTTCCCTTGAAAATTTGTGTCATTATATTGAATATGTCGGATATTTGAGTGCCGTGATGATGAGATTTCACTGTATTTCCTTTTGATCACTTTATACTGGAGAAGTTATTAATCTTTCAAATTTAGGCACGGTTATTGTCATCGATGCATAAGTAAAACTCTACAGTTATCACATGCTGTTATTGATATCAGTATTATTATTATTTCAGGGTGATAGTCCTGTTTTAAAAACGCAGCCATTGAAACATGAAATCTCTCATTTGCCTGTTTGCCCTAACGGCCATGGCCGTTGATAGTACGTATACATATGCATTTCTAATATGCGAACATACACGCATGCAAATCTAGCTTCTATAAATTCTAGGTGTAGCCTAATGAATAAATTAAGTTTCAATGAACTATTTTCTTAAAAGGAATGTACACCAGACATATTGAAAATAATTTGTCCATAGCCTGACGTAGTGGTATATAAGTACCAGCCTTTGAAAGTAATATGCCAATTATACATTTTCTCTTTCCATTTACATGCCACTATATTCATATGGCTCAAAGAGCTAAGGAGAGCTTTGTTAAAAATACAAAAGTCTTAGAAAAAATGTTTGCTTCATTTACCACGACCTCTGCACATGGTAAGATTGTAATACAAAATATTTTACTTGAGTCGTCTGTACACAACCAACACCTGAAATTTTTTTAAACTGGGTCTAATTGTCACTGTGTATTCTTTTCAATTGCCTCTGGGCATACGGTTTAATCAAGTCCCTTCATTTGTCAGGGCACATAGGGAGGTTAAACTGCGATGGTCATTTGAGGCCAAGTGGAAAGTGTTGAAAAGGATGGGGTGCCTAATTACACAAGAATCTACTAATTGTCACATTTAATATATCAGAAAGATCACCATTAGTTAATTTACATTTTATCACATATTTGTGGCCACTTTTTGAAAAGAAATATGTGTGTTCGTCATATCATTCATACGGTGGTAACATACCGCCTAGAATTGAAAGTTTGCATGTTTTATATTTGTAGATGCCAGCTGCTGCTGTGATGAAAAATGTACGTTTGTCTTACAAACATGCTTATACAGACAGTAAACTAGAAAATGTATAGTGTGTACCTCGGGAAACGTAGCCAATGGGTCTGTTAACTCTTTTAACGCCAATTGCGACTATTGTGCCAATTACGATTGAACTAGAAGAACTTAAGAGGAACTGCTGTCAAGTATGATAAGGATACCAGATTCATAAATCCTTGTGCAAAAGACCTTTTATTCAAGTACCAGCATGCCTATAGTTACAGAAAATATAATGGTCTTGGTCAACATCTTCCCTCATAATGCTTTGGGTGCAATGCGCACAATACGTGTCGAGGAAAGCTGTTGGCTCAATCCAAAACCTGGCAATGAAAGAGTCATATCTATATAATTACTAATGTAAATTATTAAAGCTTGCATATAAAGTGCTATATATGCTAATTTCATTTTGTTGTAAAATTTGCAGTGAAACTAACGACAAATAATCCGGTAAACGTCTTTGTATATGTTTTTATTTGTGTTTTACAGATATACACTCTCAAAATGCAATACATTTTCATTTTATGACGTTATAACTGTTACTCAGTTTCACTTGGTACTACTATGCAATTTGTATTAATAATGAGGAAATGTGTGTTTCTGCAGGCTCGATAAAATTATTTAGGCATTACAACTTCAAAGGACCATCAAGGGTCCTGGACTCTCCAACACCTAACTTTGCAAACATCGGCTTTAATGACCAAGTCAGTTCCTTTAAGATCACTGGTCGTAAGTATTTGTGACGCATTTGCCATTGCACTCCATATTCACTTCCATTTCGTAGCTGGTCAGATTGTCAAATATGCACAAAGAGCTTTTTGTAAACTTATAACGTCTATAACACCCCTGGTAACTATTGTTCATTATTTTTCAAGACACGGAAAATACATTGAATTGGAATGAGACACATGTGGTACATTTGTAGCCCCCCCAACCTTCTGGAAAACCCATTGGGTAAACGCTGCATATCGATTTCTCAGCAGTCACATTTCTAAGCTCAAATGATGGGAAAATATGATAAGATTCTATACTTCATAACGTCAATGAATATAATGCTTGGTATATTGAGTGTTTTATGTCAGTTTCGTATTCAAGAAAATCAAAATAAACAGTTGCAATGTCGTTATTGTTAGAAAAATTCCATCAACAGGATGCGTTGCCAAGTTTTGTTTCTTGCTGCATAGACTACGGACATTATTTTGACACACTGCAAAAATTCACAGGAACCATTTTGAATGAGTATATATCCACATTATAGTGCTTCAAAATGTTGATTTTTGTCTTTAATCGGTCTTTCCTTTAGCACATATCTTATATGACACTCAGGACATTTACCATTTAATTGAACGCGACAAGTACCCTGTACACAAACAGCATTGGATCAGATTGATATTTGAGCCAATGTTGATCCACATGAATTCTTAACCAAGGATTACTTTAATGTCAAAGTCAAGGTAGTTAACATATTTTGATATCATATATGACATGTTTTACATCCATTATTCTTTTATCGGGAATGGTTAAACCTTTTTAATGGGGCATGAACAGAACCTGGCGTTCATTAAAATGAGCCCGACAGGTTCCATCGGAGATTTCATGCTGTGCAATTTTCACTTTTTAGCATGCAAGTGGCATTTGTACCAACACAACAACTATCAAGGACTGAAAACGACGGTGGGTCCAGGAGACTATGCGCGCAATGCCAATTTACTCCCTGGAGGAAACGACCAGATGTCGTCTGCCAAAGCAGAATGTAAGAAATTTATTATTTGTTATTCAAAACCAAAAACACTTTTCATATTTCAGTTGACAAGGGCGATAGAAAAAAAATAATGTGCGCACTGGTGGAATGGCGCCCACAATAACAGAAGCGTGAAAGGTAATTTTTTTTCTTTCTTTTTTTCTTTTTCTTTTTTTTTTTTTTTTGCAAAAGAATAAATAGTCTTTCATAATCAAATTGAGCGTATTGCCCAGTTGCTTGTCAGTATGTCACGGTTAATAAAAACTCTTCAGGCATGTAAGAGTGTACAAAATAGGGTCAGGTATGTTGTTTCTTTTACCTTCCCAAACCGTTTTCATAGACCAGTGGTGTTCAAGTCATTACGTAAATTTCTGGATAGGACCAATTAAAACAACTATATGCTATTCACGGAATTTACCCATGAAAATATATTTGGAGCATGAAGAAAAGTATATCGAGTCACGTTATCTTTAGTATCATTGTCTTCAGTCCCAATATGTCTCTGTTCTTCCAAACTGACACACATTTTTTACATTTTAGAAATAATTTGAAAGGTTACATGCAACATTGTTTTAGCATTTAAAACATTTTGAGTAAATCTGTTCTCAGTAAATATATTTATTTTATCATGTTAAATAATGTGACTACTATATGGGAAGCATCATCCAAATAAGCGGTAGTATGTTCATTCTGGCCGAAGATAATGTACCTTGGTAAAAACTTTTTACAGATTGCTGGCCCTATTTAAATGCAAATCCAAAATTTGAACAAGAGGGCTGTGTGAACAGCCGTCATCAGCTGACCTTAACAATCAACCCAAAATAAGTCCAGCCTCTTTGCAATCCCATCGACTTGCATGGTAATCAATAGGAATGCATGCATTAACTGACAAGTACCCAAATTGATTTTTTTTTAAATCAGGGATCAACAGTGTCACTACCTAGTGAGCAAATATGATTGATCCTCCTACAAGCTAGATTTGCGTCACATTTCAAAACACCTGTTCGCCTTGGAGAAGTGCAAAAATGTTTTTAAAACCAGTTAGAAATATATTTTAAGAAATGCAACACCGCCTGTTGAAAAATTGAAGGGGATACCAAGAAGTTTACCTATGCAATTTCAAAGCAATTGGTTCAGCAGTTTGTGACATTTAAAAAAAAGTGCAAAAAAAAAAAAAAAAAAGAAGAAAAATCTTTGTATACAATGTTGAGAAATCAAAGGTATGAATTGATTTGGCACAATTCTTATGGTTGATTTTGTCAATGCCTAGTAGAATATCACTTTTGCTCTCTGTAATCCCCATTCTATTCACTCCCATGTGCATTTCACTTTTTTGCAGTAACTAGTATGTGAATTTTTGACAAGTTTGAACACTTTAGTGAGTCGTTTGGCAACTTGTTTGAAAAGACATTTCTTTGCTGCAATGATGAACCTGAATTTAACAAGGTTTTTATGCATTTTGACAATTGCACATATAATTGATAATTTTTGTCTTCATTTGAGACAATACATTTCAACTGCATGTTTTTATCTACTTAGTCCTTGATAATAGTATCAGAGGTTCCTGCCTGTTGATAACTTTCATCATTTAATTCACTCAGTATTGTATTAATGTAGTATGGTTTCCAAGTTAGTGCAATGTTATTGCTAACTTTGTCAACAAATGTGATGACAAACTTGTAATGAAGTCTTGCAATTCCTGACTACAATTTGAATCCTGCAGCACTTGTTTAATCTGTCTCCACTTTTGAAGAGATCTTTTCTCAGGTATTTAATTCTTTCATCCGCTTTCTCCATTATTTTAACTTTCCATTCATCAAATGCCTTGTTACAGATACCTTTCTTATTATTATGTTTTTTAATGAAACTGTTGAGTTCTCTTTTAATCTCCTTTCTTGCCTTTGTGAAATTCATGTTATGTCTTTCTCTCTAGTTTGGTCTTCTTTGAAACAAATGTCTCAATGTTTTGTTTTGAATGATACCTAAATCAGCTGTGATTACATGTTTGTGGTCTTTATCTATATACTACTTGAAAGTAGTGTCACATTCACCAGTTTGACCATTCATATTCCAGCTGTCTGAGTCCACTTCACCCATTATTCGATTGTAGTTGAAGACCATACTACGAATATTAGAAGTGTATTTATAAGCAACTGTGACATCCTCTTCAATGTAGTTTCTGACTAATTTTCAACTTCCTAAAGACTGAGAATGCTTTGTAGATTTATGTACTCGATAGCTGGATTTTCATAGTGTATTATCACAGGATTCGTGTGTTTCTTTTTCTTCTACTTTTCCGCGTTTGTTCTTTCTTAAGCTTCAACTTTTTATTGTATCATGTCTTTTACTAAACTGACAATCCTATCTGCTAACTTGCTGTCATTTGCTAATTCATGATCCAGAAGTAACTGTCCCAATTGTTTGAGATCTTTTGTCATCATTTGTGGTATAGTTTTATTGATGTACTATGTAGTTTCTTTGATTGCAGTTTCTTGGAGCACGTTGAAAACATATTGAACTGAAAGAGATTCTTTATGTGTTCTGTGTTTACTCTTATATTCATTCTTTTTTTTCCTTCTTTTGTTTATTATGTCAAATACATTATCATTCTCTGTTCTTTGATCTATCTTCTTATCACATCGATTATTCAACCCATAGGGATATACTGTTCGGAGCTCTTTAATCCAAAATGATTATCTGTTCCTTCGCAATCTTGCTGTTTCATTATTCATCTTTCCATTTGAGAATTTTCCTGTTTGTTAATAGTTTCAATAATTTGGACTTTAAATGTTCTATTCTTGCAAATTCCACTGGTGAAGTGATCCACCAGAATTGTAGAATTGGATTCTTTGTTAGGGTATCATATTTTATTCCTTTGATCATTGAACCTTTCGTTGAAATTTTTGATTGGTTTAACCAACATACTGCTTGGAGCAATAGTCACAGGTAATCAGCTAAACCAAGTTATCTGTATTGCCCATAAGCTTTATCTTCTTGTTGTAATTTTAGTTCTGTAAGTTCTATGTGTAACAGTACTTGTTAACTTATTCTTTTCCATGAATTCTTGGCAAATCTTACAGTTAAAATTCCGGCAACAAGCTTTAACCATTTCAATCCCATGGTCCCTAGTAGAAGGTCCCAGATTACCTCTTAAATCCCTATTTATTCCTTCTATTTCGGCGTTAGCCTAGTGAGGCACATGGATTCTCCTAGTGTCAGCTTGTCTAACCCCAGGGGAGGCTACATCCCTAGAGGGCTGCTCTGAGAATGCTTCTGTAGTTTTTTTTTGGCTTATTGTCTGTACCATCATTGGTAATGAGATCAGTAAAGTGACTAAATCACTGTTATAGTAGATCAACTGCAAGTAGTAGTCTAGTTAAAGACCTTCCAAAACAATTCATCATCTATAGATGGATGTCTCCTTTGAAACTATAAAGCTTCATACACTATTCCACCATACCGACACTGGTGTAAACAGGTAAATAGTCAACCATTTTTAGCACCATAAAGTTGCCTAGAGATCTTATGAGGTAAAGAAGAATGATAGATGGACGATGGACAACACCATAACCTCAGATGACTTGCTCCTAATGGATAATCAAATTTAAAACAACCGTAAAATAATAATAAACTATATATTCTTAGAATGCGCCAGGGTTTACCCTTGTTCAACAGCTATACTGTCATGCTACACAATATATTCTCTCATTGTTCAATCATTTTTTCCTTCAAAATCCAACACAGCCCCTTCGGCTGAACAAAATAGGAATATATAATTCTCTCATAATATGGTGAAGTGTTATTTTGTTGTGGTGGGACTTTTTAACATTTTGTCTGTTCATACAGAAAGTCTTGCGTATGCTGTATACCTATGGTGATTGCGTTTATTGGAATAAAAAACTGACTGTGCGGAATCTTTTCGCATTCAGCTGGGCAAAATTGCAAAAAAAAACTAAAATTTGCATGCAAACCTGTACTATGAGCCGAGAAACGTGGCACCAGAAATGTGTGTACATATGTATGTCTGAAACTTTTACTTGCAACAGGCATGCTAATCCTATACAGGGATTTTAACTACAAGGGGCCATCAAAAGTTCTCACGGAAAGTACTCCCAACTTTTCGGCCATTGGCTTCAATGACCGAGTCAGTTCCATGAAGGTGTTGGGTAAGTGAATCATAAGTTACGAGTGCCTCTCTTTTTTTAAATACAGACCAACCTAATACTCGGATAACACTTGTAGTACCTGATACTCAGCAAACAGAAAAATACAAAACACAGAAAGGACTGCGATAGTTAATACTTTTTATATGCGCTGCCATGTTACTTCATTTTCACAAAAGACATGTATCTAAACACGATATTGGAAATGCAGTCGATATTATTTAAATGCATTTTAGTGGCTGTGTATAGCTAGCCAGTAAAATGCAACAATGATGCAGCATATTTGATTCACAGCTCTCTCTACTGCTTTGGATAACCAAAAGCCCCTTGGTGTCAAATATTATCTCGGTCATTTTTTTAAACAATAAATCTCTTGCTTGATGAAAATTTTAAGTGTAGCACCTTATCTGCCAAGGTATAGGCAGTGTGTCATCATTGCATTAATATACCTTATCTGATATTCTTAAAAGTATATCCTGATATTCTCAAAAGTATATCCTGATATTCTTAAAAGTATTTTTCCTGCCCACAAACTAAAGCCCACTTTATCTGTCATATAGGGTAAAGAATACCATTGATACAGAAAGTATTAACTGGTGAGAATATAATCGATCTATGGCTTTTTTATTTGTCAGAATAAAATATATACATAAATTATTCACTGGTGTAAATAAAATTAATACATAAATTCTTGACTGTTGAGAAAACCATAGGTGTATCTATTATTTACTGGTAGGAGTACCATTAATTTATAAAGGATTGATTGGTGATTCTTTACTGGTGGGATTAATGCATAAATTCTTTACTGGTGAGAATACAATAGATGCACAAATTAATAAGTGGTGAGGATACCATTGATGCATAGATTATCTTATCGTTAGAATAATGTGCTAATTATTTACTGGTGGCCTCTCACTGCCACTGTCCACAGGGTACTGAGGAAAGTACCTTAGGGCTGGCTACTGATGCCTTTTTATACTTCCATTCAATTGTTTCATTGCCACGAAAACACGACATAAGAAGCAAAAGATGAATTATATGTTAATACAACTGGGCAATTGTGGCTAGCAAGAGGAAGAACCAAAATGCTAATAGGTTCTGATATTGATGTTTAAATAGAATGAATAGGTCTATTTTCCTGGCATATTTGCAATATAATTGATATGGCAAAGCATATTTGTAGTTTATTTTCGTTGAATATTTGTGATATATTTGACACGATTCAGCATATTTGTAGCCTGCAAATGGAAGTTGTTCGAGCATGCCAACTTTGGTGGAGTAGAGAAGTGTGTAGCGGCACCAGCAGGATATGAACACGACCTTAGTGTACTTCCTGGTGGAAATGACAAGATGTCTTCTGCCGAACCTGAATGTAAGACACACACTCTACACAATTTGGAATCTAATGCCATTTATTAAGGACACAGTAGAACAACATACGCCACCTAAGTTGGTCTACATGCACTTTAGGTGCTTTGTCAGTGCCCCCAGAAAAATTCCGTGTATCCAGTCAGCTTCATTCACTGACATCGAGGCCCTGTGGCATGGCACTGCACTCCTGGTGGCCATAATGCATAAATTAGTGTCCTATTCTGGCGTCCATTTGCAGTGGAAGTGTATTGTTGAAAGTGCCTAGTTTTTTTACCTTTCCTGTATGCTTGTTATTTCTTTTCTCATATTGTGGTAGCAGTTAGGTGTCCTGTCCTATCACAGACATGGTAAGTCCAGATTATTGTGTTATGGATATGGATGTGGAGTTGGGAGCCAATCACCACAGGATGGCCTATTGAGATGAACATCCTGCATGTCGCTCCTGCATCCACAGGGGCTGCATTTTCTGCACTGAGGAGGGTCATTGCAACAGTTGTTGACAATGGACACCTATTCATTGGTCATGGTGGCAGAAGGTGTGTCAGGCAGATGTGAGATCTGCTGGCAGGAGGCTCAGACATGGGGAGGCACACTGTGAGCCTGAAGTAAGAGTACCTCTGTCGAGGGGGTGGGTGGTGGTGGCCACTGGTCCTCGATTCAAGACACATGCTTTTAAGGTCAAATGCTGGGCCTCTGTTAGTTTGTCTAGGCCCTACAGCCAGGTGCAAACTAGTCTTTGAACTGGGGCTTGTGCTTGAATCGAGGGCCTCATGGGATATCACCAGTCTCTAGTCACCTGGGTCACATTGGTCCTCTTATCGAGGTTTGTCTTTATATTGCGGCACTTGGTCCTTGAATCCAGGCTTGTCCTCCAATTAAGGCCCTTTTGGGGGAGGCTAGGCCTTATGTGGATTTTCTGTGGACTGTAGCTAGGCATTCTCATTCTAGGGTACCCCTCCACATCCACGGGAGCTCAAAATGAGTGGATCTGTGGTGAGTTGCCCCTCCAGTCCTGTTCTTCCTATGGCCAGTTTTGTGTCAGTAGTTGGACGTCAGGATGGAATCTTGCTTATCACTGAAGCAGTGACTACCAAGGGGGGAAGGAAGCCAGCAGCTGTGGCTGGTAGAGCACAGGTGATGCCTTCAACATCATTGATACACGTGGCTCCTGCTAAGTTTCCTTCCCACACCCCTCCAAGGCAAGCTATGGCTATCCAAGACTGAGGAAGAGACCCTGGAGGATTTGCTTCTCAGCTCTGGTAATGATCTGAAGGATTGTTCCTCCGCCAAAGACATTTTTCAAATTTGACTGTTATGAATTCCCAAGTGAGGATTTTGGAAGAGAAGAGGGAGGCACTTGCTTCTTCCATCTGCCAGTGGAGTACCCACTCAGCAGTGGAGAGTATTGGCTGAGTCTTGGCCACCACTCCCCCCTGCTGACCAGGCAAAAGCTCTTTAGTTGTGGGCTGTAGCAGAGGAATTTGCAGACCAGGGGAACCAGTCTCTCTCTAAGGCATAGAAGCCGAGTTACTTGTTCCAGGCAAATGTTGCTTTCATGTGGGAAACCTTACCCGGAGAGGTGGTACTGCAGAGTGTGGTGGGTTTGGCTGTTTGCATGTTAGTTAATGGTATTAAAGTGGCTCCCAAGTTGGAGGTGCTATTCTCCACTTTCAGGACCAGAAAATTTTTCAAGACTTCCACTAAGCTGGCAGGGTTGGGTGATATGCTGAACAGCAGGTCCTTTGGGGATGGCCTAGCTCCTGAATGCTTGCTTCCAAATCCAAATGCGAGGTTGGAGTACTGGACTAGTAGGTCCACGTACAACTTTGCTTCCACAACAGACAATGATCCCTTACAGGACCACAGCATCAAGGAAGACCCCTTTGTTTTCCTGCCGCTGTCAATCCTTCGGTGATTTGAACAGCACGAGCAGATGATGACAATTATAGGCTCCTTCCTCAACTGTTTCAGGTGTTGTGCCACTTGTCTCCTCAAGGAGACGTTTCATGACCCCAGAGCACCAACCTCCGCCTAACACTTTTTGGAGACCCTGCTAAGCCTCAAGGAGTCTGGAGGGTGAACTGTGGGTCACAGGCACAGTGAAGTGATTATGCTTGATACCACTGTCTAAGGTGGGGTGTCATAATGCCTTCCTTTCCATGGCCCCCCTGCCAACAGGGGTAAGCAAAGCTGCTTACCAGCTGCCCTTGGACCCAGTTGGTCTGCAGTTGTTGAATCACGGGTTTGGCCCCATGTTGAGAGGGTGGAAAACTTGGCCAAGGAGAAGGGGAGGAAGTTTTAAGAAGAGGCTCTGCTGGAGAACATGAAGTTGACCAATGGGTCATCTTCCATCCATCAGCATACTGTGGCTGCATGTGACCCACAGCCACAGCAAAAACTGCAGAGGCATAGAAGCTGACAAAGGGGTTTGGTCAGCCCTCTAAATCAGGCTCTACTGGTGCCAAGGTCAGCCAAAAGATGGTGCCTTGCCCCTGGAGGCACATGTTAGTTGTCAGACACCTCTGTGGGCCCACTTGTCATCAATCCTTGTCTGCCTTCTTTGCTAGCATCAGTTACAAGCTGACTAGTGTTGTTCAATGAACACTGAGTTTGTATAAGAGACAAAGTTTTTAGCAGATACATCATTCTGCACAGTTATTTAATGCGTTTTGCCAAAGGCAATTTTTTTCTCCTCTCAAAAGTTCTCTTTCTTTCCTGCTTTGCATGGAGGGGGACTGCGAAATCTTGAGTGAAGCCATCCACAAGGTTGTCAACAAACAGGATTTCAAAGTTGTCTCTTTTTGGTGCGGAGAAGAGACAAATTCCGAAAACTGACCTCTTGCATGCATATGCATATAAACATGCATATTTCCACATTTCCATGGCCAAGTGGTCTCATAAATTTCTGGGCTTTGTGGTCGGTGGCAGATCAGTTTCGTGCTCTTCAATTTGTGCTTTGCACCAGCATTGCTGGTCTTTACTTGGCTCATGAGTGAGGTGGCAGTGTCTGTGCACTGGCAAGGAATCCAGTTGCACACTGATCTTGATAATTGGCTCCTGTGGTCCAAGAACGAAGGACTTTTTTTTCAAGGACACGCAGTTCATGTTGGAAATGTGTGTGAAATTAGGTCTAATTGTGAATCTCCCAGCCTGACTCCCATGAGTGTTTCTGGGGATTCCATTTCTGACAATTCCTTTCATCTGCTGGCCTTCAGAGGACAGGTGAAAGAGACTCTTGGCCTTCTTGAAACAGTTCAGGAGAGCATTTGCTCTGTTGTCACATTATTGGTCTGACCTGATTGGGACACTGACGTCCTTAGACTCTCAGGTCGCTCTGGGGAGGTTTTATCAATGGCTTATCCAGCTCAGCTTCCAAGACAGTGGAATCAAAGGAGCATTCTATTGTCTAAGGTCTCGTGATCCAGTCCTAAGATCATCTGATTCTCAGCTGGTGGTCTTGCTGAGCAAATGTGATGCCAGGGTAGACCCTGGTACCATGCAACAGTGAAGTGACTTTCTTCACAGCGGTGTGGGGCTGGGGAACACATTTGTACTTTTGTGACAGCGTAATGCAAATGACCTCCTCACTTGAGGCAGTTTGTCATCATTTGGCCAGAACTGGAGGCAATTCGTTGTGTCCTTGTCTTGTCTGGTCCCAGCTGGAGACCAAGCACATCCTGGTAATGTGCCATAACTGTACAGAGGTTGCATATATCAAAAAGAGGGAGGTACTAGGTTGAAAAGGTAGTTCTTTGTGGCCAAGTTGATCCTGCTGATGCCGTCAGCACCACAGTAGGATCTCCTGTTGGCACATTTTGGGTTGCCTGGGTGTCAAGGCTCCCATGCTTTTGCACTGAATGCAAGTGATTGAGACTGAGTGGTCTCTTAACACAGAGTGGTGGAAACAATCTGAACGGTTTTGGGTTGACCAAACATCAATCTTTTCATGCCCTGTTACAATCACAAGATCAACACATTTGTGTCCCAATTTCCTGACAAGTTGGCATGGATGATGAACACCTTGTCGATATCGTGGCAGGGAATATGGGCATATGCCTTTCCTCTGACCCAGCTCTTGCTGAAAGCTCTGCACAATACTCGGAAGGAACAGTATAACTCCTTCTTATGGGCCCCTGATGGCCCAAGATGGAATGGTCCTTGGACCTACTGGAGTTGAGTATCGAGCCCCCTGGGTCACTGCCTCTTTTCCCTGAACTGCTCCAGCAACCAGGAGTAAACAAATTCCACCTCAAACCACAGTATCTCAGGCTTCAATCTTTATTGTTGTAGGGACACATAGCCCTGTATAGGTTTCTCATGCCCCCCATTTACATCTTATTTCAGCCAGCTTCTCAAAGGCAGTATCTGAACACTATGCTCACAGGAAGCTTTGTAAGTCTTCTTCGGAGCTTTATAACGCATAGCAGAATAAGTTTACATCTTGGTGCACTGCTAATTTTTTTTATTATGGGAGGCTTCAGTCCAGCAGATTGCAGACTTCCTTTTAAGTCTGTTTGAGGATGGGCCCTTAAGGGTTTGCATCATTGAGGGATACAAGTTGGCCATTGCAGCTACCCTGATCATAGGGGAGTAGAGTTAAGTGACAGTCCCTTTCCTGCGTGGACTTTTGAACAGCTTCTATATGGATTGTCCAATAGACCACAATCTAGTGCCTCACTGGGATCTCTGGGCCGTTACTAAGCTTCCATTCAAACCTAAAGATATGGGTTTGATCGATCTTAAGATCCTTTATTCAAGACAGTCTCTTTCTGTTAGCTCTAGCCACAGGTCTAAGGTGGGGGAGATACATGCTTTGGAAAGATCCCTCGGCAGGTGTTTCTGAGACCTTATGTGGGATATATGTCTAAGACACAAGTGGGCCGTGACCCTTCAATTGGCTTGACAGGTTTTGGGGCTAAGTCACTTTCAGCAACAATGTTCAGGTGCAAGCCAGATTGGGCCTTTTGTCTCATTAGAGCACTTCAGTTCTATTTGAGTAGGACTAAACCTCATCAAGCTTTTTTCATACCACATTTTCGCTGAGCTAGGATATATGTGACGGCCATGCCCATAGGTTAACAGAACCAGTTGTTTGTAGTTGTGAAGCAAATGACGTTTCCGTTTGAGGGAACTTTTAAAGGTTTTAAAGAGATATAAAGAAAATAAATAAATAATAAATAAAATAAAATAGATAAAATGAAATAAAATGAAATAAAATAAAATAAACATCACTGGACATGACTATTTTTATATTAGAACCATGTTGTAGAAACTAAGCAAAGATACATCCCCATCGAAATCAGTTGCTGCACATGGTACCATACTTGTTCCAGGAAATACCACTTCTTCTGTACTTCTTTTATTAGCCCAAACCGGGAAGCGAGGAGCTAGACATTCCATTGGAAATAGGGTCATCTATATCCTATGGCATTACAAAATATTCAAACAGATGAATGCCATTGCAAATAGATTAATTGACATGTTTGTGGAAAACAAAGTTGTGTTCCCCACCAAGCTGTTGGATGGCATATTTGCCACCACGAATCTTAATAATTTTGACCTGGTTCACTCAAACCCATACACCACCGGCCCTACCTTCGTTGATATGTTTTGGGACCACTGAATAACCGGTTCTCGAACCAGCGACCGTAAGTACCAATCACCTGGCCAAAATTGGGAAACGTATATATACAAACTGCACCAAATCCCCATTCCTCAAAAGAAGAATGGTTCAAAAGAGGCAGGTATGCGAATGCTATATTATGGCAAGCTCTTGTGACATTTTATCTTTTTTGGTGATATCAACAACTCCTTCAGCGAAATTGTTGAGTATTCACTGATATCCCCAAATATTAAGCAATGTTGATAAATTATTTAATGATATCGCTAAATGGTTTGGCGATATCTTCAACTCATTTAGCGATCGCAAAATGATTTAGTGATAAGCCTTTCGCTTCATCATTTGGCGACACTGCATAAGGTACTTCCGCTTCCTGGCCTGTTTTTGTACCATCGTGGATGGATGCACAATGGCTTCATAATCCCAATGTGCTCTGTCGAGAATTGATCACCTTCTCTGGTATTGTCAATGAGTTTATTATCATGCTGCAAAGACATTGTACAAAAACGATTAATATCACTGGGGGCCAATGAAGCCAAAAGTGGCATTACAACAGCCCTATTCGGCATCACAACAGCCATATTTGGGTTATATGGTAATACCTGGTAGAAAAATCTATATGAGATGAAACTTGGCATATTGATAGATCAGATCAGTAGATAAAATTGGTACATCTTTAGTGACCTTGAGATGCCCTTCAAGGTCATTTTAGTGATATTGACAGGGGTTTTTCAGCCTGTTGTGTCTTTTTGACATATCTATAGTAAGAAGTCGCAAAAAGAAAAGAGAGGAAGTTGTGTAAAATTGTGCATAGACCATTTGGGAAAAAACGAAAAAAGCCCCCCCCCCCCCCGAACAAAAAAGGAGAAAGAAAAAGTACAAGAGTCATTTTGCAATAGTTTATTCCATTTTACATAAGAGGCATACATCTGTATATACAATGGGTGAACACAAACATAACGCTTATTTAGTAGGTGACTTTAAAAAATTCATACATGAATCTTTTGTTTTAAAGAAATTATGTCCATTTGAAATTTTAGCACATAAACGTATCGTTCGCGGCCATCTTGGATTAGAAAGTCGAAAACGAGGCTCTAATTTCAAATGAATATAATTTCACAAATATTTAACGAATTTTCGTGAACTTTTATTCAAAATTACCTACTCTTTTAGATGCATCCAGTAGTTGGAACCTTTTCTGACATTTCCGAAAAACACATTTTCTACCCAGAATTTCTAGATGAGTTAATGTTTGGTTATATACCAAATAATTTTTTTAATAATAATCCTCGGACTTCTGTGTTTTCGAGTAATGTGGCTATTTTGAGTATATATATATATATATATATATATATATATATATATATATATATATATATATATATATATATATATATATATATATATATATATATATATATATGTATGTATGTATCCATATCTGGGTGCAAATTGAAATAATAATCTGTTTGTAGCTTCATTTTGGTGTTAAAGGTTATTTCAAGGTGAAATGAAGGTCAAATTTTTTGTATCTATGGCATATCCCACTATATGCCAAGTTTCATGAAGATTGACTTTTAAGTTCAGAAGATAATGCCAAATCTAATTTTAGATAAACAAAAATTGGTCATTGGGCACCATAGTGAATTCTGTCGTCACACTTAAGGGTCAGGCCTACAGATCCGGATTCTCGTTCCTTCGCACCAATAATTATACACGGACAGAATAATTACCCACCATGCACTGATTGACTCATGGTGCGATATCGGTAAATCATTTAGCGATATCGCTAAATGGTTAAGTGATGTCAGTAAATGAGACCATTCAGCGATATCGCCAACTGAATTAGAGATACTGCCATATAGGATCATATGTCAAAAGGGCTTGCCTTACATAATTGACATGGCCCAGTTCCTTGTTTAATCGTGTACAAGTGCTGTATTTTCATAGTTTATATTATAAATATATATGTTTTCTGACCACGTAAAGTGCGGACATCAAACCAGCAACCTTGGGCAACTTTGTGTCAGTTCAGTAGATTTTGCACCTGAAACTTATATCAGTGCATTACATGCTGGGCCTTTTGAGAGGAAATGTGTGTGTGTGTGTGTGTGTGTGTGTGTGTGTGTGTGTGTGTGTGTGGGAGGGAGGGAGGGGCGGTTTTCAGTATCAAGGCCAGCTTAGCATAGACTTTTCATCCATCTGCCATGCTCATATTTTTGTTGCTGATGTTTTCCCCTCACTAGTTGTACATGGTTGTTTTCATTGAGAACAAAAAAAGGTTGTTATCCAATATTGCACATGATTTCTGCTTAACGTCTCGTCTGATGAAAAAGATAGAGTAAATGTGTTTGTCATTAATGCATTTTGACACGATATTAAAGATTTCATATCACTGTATTGCTGCTGCTCTGTTATGTGAACTGTGGTAAAGCATTAAAACATAATTGTTTTGCAATCTTAAAGCAGTATTGTTATTCATAAGTAAACGTTTCTGGTTACAAAAAAATAGGCATCAGAGACACTTCCAAATGCACGATAAATTTCTTCACTGCCAGCACATAAATTTTGCTGACTGTTCGGACGTCTTTATTTCTGCTGTTCTCGCTTAATACTGATACGACTTCACAATAAACTACATTGCACGTAAGCCAAAAACGTATGAAGTGCCCATGCATAAATCATGTAGGAAAGATTAAAAAACAAGATGAACACAGGTAGCGATTCAACATTATTTCTTTTTCTCTTACAGAAAGACACAGCGGACAGAATCAAGAGGCTCCATTTGCATATCCATTTTTTTTCATACATTTGAAGTCAAATGTTTACTGCAAGTTCCTTGGCGAATTGTACAGCAAGAAAGTATATAAGGAACCCATGAGTTTACAATTGATATGTTCATAAAATGTTGGGTACTAAACAACAGTTTAAAGATGAAAAAAATATTTACTTGTGTTTTCCACTTTCTTGTTTGAAATGTTCAAATAATATTTGATGCAGAGTTTATCAACTCTGCATTGCATGCAAGTTGATATATAACAAACAATATAATAACTATAAAAATCGCCTACACAATAAACTATACCGGTCATGCACGTTTACCTTTAATTTTATTTGTACTCTGAACTGTGGCTATGAATTAAATGGATGACCAGGAAATGTGAGCCTCTATAATGTCGATGTTAAATGCTGCCGCAATTTCTATTGCCTGCACAGCAGAAAAGGTTTTATTCTTCTTTCTATCAGCATGTTATCTTTTTCTGTTAAGATGTTAAACCAAGAATGTCATTAAAAGATGATTAAATTTAAAATTGGTTTTGTGGTCTTTGTTATTTGAGCCAAGTGCTGAGCACCCATCATGATAATGATTACCACTGTTATCAGGCCAAAGAGCGTGGCAGTCTTTGGTTCAACATGCATGTGTTGAAGCTTTTCGTCTATGGTACATCCAAGTTTGGAGGCCCCATCTATGCAGTAATGCACAGACACTATTACATGTCCCAAAACCCAATCATTAATATTGCGTGATTTTTCTTTTTTGTTTTGTTTTGTTTTGTTTTGTTTTTTGATGGCGTTTGCATACTAAAAGATTTTCCTTCTATTGCATGAACGATTATCTGGCTATCATAGTGAATGGATATTGAATGATAGGCAGCGGCATATATGGTGGAAAAACCTGGAATGGCTTCCATTTATTTATTTTATTTGGCACGCAATTTGCTAATAGCCCTGTCATTGCCTGTTTCGACCAAATTTGATGTGCTGTGAATACACATATTCACATTTATGGTAAACAGACCTTTCTTTGAAGAACCAGCGTGCCTATGGTTACAGAGCACATGAGAATGGCACAGACCAATAGCATTACTCATTGGGCGTCAAAGAAAGCTGTTCATTATGTCGGAACTTACCATTGAAAGAGTTAATCCTGTTAATTACACACACACACACACACACACACACACACACACACACACACATATATATATATATATATAGAGAGAGAGAGAGAGACAGACAGACAGAGAGAGAGACAGAGACAGAGAGAGAGACAGATTATTTATATCATGATAAATAGTAATAGACGAGAGAGTTGTGCCAGGCATATGCTCACTTGACCTTGCACGCACAGACTAAAGGGTACCTTGAACTTCACAATTATATCAACGTCACCTTTATTGAAGATATCTATCACTGTTTGTAATATCAATCTTCATTCATACAGTTCAAGAGTCATTTTTACCTAAGGAATGCCAAAACATACGCCAAACGTCAGTTGGACCTGTCATGGACATTCAAGTTGAGAATTGATGTCAAAAACCACATAGGCCCTTACCTATTCGGTATTTGAAGGCAACCATGGCCCTAAGATCCACCATTGCTATCATATTACTCACATTGTCAGTTGACTTTTCAATGTCGCTAAAGGTCACAATTGAGACCACCAGAAGAAACCCAATAAGTACTTTCCTATTAGGGTTTTAACGTAACCATGGACCTAGTTTAGTATCCACAATTAACACGATATAAGCCAGTACGTCAGATTTGATGCTATCCCTGCTTTGCAGTGACAATATTCACATGTTCATATCTCCTGAGCGATTTTCCCTAATTTTTATAGCATACAATGGACCACCATGTAGTGAACAAATTTAGAGGGGATCTGCTGTGGGGCACAAGTACTGTCTTGGGTGTACTTTGATCTCTAAAATTAGAAGAAAACATTTTGAGGCGCCCAAACTCACATATAAAAATTGTGTACAAAAGAGATTACTATACGGCTAAATTAACAAAATTGTGTATTATTTATTCAAGACCAAATGGCTGAAAAAGAAAAGTAAAGTCGCATTTCATGCAAATTTCCAGTACATGTTTGGTAAAATGTCTTTCTTGTTAAAACAAAGGCAGAGAACCGCCATAGTTAAAGCGAATGTAGGGAACCGCTATATGATTTGTAATGTGTCGCCTAAGTGGCGATAAACATGGCTTAAGTAAAGCACTCACATTAAGTGAGGTTTGATAACTTTACCAAGTTGTGAGTTTAAATTAATAACAAGAACATGAGCATGACACAAACAACAATATTGTAATTCCATGTTCACATTTTCATGTATAAAGATACATGTTGTACCAGATACATTATTTTTTTCTATTTTCTGTGATTCTGTTCGTCATATTCTATTATTATCACTCGAACAATTGACATGGGTTACATCGGCTGAACTAATTTTTAAAATTCATTTTCAGGATTAATTTTCAGTTGCATTTGATATATATGATAATGGCTAAAATGTGCCGTTTAAAATTGTTTTTATTCCTTTGAAAATATTGGAAATCCAGTGATTATAAAGATGTAATACATATACTCTAGTACATTTTCAACCTTGAAAATTTACATTTAATAAAGATTCACATATAGGTTTAAAACATATTATGATTGGACATATGACACTCTGATCCTTTACATTAATTAACATTTGATGAGGTTGTGAGGATTTATTTGTATCTTCATGTTTTATTTGCACAAGAGCTTGAATCTACAATCTCTGTAGGTTTGAAAAATGTAATTCCTAAGCTTGCCGCTTGGGGCCACTGTCTTTTTATTCCTCTGTGATCAATAGGAAAGGTTAGAATTAGTTCTAATGTGTGTATTCGCCCCAATATACAACTGAATACTCAAACATTTGGAGGGCTAGAGCTGTGTATTCCCATTAGTATGTATGTTAAAACAACCTTGAATAAACTTGCTGCTTATGTAGCTGTGGTTCTATGATTTTTGTGAGGTATTTAGTTATGCATCTAGATTTACCGTCTGAAATTTGGTGTTTCTATGCGCAGTAGTTTTCAAACTATTCAGTTGCAAGTTACAATGTAAAGTAACGGGAATACACAAGGCTAGCCCTCCAGTGATTGTAGTGCCGTCTTTTAGGTAGTTCTTGAACCTTCTGCTCTTGCCCTTGCCTATTCCTGGTATATTACCTCCAAATTTTAAGATATTTCTAGTAACTGTTTGTGAGACTTACGAAAAGCCAAAACAGAGAGAAAAGTCTTTTAAAAATGGGAAAAATTACAGTGCCACTTATTGTGCAAATTGATGTACAGGTCTTCCAAGAAATGTTCAATAAATAGCATAGCGACCACCATGGCGCCTCCAGACAAGATTTTTGAAGATTTTGCGACCAAAAAAAAATATATTCATAAGAAACACTGGAGCTTGGCCATTTGAATGAACTTGGTAGAAACCTGCCAAGTATCAAGTGGATCTGGCTTACAGTTGTTGGTGCAGAAGTTGAAAATGTAATTTTTTTGTGGACGTAGGACCGAAGATCACGAGATAAGCTCAGCTGACTCACGATGGATGGAGGATCGTATGATAGGCTTAGCTGATCGACTGACAATTCATCCAAGCAAAACAAAAACAATAAACAAACAAAACTTCGTGACAAAGAAGACTCTAAGTAAAAATGCACAAGGGTGTGGTAAAAGGCACATAAGTCAAAAGATCGAGTAAACAAGATGGTCGCGTGAAATGTCTGGTCCTCAGCTGACATCTACAAATCAACCCACAATTGGTCTCACCCACTCATAAAGAGTTCGTAGTATTGGACCGACTAAACATCTTTTCACAGACACGCTTTGAAACCAATGGTCATGTAGACTGGTTTCAAAGAAAAGCTTAAAGACTGGTGTCACACCTAAAACGTTTTGTATGTTATTTTAACATTGAATGGGAATTACAGATATATATATATATATATATATATATATATATATATATATATATATATATATATATATATATATATTTCGAATTGTAGATGACTATGGGGCCAAATGACCAATTTTTGTTGATTTAAGAGTCATTTAGCATTACATTGTGAAGTTGGGGGTCAAACTTAATGAAACTTGGTGGACAGTGCCATGTTTTATTGTGTTGAAACATATTTAATACATAAAAGGATTACTCAGTTGCCACATATATGGCTAATCGAGAGTTTCTCCAGAAAAATATAAACGTACAGAATCATATGCAAATCACACATGACAATACACATGCACATACACACACACACACACGCACACACACACACACAAAACTGTTTCCAAGCAGACTTCGAAACAAATGATCACATATAAGGGGGTATAAGGGGGTAGTCCGCATCTATAGTTATCATTTGACAAAACGTCTTGTCTGAGTAATGAACAATTATGCTTCAACAAAAATATCATTATTGTATTCAGCTGAAAGGTCAGCACCACCACATAACATAATTTCAATAAGTCTATCAGCGAGGAGATTTAAGAACCCCTTTATAAGCCATATATACTCATGGAAATATTTTAGGAAATGCCATATACAAGTGCCTATAGTTCCTTATTGGAGTGAGTAGTGGGTAAGATAGGTTCCTAGATATGTTACCTGATCAGTTTTGTTTTTGTTTTGAATGTCATGCATCATTGGCTCCCTTTTGCTGTGCCATGAGCACTGATTTCAATGGCCAGGGTGTGGTGTCAAAATTTGTCAGGAAAGTGTGACACTGGCCAGTGTAAGCACAGACCAACATGGAAACCATTTATAAGGTGGTAGGAAATGGCAAATTGTGGGACTTGCGATCGTGCTGGCTGGGCTCAAGCAAGGGCTGCTCGAGAGGTCAATGTTTCATGTTCTTTGGTTTCAAGATTAATGTATAAATACAGGGATGGAGCCCTATCCAGTGGTGCTTGCCAGCTTTACAGGGACAACAAACTGATTTGTTTTCGTTCACCCATCCCCCAAGTTATCATGTGGATGATGTGCAGGACACCGTTATGCATGACTGTGATATGCTGCCTGTGATGCATCGCCTGACAAATTTTGTTCACTGACTTGACTTGCTCTTGTTCTTTATTGTCTGTGATCATTGGGCGGGACCACTATGCAACAGTGGTCAATGTTGAGTATTGGAAAAAAAAGTCATGTCACATAAATTTCACTTCATTTTTTACAAAACACCCCAAAGCAGGATCCATCATATATAGCATTCCCTAAAATATTTCCATGAGTATATATGGCTACTGGGTAATCCTGTGATGAATTGAAAATGATAAGAACACAATACAATAGGGCACTGTCTACCAAGCTTCATTGAGCTTGACCCTCAACTTCAGAAAGTAATGCTAAATGTATCTTCAGTCAACAAAAAAAATGATCATTTGGCCCCATTCTGATCTACAATTCGAAATATATATCTTTAATTCCCATTAAATGTTAAAACAACTTAGCAGACAAAACTTTTAAGGTGTGAGCCCAGTCTTTACGCTTTTCTTTGAAAACAGTCTACATGCCCATTGGTTTCAAAGCGTGTCTGCAAAACGATGTTTTCTCGGTCCAATATCACAGACTCTCTGTTAGACCCCTAAATGTAAATTTACATTTAGGTTTGGGTGTGAGACCACTAACTGTAAACAGTACCCCTAAATGTAAACGCAAATTTGCCGAAAAAGGGTGCTTCAACCCCTAACTGTAAACACGCCACTAAATGTAATTATTTGGGAGGTGGACACCGGACCGCTAAATGTAAATGTACGTTAAAGGTGATGACTTTATACGTGTCAAGAGTCTCAAATCGAGGCTTGAGACTGACTCAACAGTAGGGCTCTGTACGGTACCCGAATCGACAGGTATTACCCATGGCATCAACGGGTATTATGTATGTATGTAAGTATGTGTGTATATATATATATATATATATATATATATATATATATATATATATATATATATATATATATATATATACATACATATATATATATATATATATATATATATATATATAATATTTGGGTAGGTGGACATTGGACCCCTAGATGTATAACTTACATATATATATATATATATATATATATATATATATATATATATATATATTACATGTGCATGTTCACCATCCATATCTATAATACATTTATAACATCCTCGGGGGCATACCCAGAAATGATCGGGGATGGGGGGGGGGGGAAGGGGTCTAAATCGCCAATTCTCTGGGTGGTGTAAATTATACCAAAATTGCTGTATACTAGTTTTTCCATAACCTACATATATATATATATATATATATATATATATATATATATATATATATATATATATATATATATATATATACATGTGCATGTTCACCATCCATATCTGTAAAACATTTATAACATCCTCGGGGGCATACCCAGAAATAATCGGGGATGGGGGGGAGGGGTCTAAATCGCCAATTCTCTGGGTGGTGTAAATTAAACCATAATTCTTGTATACTAGTTTTCCATAAATTTCTTTTTCAGAGCCTCTAGATAGTTTACACACAATTATCTCTCAGTAACAAAAAAAAAAAAAAAAAAAAAAAAAAAAAAAAAAAAAAAAAAAAAAAAAACTTTTCAATTTTTCTGACTCATTTCTAATTTTCATCATTTAACTGCATTTGAACTATTTAAAAATATCTTTTGTGAAGAAAATTTGAATATTAGTCAGGGGGTCGGGGGGGGGGCGGCAAGCCAGGCCCCAAGAAGGTCAGGCGTTCTTGATGCTTCAAAGGCTATTTCCTGCTTATTCCGATATTAAATTTATCGATTCTTGTTCACACAAGAACAAACTTATTTTAGTTTTACAGAGTCTGTCTATGATGATGATGATAATGATGTTAATAATAATAATAATTTTATTTACCCCGATATCAGGGAATAACCACATACAAACACATCAAGATTAGAAAATAAAGTAGCGATAAATTAAATAACTAAAAGAACAATATAGAGTAAAGTCAAATTTAAGTAAGCAGAATACCTCTGAAGATCTGGAACTGACTACTACTACTACTACTACTACTACCACCACCACTACCACCACCACCTCCAACACCACCACTACTACTACCACTACTACTACTACTACTACTACTACTACTACTACTACTACTTATAATTTTGTTTACGCCGATATCGGGGAAATAATCACACACAAGTACTCGAGATATAGAAAATAAAGTGCAGATAAATGAATGAACTGAAAGCGGAATAAAGCTCACAGTCAAAGTAAGCAGAATACATCTGAAGGCCTGATACTGTCCCCAAGTCAGGGGTTTTGATAAAATAATAATTATTATCATTATCCATACATAGGAGTAGGACAGTGACTGATAACAAAACCTAAACATACAAGTAAAGTCTTACAATTGGTTCACAGCTTTTAGTTTGGAATAACAATGGGTAGACTGGCATGGGCATGCCTATATCACACCGTAGCATAGAGAGTTATAGCCGCCAACCTAGAGAACTTTTTTTTTCTTTCTTTAAAAAAGTGGGAAAATTGAATGTATACTTAACATGTGTGATTATTACTAAAAGTTTCCTGTATTATTTACATTACATTACCTGTCAATTACCGTTGCCTATATACAAATGTATTTGTAGGAGAGTAAGTCTACAAGTGAGAATACTGTGCAAATACTACACCTATGGTCTTGAGTGACCTAATAAGTCCCTGTGTGGAGGCAGGAGGCAACATCCGCTGTAGAATCCCCAGGGTAAATGCACATGAGACCATCTGCAGCAGGATTTCGAGCTGTTAGGCAGGATCCCGGCCTTACTGGCCTGCTGTCAAACCAAGTAGGCTCCCCAGTGGTACGCCAAGCCTGGAACTGGCTTCTAGCTTCAGGAGCCATATTCGATTCAATGTCTGATAGTCAACCTCCCAGTGTTATGAAGGTGGGTATGCCTGGGTGTTTTGATTTTTGAGAAGACACTGTACTCATTGACTGTGTACCAGGTCACAGAGTTGGCCTGCTTTGTTGGGGTGACACTTGGGCAGCTTGTCAAAAGTGTTGACCTACATTCATATGACTCATTTCATTGTACTGTCTGGACACATTTGGGAGGTGATCCAGAAAGATCAGACACAGGTATCACTCAATGCTTTGGGGTGTGTGAATAATTGGAAAACTCTGGAACAGTGGTGATATTACTATGTCTCTATATCTATGAAGCAGATATTTTCCAGAGGGAAGGGAGAGAGGATTTCGAAGATCTGACAGAAGCTGTGTGACTTCAAGCCAGTGGGACTGTGAGCTATTGTTATTAGTAGTGCAGTGTGGAAAGTGTCTTTGAGTGGACTGGTATATTTGGTATTAATGGTACCACATTGGACCCAAACTGCACCTCTGTGGGATTGGACCAGCACTATACCTTTGAGTACCATATTGGAACCAAACCGTACCTTTGTGGGATTTGTACCAGATCATTTGGCACCTGTCATAGGACTTGGAACTGTGGGACAGTACCTGTGAGTAATCTCACCAAGGATTAGGATTTACTTAAAACTGTTGAACTACTTAAATACGAGTGGAGATGAGTTTACGTACTTTGTACTGACTTTGGTTGTAAATATATTGTTATTGTTAACGTTAAATTTCATTGTTGTCATTCTTTGAGTTCTGCTAATATTCACAAGGTGTGCATCATCATGCCGGGCATAGGTGGAAGCTGTTTGACTCTCAGATAAAATGGCAATAGCACTGGGGTATGGTCAAGTAAGTACAATGACAATAATGTTCTGATCATATGCAATCTAAAACCTGTTAAGAAACATGGTTTCAGTGGCCTTAAACCACAGCTCTGTAGGCGCTAGAACAGAAGACAGAGGCTGCCCAGAGAGAAGCTGGTAATAGGGCCACACTAAAAGGCCAGAACCTAAGCAAAGGAGCATTCCATGCCAGCAAAGCCATAAATGCCTTACGCCAAGATGAGCATGTTCGAAAGGTAGTACTCATCAAAAAGGTGATTGGGGAGGCCCAGTGACATGTCCCAAGAATGTGAACTACTGTGACATTCCAAAGGGCCTGCTAGGGGTCATTGAAGGCTCATAGCTTGTGAGCTCTGGGAGTAAGTTTCTTGAGAACTGCTGGGTGGTTCTGCACTGTCTTCTAGGCTTGGAGCATGGTCTGTTTGATCCACAATAAAATAATTATGCTGACAGTATGTTCTCATTTCGACTCATCAATGGTGAGGAACAAAAGTGTTCTCTCTCCACAAAACCCTTCGGTGCACTGGAGATACCAGTATAGGGCTCTAAAAGGGTGGAAAGGGGTAAGAGATATACCCATAGCATAAAGGGTGAATTCTTTAAAGGAATAGTCAGGTAACCATTGGATTTGGTCATGCACTAAGGCATGGATCTCACTTCATCTAGCCCCAGACGCCAGTGTTTATGAGAAAAAAGGTGTCCACATCCAGAGCTTGAGGGACACCATAGTAGGGTGCTCAACTTGGTCAAATAATATGAGACCATCACATGTGAACATCATTGTACAAAGACCAGTTTAGGTCAAAAACGGTCCAAATATTCACAAGCTATCAGCATGAATATAACTAGATATTTAGCAAGAATTGAATACTCATCAAGCAATACATTGTCAACCAAGATCCAAATGCAACAAGACGTCACAATGACAACATAATTCAATAACTGCCATGAAAAATAGAAGTCAACAACAGTTTTCAATGATGCCACAGAAACTGCTCTGAAATTCTGAGCAAATAAGAACCATGCATATACATACCAATCCTACATTGTACATATTGTCAACAACCATAATAAAAGTGTCTCCATGTAGGGCTATCTCTTAAGCATGGTCAAAATCAGCAGGGGGTCTCAGTACCTGCCTAGCTGCTGGTCTGTTTGTGAAGACGGAGGCAATGAGTGCTGCCAGGTAAGAGGCTTCCCCAATCTGACTGTCCAGAACAATGGTGAGGGTGGAGGAGATAGCAGTATGGAACCCTTCAACTGTCCTCGAGGTCTTCCCAAGGACCACCCACTTAATCAGGAAGTCTATGATGTGGGTATCTTGCGGTGACCATCGATTGATGTCTTGCTCTGCACACCAGCGTGTGAAGACATTCCAGCAGACTAAATAGACAATTGTTCTTGAAGACTTCCTTTTACAATCATACCTGTAACCAATTCCAAGAAACCACAGGCATGGACAGGCTGTGTGATAACCACCAAACTTGAACATTTAGCACCTGAGTGTTCTTGTGGAACCTGTATGTCCACACTTGCATGAGCAATTTTGGCCATGGAGGGAATCTCAGTGGTGGCTTGCCGCTCAGCTTCAGTGGGTCTATTTACTACTCTCTTCGAGTCCCCCAGGGTCAAACAGGATGAGGATGTAGTCATGAGACCTTATCTTCTGCAGGAACCTGGGGAGGATATGTGGGGGAAGAAAAGCATAAGCCCTTAGGTTGCTCCAGGCCATCACTAGACTATCCACTGCTAGGGCCTGAGAATGCCCCCTACTAGCTGACCTTTTCAAAAGGGCTGATTGGCTAGGACATTTTGGAGGCCTGGCATATGTCAGACATGTGTGTTATTGCCATTCACAGAGCACTGTAATAGTAGCCAGTTCACCACTAGGGCAGTCAGACTCTTGGACTGTGTGCCACTTTGCTTGTTGAGGTATGCAATTACAGTCTTACCATCACACATGTCGAGCATGTGTTTGTGCTCCACTAGATGGTGAAAGTGGAGGAGGCATGTTGCCTTCAATTCCAACCAGTTTATATGGAGAGCCTTGTCGTGTGTCAACAAAGTGAGAGTCCATGGAGGAGAGGAAACCCATTAAGGCCTATCTTTGTCTAGCCAATAGAAACTTGTGAATCATGAATAGAGTTATGATCGTCTGAAGATGGTTCCAGCTGTATTTTGACAAAGATCTCTAGACATGATTAAAGTAACTTCACAATCAGGCTTAAATGGGGGCATAAATCAAGTATGGACTGAGTGTGGTGATTGAGATCCAAAGGCGGCAGCACCCAGATCAGCTGGGTACACATGAATGTGGATGGCTCATCTGTGGCAATAGGCCACCATAAGCTGTGCTGTCCTAGTGAAGACCATGTAGGATGCCACTTGTCTGAATGGAAGGGCTTTGAACTGGTAAGAATTTCCCTTGAAGGCAAATTGCAGAAACTTGCAAGAACTCTCTGCGATTTGCACATGGAAAAATGCTTCCTCGAAATCGAGGGATGTTGTCAATTCCCATGGATGGAGAGTCCAGTACAACATCACTGGTGTCTCCATGTAGACAGAGGGGACCTCTGAATGATGATATGGGTTCACAGGTCTATGACTGGGCACCATCCTCTCTCCTGCTTGGGAACAAGGAAAGTAGATTTTAGTAGCTGGAAGATCCTGGTCATGATCTACAACTGACTCTATGGCCTTTTTGGCCCATATCATCAGGACTGCCTCTAAGAATGCAGAATATTTGGACTTTCTCGTGGGAGGTGTGAACCTCTGTGGGTTCTGGAGCAAGGTAGGCCTGTAGTGGTTTAAAGGCAGGAGGTACCTGTGTCCTAGATTACTTATGATGAATGTATCGTCTGTGATAGACTCCTACCCAGAGAGATAAGCAGAAAGGTATCTGCTGACTGGGTGCTCAGAGATGGGAGAGTCTTTGGAGCAAGGCAACTCTAGGAGAAGTTCTGTGATAAGCACAGTAGAGTCAGGACCCCTGAGAGAGTTCTTGTAAAATTGATTGGCCTTCTGAGAGGCAAGGGTGGCCTTGAAAGGCTGGCCTTTAAATCCAGAGGGCTTGGAATATCCAAATTTTTGAGCCTCAGGAGTGACTGCAGCCAGAGACTGAAGTGACTTGGTAGAGTCACCTGGTGCTTGATGTCCGCACAGGGACTCCAAATGGGCACAATGCTGCTGCAGACAATTAACCGCTTTACCTATCTCACTGCCTAACAGAGTTGGCGAGAAGAGAGAGCCAGTGTGGGCAAGCTGGAAGATGAAGATTGGGAGCTTTTGTTCTGCTAGGAAAACATCCCTGCACAGCAAGCACAGGTTGGCTTCTAGAGTACAGGCAAGGCAAAGTTGGTGATCGTACCAGTAATCTCAGACATGTACTATTTTCTAGGATATGCAGCATGCACATGGTGTAGGGATACAAGATATATGTTTGATATTTGCGACATTGACTATTTAAAGGCAACTTTATAATGTAGACCCGAACAGCAGGGAACAATCGATTGTCTGTGAACAAGGAATGGAACTGGCTACCTATAATACCCCAGCATGATCTTCAGAACTGAATGAACTGTCATTGGTGTACAGTTGTCATCAGCTTAAAAGTTCATTTCCAGCTACAATTGAATTGGTAAATTTCTGCTAGTTTATTGAGCATTCCGAGAAATTCAATATGGCTACCAAGATGGGAGCTGGTGCCCCAAATAATCATAACCTTTTAACCAGTTGGCCTAGAATTGCAAACAAGTTAAATCTTCATGGGAAATCAATTTGTATAGCCTCTGCAGGCTAACTGCGGTTAATATACTGTTTTGGGCTTGTTTCTTCATCTGTGTGCATGTTTGTGTGTGTGTGTGTGAGTGAGTGTGTCTCTCTCTATTCATCTGCCCTACATAACGTGTACAAGATATCTCTTAAACCTTTATTCATATGTACCTTAACGTTGTATTACTATTATTATTTGGGGTTATTTCTTGAGCTGATGCGGTCTTCTGATTTTGAATTCTCAGGTCACAGTGTAAAATGTTGTCTTGACTATGGGACAGATGAGTCCAGACAAGAATCCTGATAAAGGACCCCTTATATATAAAATATATAAATGACTGTGATATGATATATATATATATATATATATATATATATATATATATATATATATATATATATATATATATATATATATATATATATATATGTATATATATTTATGTATGTATATGTATATATGTATATATATATATGTATAGTAACAACAGAATATATGTATTAGTGTTTTGAGCTTTTAATACATCATGCCTAAAAGTGCCACCATGTGAATCGTAAAATGAACGTTGAAATTGCAAATCAAAACAAAGATAATAAAATGTCAAAGCTGTAAAGAATCATTGATTGTGCAATTAATGTAGAATTATATTCTTTCTGTCGCATCATGACTAAGTTGAATCCTTTTGTAGGAAGCCACTTAGGAGAAAGGCACCGTATGTTATCTGGAGCAAATAGTTTAACTACTCAATTGCAATGATGCAATATATACTTTATTCACAATTAGGGAAATAGGGGAGAGAAAGAACAGAAGCTTCTACTGCTCGTCTGTAGGTGGCATTTCAGTCATTCAGGGCCGGAGTTGTGTATTCCCATTATTTTTCATTGTAATTTACCGATTAATAACTTTAAAATCACAGAAACAGCAAAATTTGTGTGGCAAAATGATATACATAGCTGAAATGTTCACATAAATTTTATTCTCGCAGCTTTAAAAGTAGATGCTTAATTCAGGACTTCCCCCCACAGGTGGACCACAGTACCCAGTGATTTTCTCACCTCCAATGCCTAGAGACAGCCCCTTTGCTGGGGTAAGACTGCTTGATTGTATAGTTTTAACATAGGCACTTACCACAGAGCAAGGTTACCATGGCAAAATAACATGAAGATCTCAGCTGAACAAGTTTAAGTATGGAAGGAAAATGGCCTCTTAACTATTGATGAAACCTTTCATAAAATGTTGAACTTATAACAACAGGTTAAAACTATTTTAGGGCAGTAAAGCTTGCCTAGTTAGTGAAGTACCTGCTATAACTGAAACAATGGCGTTTTGAACTTTCAACACCATGCACACCTGTATGAATGGTTATATCGCACAGAGCCATAATGCTGCGGCACGATGAGCACATGCTGACAACCTGTACTCAGTTTAAAGGTTTCACAAACTACATGAGTGATTAACCCCACAGGTGTCAGAAACCAATTCACACCTGTGCATGTGTGGTGGTCAGTAAAGTTAACAGACACTGTAAGGGGGTCTCATTAATTTTGCATGTAAAAAGTTGAACATCTTAAAATTAATAACGCCCGGTACATTATTAATATTGACTGGCATACTGATCAAAAAGTTTTACAGTTTATGTTAATGTTGCTATACTGACCTAAATTTACTTTGAAGTTTGGTACTTTTAACATGCATTACCCTATGCCCACAAGTGTCCACCCCCTCGATGCCCTTTCCGGTCAGCTGAAGGTAAGAAAATTCTATGGTTTGGTGGTTCTGTGAAAAGACTCAATTTGTTCACTATGTGAAATTACCCATGATGCCTGATTTTTAACGAATTCTATCAATTTGGGTGCTTGTCGGTTGATGCATGCATTCCTATTGATTACTATGTGAGTGAAGAGGGATTGCAATGGAAATTCACATTTTTTTACTTCTTCTCCTAATCAAAAAAAAAGATCCACTTGAAACTGGATGGGGGATGTACCTTGGCTGGGTGTCTACCTGTTTTGTCCAAATGGTCCCAGTCCAGTGAATTTTGGATTTTTAATCAGTTTTGTTGTTGAGTTTTTGGCAAAATGTTAAAAAAATCTTCTAGGAAACCGCCCAGCCAATTGCTTCAACTTTGCATTTCAACACTTCTGGAAACCTCTAAACCTTATTTGAAAAAAAAAAAAAAAAAAAAGGTGGTGCTGCGATTTTTTTTTTTTTTTTTTTTTTTTTTTTTTTTTTTTTTAAAGATCGGCAAGGGCATATGTACTTATTAGCAACAATGATCATGGTCTGAAATAGAGGTGGCCTTGATATCATAGTTCACAGGACCACTTCATTCTGTGCAAGTTAGGTCAGCTGGGCACAGGACTGTCACTTTCATCTTGTTTATGAATGCCTTCATTCCTTTTTTATTTATTTATGCAAAAATTGTTCAATTACTTTGAAATTGCATGAGGATACTTCTGGGAATCCCAAATTGCGCTGCCTTTGTTCTATATTTTTCATAAATTTTTGTGTGATAAAACAATTTTTGACTTCTCCAAACCGTCACTTGGATTCTTCTGAAATTCAGAGGAAATAAATGTGCTTGTGAAATGATCAAACTAAGCTATTCACCAGGTGATGATATTACGCATTCCTGATTTTAAACGGAACGTTCAATTTCGTTACTTATTGGTTAATGCACACATTCCCATTGATTACAATGCAAGTCAATGGGGATTGCAATGGTCAGTCACATTTTTGACTTGTCATGTCTAAAAAAAGTCAGCAAGATTTACGTTAAGCTTGGTGGACATGTACCTTGGCTGGGTCTTCACCAATTTGTTCAAATGTCATACTCCAGTGATTTTTAAAAATGTTTTGGGGGCAAAATCTGGAGAAAATCTTCTCCAAAACTGCCTAGCCAATTTCTTTTAAATTGCATAGGGACACTTGTGGGGACCTCCATCTAGAGCTTAATTTGTTCACCAGGTGGCACTATGATTATTATTACTTTTTGAATTTTCATTTATTTATTTATTCATTTATTTATTTATTTATTTATTTATTTATTTATTTATTTATTTATTTATTTATTTATTTATTTATTTATTTATTTATTTATTTATTTATTTATTTATTTTCTTTTTTGTATGTTTGTTTGCTTTGCAAAGAATTTTGTGCGTTTTTCAGTTTTATTGACTTCTCCTGAACGGTGAGTTGGATCCTCCTCAGAGGTATTGGAAATGTATGACCTAAGTGGACTTGACCTCCTCCAAATTTGGTGATGGCGTTATTATCTGATTTTTAACGAATTATCAGCAACCGGAAAATCGATGAAAGAGTACCTTTATGTCAGCAGCACTGATGATGGCCTTAACCTTGATATCATTCTGAAGTCCCACTTCAGTCTGTGTATGTGACTGTGAGGCCAGCTGAGCACAGGACTGTCGCAGTCCTCTTGGTGGATTTTATCCGCGTCAATGACTTTTTGAAAATTTTACGTGGTACTTTTATAACTATTCAAGTCACTTTGAACGTTTCGTACGATCAATCATGACTGGGTCACGATCCTTTTAGCACATCATGCCAACTTTGCAGGCCTGGACAATGAAGCTCTGTGAAGGGTTCTTATATTTTAGTTTCAAAATCTGCTCAGAGAGGGCACCTCCGTGAATTGCATCGGATTCGCATTTGATGCGGTCCTTTTCCCGAATAATATGGACGTGATGAGACGGCCCATGTTGCTTCGACTGGTAAAACAGTGTGTTAATCGCTATTCCAGCTCCACGGTAGGTTCACAGGAACGAGAGTCCACTTTCGAAACCATGCACACAACAGAAAAACACATCAATTTCATTGCCTTGGCAGGGAACACTGAAACTCGTGTTCGCCTTCAAGGCCTCATAATCATAGAATGGTCTAAACAGTGTTACACAATGTGGTACAAAAATACATTTATAAGTTTTAAACCAGGAGACCATACATTAAGACTCCGAGGAGTCTCTGACGTGTAGGCCACCCTAAAGATATATTATGCTTATTTAATATTTTTAAACAATAAACTCATACGCTGTAAGATTTCTAACACAACTGTACTGTAGGCTGAATGACAGCAGATATTACAAAAACTTAAGTTGATAGACCAAGTGACATTAATACATATAATATTACTAATTATCCTCTGTTGCAGATGTGACAATAATGTTACAGTTAATGTCATAATGGTTGATAATATAATTCTTATCTTAGTATATTGTGAGAAGCCTTATATTTTAATTAAAGAGTGTGTATGAAGGCTGGAAAAAGTGGAAGGATCAACTTCATGGGGACAACATTCAGACGAAAGAGGAATGAGTAAAAACAAGTTACACAAGGGAAACAATTAGTGAAATAGTTTTAGGAAATATAGGCAGAACTATAAATATGGTGCCAGCATACAGACTTAAATCATAGAGAAAGAAACTACATTCTTCCTCCATGCTTGATCTTGGAAAAGGGGTGCAGATACACATCACACAGATACATATTACAGTTCACACTGGCTAGTGTGACTGTAAAGATAAAATAAACGTGGGGCCTTACAGAAACCCTGCCATTCTTAGCCAATCCAGATACCCAATTGTAACGCGTCTTGTTTCAGTTAAAGCTCACAACTTTCCTTGTATTTCTGACAGGGTTACTGTGAAAAAAGTGTCCCTTTTTTTAGCTTTGCTGAGGATAGGTTGCTTAGCTTATATGCAATGACTCGTGTCATCTGTCGTCCGTCCATCCATGGAGCAATAAACTAGATGGAGAAACAATGCGCTGACTTCAAAAGGAGAATGGTATTCGCCGCTGCTGCCCGATACGCAATCTCTTATCAGAGTGCGCACCTCGCTCACTGCTGTCTAAACATCGTGGGCACTGCTTTGTGGCTTGTTTCAGCAAGTGTCCGGAGTGTTCAGTGTAGTTTGGTTATTTGCGTCAATTATATTTCAGTCAGACGCCTCTATTATCATTACAGACTTGTATTGAAGATCGGTAAAACGAGACATTTTAAGATTAAATTTTTGTGGGCGTGACTACTGCTGATCAAAAATTTGACTTTGCACAATGTATATTTCACATCTCTACTCTTTTAAAATTGGTTGGTTTAAGAGGGGAAATGCAGGGAAAGTAAATTTAATTATGTTTTGAAATCATTAAATTGTCAATTCTTCTCACATTATACTGCATTGGGCAAATCAGGTAACTGGACATAAAATCGTTTTATTCATCAGATTTCCGTGATTTAAACATCAACATGAAGCCGGCCATCTTTCGTGTTCAAATCCGCACATAATACATTGCTCAAGACGCTTCTCATACCTCCCGTTAACCAGAGATGCTCAATTTTGTGCCATCTATTGGTCAGATACCCTGGACACGGGCATCTGGTCGCACTGCTGCTGGTGAATATCATCAGTTTGAAAGGGCCAATTATAGGGGATTAGTGATGCATAGCTCCTTTGAAGTTTAATGGGAGAACAATGGGACCTTGCAGGAGCCTGGCCAATATACATCAGTGTTGTTCCTCCATCTGGTTGCTCCATGGTCCATCCATTATCTGTAAATATTTGCTTGTCAGCACTATAGCATCCACAATTTTAAGTTTGCCCCATGAAATTTTTTCTCACCTTGTATGAATAAAAATCTATGTTCATTTCATTAAATATTGGTGGAATCACCTAGTGGTTTACAAAGTGCAGGGGCCAAAAAGTGAAAAAAAAAAAAAAAATGGAAATGCTCTGGTGTGTTTGGTTTTTTATGGATCCATGTGAAATTGGGTGCAAATATTCTGGAGGCAAATTATAGACCAGTTCATAGGATTTGGGTTTATTCGGTTCACTTCGGGAAGTGCACCCTGCTTTGTTTACATTTTGCACTCCTGACCACGCTGGCTGGATTACACATGGAAGGATCAGAAAGTAAAACACAGGATATGCTTGGGTTTAATGAAAAAATTAAACCCTAAGCAAACTAAAAATGCACATTTCACCACTAATGTGAGATTTTAGGTAAAAGATTTGCACTGTTCAGTACAATCCATGCTGTAATCACTAGCGTTAGCCGTGGCATCCGTTGTGAACATATGAAGGCGTAGGCCCGACCGGACCACTTGCTCATTGAACAATCAGGCCAACAATGGAATGCATAATTAATTAGGGTCTGGAAAGGTTTGGTACAAGTCGGTATGAACAGGTCAATTTAAATAGATAGAATCTGAAACATACATGTACTTGTGGTGCCACCTTATGGCATTATTTGGTAACGTATGAAATTCATTATCATGAGAAATTATGAGGCTAATTGCACCACATGTACAACAAATGTGCATAATGTGTGGAAGTTGAATATTACTTAATATGATTGACCTTGACCTATTTTCTCAATGTCACAGAGGAAATGCATTTGAGGAACTATTTTCTTGTGGACATACAACCATACACCATTTTAGGAATATTATACCGACAAGTCTATGAAGTATGGAGTTATGATGGCGCTATTGTTGGAACCAACATCATAGGCATCAAAAACACATTAAATTCATTATTTTAATAGTAAATTGTGACAGAACTATCAAAATTTACATGAACTCTATGTTACGCCATTGGTCAAGTTTGGTAAAATTTCGGGTGACCATGATTCATTTTTCAAGATCATTAAAGACTCCATAAAGGAGGCTAAATTTAGTATTTTGAGAAAGAAATTGAGGCTAACAATACCAAGTTTACCACAAATGTGTATCACATGTGGAAGTTTGATACTGCATAATTTGGATTACCTTGACCTACTTTCTCGAGGTGATGCAATGCATTTCAATAAAAGAATTTTTCTGTTATGGTCATCAGGTCAAAACATCTGAACTTGTGGCCATGTATCTATGTACCATTGGCGGAACATTTGACAAGCACAATTCTTGTTTCGTGTGAAGTCTTGGTGGCACCACTGGTTTATGATTTGGAATTACTATACTATCATATGGGTCTAAAACATTATAATTCATTTTGTGCAAAAGGAAATTGAGATGGAATGACAAAATTGACCCCAATGATACCTTAGGTCAATTGTCACATTTGGGAAAATTAAGAATGACATTGACCTGTTTGAAAGTTTGATGCAAGTGTTTATTGATGTATATATTTTAATTTACATTTTAACCTTTCCTGAGTGTGGGGGTTCAATAAATCGTGAACACGGCTGCAGACTCCCAAGATCACCTATAGATGCACTTGGGTTAAATTTTATTATTCATGATCTCAATTGTTTTAAGTGCCATCCTTGTTTCTACGTGATTGTAAAAATTAATATGATCAATGTGTATGATATTACCATATACATGTAATGTAGATGTGTTTCTGTGACACTGTTACTTATATGTACTTGATGTAAATGTAAAAAGTTGTTTTGATGTATGAATTTGGTGTTTTTATCGAATGTACATTTCAAATTTCCCTGATTATGGGGGTTCAATAAAGCATTGTTTTGTTATTAGTATAATTGTGCAGTCAAGTGTAAAGAAGACAACACTTTCAGTGGGCTTTTTATGCTAGAAAAGCTAAATAGAAAATCACCAAATGATTCTGTAGTTGGAGCTTCTTCAGATTATATTGAACTATTTAAGCCATTCCACTCCCAGTCACGTTGAAACAGATGAGATATTTATTGGGGCACTTGCCTCCTTTCTCCCTGAAAATGCAGGAATCTGGGCTTTGTATATGAAAAAAAAAAGTAGAATACAAGGCAGCAGTTGAAACGGAACAATAGAATCAAAGACGAACCTTGTTTGCCGTTAGAGCGGCTAATCATGGACTGGACATGACAGTTAGGTTTTCTGCTTATATACTGCAGTGTCAACAACATGCATTGCTAACGTAATGCAGTGACTTCACACACAGGTCGGTTTGACCGGCTGGTCTGGGGAGTCGTTCCATTTGTCTAGTGACATAATGGTCAACCAGGCGTGTGGTACACGTGCTATAAGAACATGCTTCTTGACATGAGGGGCATTTTCGATAGTCACTGGGAAGTCCCAGTGCTTTGTATATGAAAAACTATCCATTTTGGGTAAACATGTAACTTTGCAATTTAAAAAAAAATATATAAATACAGTGGTACCTGTCTTGAGAGACCCCTCCAATGAGAGACCACATATCTTTTTTAAGACCGCTCTCTCACTACACTGTGCTATCTTTTCCATGTTATTATACTTCTAATGAAAGACCACCTGTTTTGAGAGACCACATTTTCACCTGCTCTAGGGGCGGTCTCTCAAGACAGGGACCACTGTATGCAATCACTAATACATTAATTTGGAACTTAACTCATTCCATATTATGATTACAGGCCTTGGTCAGTGGTTCTGGCACTGCCTGGCAAGTCATGCTGCAGCTGCCCTTGTGGCAGCTGTAGCATGACTTGCCAGGCAGGGCCAGAACAGCTGACTTAAGACTATAGGCATGTTGGTACTTGAAAAAAAAAAGGTCTTTTCATGAAGAATTTAAATATGCAATTGTCGTCATAAATCTAGGTAAATATACAGAAAAATCAGGGACTAGTATGGAATGAGTTAGAGTTGTGCTGAGCTTCAGTATTATCAGAGTTTGATTTTTGCTTGTATGTTTTGTTGATAGATTGCTGGACTGCCAACATTTGTAAAGATTGTCGAAGTTGGGCCCCGAGATGGTCTCCAGAATGAGAAGGTAAAAAAATTGTGAAACACGTATTTTCACATGGAGAAAGGAATAGTATTACAGGATTTGGTTCTTGCAGGCATTTTTCGTCAACTTAATGTAAAACTTCTGGCATTGATAAACTCTGTTGTTCATTTATGCACACTAGTGGCAATAGTGTTTGATTAGTTTTTATACTTCTACACATTGAAAGAGTAAAATCTAACAGGAACTATCGGGACACATCTAAGCCTTCAAAATTTGCAGCAAAATTGGGAAATAAAGCAGTAATCACTGCAGCATTCAACCTGACCCTTAAATCATGTTAAAATAAATTAGCCATTTGCCAGTATCTGTAGCCAGAAGAATGAAACTTTAGCATTTGGCTAATGGCATCAGCAGTCCCTGAACTACATGTTTACAGCGTCCATGAAATTAATATATATATTATAATGTTTAAACATAATGGTTAACCATACATTAATATCAATTCATATACAAAGAAAGCATATTGGTCACACAATAAATATTCAAAAAGTAACGTTAAATCTTACACTGTTGAAACTTTGATAGATGCTATAAAATTTCTTTTTGGATAATACTTTTGTTCAAACCATTGGTTTTTCAACAAATAAAAGGCATTCCAATGGGCAGCAACTGCTCCCCTTTACTGGCAGATTTGTATTTAACCTGGCTTGAATATAAGTATATGGATAAATTGATGAAAAAGGACTTTCAAATGGCTATAAAATTATCAAACAACACAAGATATATTGATGGCATTGCTTGTGTAAATGTACAAAATTTCAGTGAAATTGCTAAAGAAATTTACCCGAAAGATATCCCTTTGGAGTGTAACAATTCAGATGGTTTCAGAGATGTGTTTTTGGACTTGGATACTCAGGTCACTAATGACAGGTTTTGTATTAAAGTCTATCACAAAATTGATGAGTTTAACTTTGAAGTAGTTAATTATCCTTTCCCGGACAGTAATATTTCGGATAATATTGGATATAATACATTTTTGTCACAGATTTTGAGATTTGGTCGTATTTGTTCTAAATTTCAGGACTTTGCATCAAGAACCAAATTTATTTACAATAAACTTGAGTCAAGAGGATTCAAAGGTGTACTTTTGATCAAATATTTCTACAAATTTTGCTGTAAATATCCTGAGATGGTTAGAAAGTTTGGCTTCAATAATTTTAGAGATTTTAGACTTGCCTGTTTTGCTACTTAATTTTATCCTTTGACACCATTATGTTTAAATGTTCACCTTTCAGACATTTTAGGCTAGCTTGTTTTCTGTTAGGTAAACCCCCAGGGGCTACAGGTAGCAAGAAGCGGCCTAATTGTACTTGATATCTGGTTAATATTTTCATTGCATTCTCTTGACATAAATACAAAGGACTTTCATTCTTTTCTGACTTGCCCTATAATTCTACTATTAACATCCAAAGATTATTAGAAAGTTTGGCCACAATAATTTACAGTTTTTAGACTTGACTGTTTTGCTACTTAACTTTATCTTTTGGCATCTTTCTGTTTTAATATTCACTATCAGACATTTTAGGCTTACATGTTTTCTGTTAGGTAAACCCCCAGGGGCTACAGGTAGCAAGAACCGGCCTACAACAGTTGCATTTTTGCCAATTGTACTTAAAATCCTGTGAAGAAAAATTGTTTTGATAGCATGTTTTTGGCATAAAAGCTAATGACTTCCATTCTTTTCTGATATGCCTAAATGCACATTTACTCAGTATTAAAAAATTACTCAAAATTGACAGTATTTTCTCAAGTGTCACAAGCCTGACACATTAAGTTGACACATTGACTCAGGGTTGGCAGTTAAATAGAGCTTAATTGTTTGAGGAGTAGGTGTCATCATGGAGTTTGTTTTACATCTGTGGTGCAGGATGTACATTGTTACAGTCCCTGTTAGGATTTCCCTTGGTTTGTACAGGTGGTCTAGCTGCAACTGTTTATTTTACAATCACTGGGACTGAATATAATGCCCCAGCTTGTTTCCACTTCAGTTAAACATTGGCGGATGGTTTAACTAGGATAAGCTGTCCATCTAGAAAGGGTACATATTGGTTCAGGGGTAAGTCAAATTGTTCTTATCGGAACCTGTACTATGAAAATTTGGTAATTATGGTTTGTTTGACAGGTGTTCTTCTTTGATATGAAGCTCTGCATTTATAAGCAAAACTTCACATATCTAGCTAATTCATCAATTGCCACGTTCATATTTACAGTACCGATTTCGCATTCGTAACACCCCATGCTAGCAAATAATCTGGCATGCCAGAAATTCTCGCCGGCCAGAATCAGATGCGACCAGCCAGATGCGAAAACAGAGTTGTGCGCAAATTTTGGCACGCCAGTTCGTCGTGTGAGAAAAATGAGCACGCTTAAAATGTTTGTGGTCTCGACCATCAACACGCCCGAATTTTTTCTGGCTTCGCATGCTCGCGTTTTCGACTGCACTGACAGCAATTTCCGCGAAGCGTACCACCGAGAGAACAAACGAGATTTTTGTGCTAAGAATATCCACCATAATCTAAATGAATATGCACCCATGTTTGTGATCTTGATGCATGGATCCTATGTCATGAGACATTGAGAGGAGAGATGTTTTTTTGTGAGGAGCTGTTCTTCAAATTAGTTTATTTTCTTGTAGGACCAACCTTTAACTCTCAGCACGTCAAATTCCCAGTGTACTAAACTCGCCTACTAAAACAGCGTGTCACTCAAACTTTTGAAGTGGCTGATTAAAGGCTGTCTCATAAAGAGTCAAATTCCTGGTGTTGTTTATTTACATGCAAGCACGCACGTTTTATTGTAGAGAAACATCAGTTCTTGTCGATGGCTATTTTGATTTTGCGTTAAAAATGAATATTTTCCTTCTACGATGATTTAAATCAATGATCGGGCCGTTGTTTGCGACAATTTGAATGGTGTAACTTTGGAAAACTGCCACACAGGGTGATTTCATCGTCGCGGTCTCAATCTTTTTTTCCCGTCTACCCGCCATGATCTTCATATCGTTAGAATGCGGAGAACCTGGTCTATTTAAAGAAAGCTCTCCCATTGGCTGAAACAAAAGTATTTTAGGGGAAACCCCGCCAAAACTGCCTCTATTTCAAATGTCGTTTTAGTCGGAAACTACCGAAGACGATTCTCTGGAATATTCTAGGTCAGTCAGGGGGCTGGAATAGATCACATGGTGTTTGCCGTCTAATCAAATGTGTCGTTTTTCAACCGTTGACTCGTTCGGGACTACTCGCTACCTCGTGTTGTGAAGTCTTGCTTGTGAAAGATGGGCGACATTTGTGTGAACACAAGTGGCGATTATGGACAATTTATAAAAGCAAGAAACAAAATTTAACTCTGTAAATTGGTCAGAATGATGACATACTACCAGTCTTTGTGTACAATAGAGCAGACGGTCCATTTTTATCACGGAAAGAGAGTAAAATACACCAGCCGCAGGTAAACGGCTCGGTTCAAAATACCGCTGCCGCATGTGATGATCATGTTGACAGTTTATCAGTGACTGCGATAAAGTGTGTTTATCGACCTTTTACTGCAGCAACAAACTCTACCGCTATAATTTAATGACAACATTTACACACGACCGATCTTAAGAAAAATTAAAGAGGAACGATCGTCCGTGATGCTAACCAAGGGACCGGTACCCATGCAATTGATTCACACAGTGACTGTGACACAGGCTTGGCCGTTTTAATCAATTCTTGATTGAGATCGATAGGCCTATATTCATTTTGTTAGGGTGTAGGACACGCGTTTTGCTTAAATTGACAACGAAACCACATAGAAATGTAGAAAATGTCTTACTCAACAAAAGTCATGTTGATCAGTTTGCATGAAATGCAGAAATAAAGTTACGGCACTTTTAGTTTTCCCACTCATTGCGTATTGTGCAAAAAAAAAAAAAGCTTTTGTTGCGAAGGTCACGTGACGAGAAACGAGACCTGAAGCGGAGGGGAAACAAAGATAGCGAGCGAGGCATGCTGCTGGCACACTATGCCCAGTCGAGGCGAAGTGCCTGTTCACGCAATTCGCGTAGATAAAACGCAACTCGCGCGGCTATTTGGCGTGCCAGAAATTTGAGCGCAAGAAATTGGCGTGCTATTTGCGATGGCACATCCAGACAAAAAAGCTCGCAACTGAGCACGCTCAAATGTGGTGCGCAATGCGAAAATGGCGTGCTAGCAAAAGGGACCCATATGCGAAATCGGTACCGTATTCATTATTATGTGGGTTGTCTTTGCTGAATATTTAGCTTAGACAAGGAGCCGCTACTCAGAGAGACATGTATGTGTAAAAGGCTCCGAAACATGTTGAGTAGTTACCCGCTGAAGACCCTTTAATTTATTTGGGCTAATACAGCCTATGTCAAAATTTTACAGAGGAAGGTGTGCAATATGGACAATAGAACTTCTATGTATTTAAGTTAGACAGGGACAGGTTAGCTTATGGAGAGTAAAGAGTTCGGACTACGGAATAGGGTAATGACTACTAGGAAGTTGTTTTGGACAAGAAGACACAAATACAAATATACCATGCATACCCCCTCATTACCACTCCATGCTTCCATGTTATGTGGAAAGTTAATTTTCTGTCCGTGTGTGCATAGTAAGTGCTTTGCATATTCTAAGTTAGTATACCTAATAACAGCAACTGGAATTATTTAAACAGCCAAACTGATCCCAGAAACTTGTAACTAGTTTTAGAATGGAGGAGAAGGGCAGAAATTTGGAATGTTGCACTATGTTTTTCATCGCATGTGTCTGAAGATGGATTATGTATTGAGGTTTACTATGATGTTGAAGTTCACACAGAAATGAGCATATATGTTACAACAGGTCATTGTTATTATTGTGATGTCAGTGAAAGTGTTATAAAATTTCAGAGCATCATCCCCACAGAAACAAAGATCGAGTTGGTCAACAGATTATCCTTGACAGGGCTTCCTGTGATAGAAGTCACCAGTTTTGTCTCACCGAAATGGGTTCCACAGGTTGGTACATATCCCCTAGGTTGATACACCAAAACGTGAAAAGGACAAAAAAAAAGACTTCTGAGGTTTGTGCAAGATAATGCACTTGTATGTACATTTGTCATTATGGTCATGTTTGTATGCACTCCAGCAGATAGTCTTGTCTTGCATGACCACTCGAAAAACCTCTGTTCGCACTAGGCCAGTTCATTTGATGATATGCATGACTGTTTGTATTTCTACAAAAGGTGATATGTCTTGAGAATATCAAGTACAAGTGTGCATTATAACTACCAAAGTACTACCTGCTCATTCTTGACACAGGCCCCTTTTCATTGTTGAGGTACTATGAAAGACCATAATTTTATGCCATATGTAACTGCTTTTATCCAGCATTAGGGGTGGTCTTAATGTGCTTAAAACAAAGGTACCACTGTATTAGCTTTGAAATTCAGCGACAATAGACCGAGGCTTTATACTGTATTATATGCAAGATTTCTTATGTTATGTAACTTAAGTAACTGCCCTGAACTCCAACAAAATGTAGAAAACTCCAATGATGAAGAAGTGTTCAAATACCTTATGACATTGGGGTCCGACAATATTAATGTGTTCCTCCCCTGTCCTGGATTATGTAAATAGTATATTTGAACAGAGATATGAAAGGCTGGGATATTAGTCTGCACTGGATGCACCCACTGTATATGTAATTTTTCTTTTTTTTTTCATGGGGGATGGGGGGGGTCTGTTTTGTTTAACGTATATTTATATATCTTTCATTGCATATGTATGACTTGTACTGTAGACCATGCCTTGTAACAGGTTATGTCAATAAAGTTATTTCCATGTAATTGTGGATGACCATTACATACTTTTCCAAAATTGCTTAGATCACAGAGTTTGGCAGGGCTCAGCAGTTGTGTTTTTCTGGGCCACTACGTCGGACATTTGACTGACCTCCTGTCCAAGAAGGCTTGTCCATCCGTGCAACTAATATGTGAAAAAAAAGTTTGTTTAATGATTTGTTGGCTTTTGTCGCAATTCCAGATGGCAGACCACACAGAAGTGTTGACTGGGATCAAACGCCGGCCAGGCATCACATACTCAGCCCTAACACCCAACCTCAAGGGTTTCCAGGCAGCTGTAAGTTGCATTGTCAACCATATACATGTATTACACATTATTGACACAGTGAATAAACTGACTATATATGTAGGAAGTACATTTTAGAAATTGTGTGATGAAAAATACATCAAGCAGTTTCTTTCTAAGGGCCTTTGCAGGTTTGATGTGCATAGTGTCGTTTGTTGATGTATTCAACTGGAAACAAGAATAGTTCATTCTGTGTTTTTAGCTCTGCTGACCAAATGTCACAGACCTTAATATGATTACTCCTGTCTGTCCATCCCAACTGTCTGTCCCCCAGCAAATCTTTTCCCTTGTGAGCGCTATACAGTCCACAGTTTTTTAGATGGCCCCATATATCTTTCAGGACTTATCTAGTGTATGAAAATCTAAATCAAGTTTAATATTGGTGGTGCCAGCTGTAGTATTGCGTCAATGTAAAAATCCTGTGTGTGATCTAGCACCCATAATGTTTGATAGATCTTCATGAAATTTAGTGGGGTTGTGGAGGAGGTCAAAGTCTAACTTGCTTTTGATACGCTACTGCATGATTATGCCATTAAAATCATCATTAGATTCTCCCCTTAAATTTATCATTAAAGTACCATGAACATTCCAATTAGATTCTCAGGTCAATTGCTGTTACTTACATTTTTGTTTCCAGTTTATTTGTCTAATCACACTGCCTTCACATACTTATGAAACATCAATTCCATAAGGTAATGAGTTGTGAAAAATCTTTATTGAGGGTAAGAGGCTGTCGCATCACACCACTGCCACAATACACTTTTTAAGGTGATGAGAGGTCATCTGGGTAGAATGTGTGTCACAGATGTGACATGCACTTGTACCCATGGTGCATTGTAAACAGGGTTAGACATGAAACTAGGTCAATTCTGACAATTGTCACACCCACCTGTATACAGCATGTCCCCACGACTGTTAAACCAGCCTCTAATAAGACACAGCCGTGTCGAAACCAGTCAGCCGTAGCTGGAGAGGACACTGTCATTTTTGGCCTTGCCCTCGTTGTATTTGCTCTTAATAACATCACTCAATAGCACTGAAAATACATACATTGTATCTTGAATTGATTACCTATTAAATATAACAGTTTAACAACTATTAAAAGTAATGGCCGTTAATATGTGTTTTGGTGGAAAACTTTTAATGACCATTAAGAGTGATATTATTAATAGCCATGGACTCTAATAAACAAAAGTGTCAAGTCCATGAAATAATATCCTAGCAATTATTCTGTTCATATAAAAAATAGAATGATGTAATCCCCGTAAAGAAATAATTAATGGCCTCGGAGATTTAATGCCCATTAAAAGTGATGTTTTAAGGGCCTATTATAAAATAGACGGTGTAAAAACAAGGCTGCCATGATATAACATTTTGTTTGTCGTGATTTAACATCTGATATATCACAGTGACTCTTTTTGTTTTACTTACCTCCACTGAATCACAACTGCATATGAGCCCTGGATTTCTATTTCACAGGCATTGACTAAGTACTGGCCCTATGAGGTTTTCCACATTCCAAAAAGCTATGTCTGCAGGATAGCCAAATGTAGGCCTAAGAAATAATGATGATATACTTGGGTCTCTGTTTTTCTTATTATCAATATTTTAAGGCCAGGCCTAATTGGAAGGTGGTAATTTACAGCAGTACAATCTTTATACCTATGGCCCCCAAATAGGGCCCCACTCATCTCCAAAAGAGTAAATTCTGCAGTGCAGGGAGTGGCAGTGCGCAAGCAAAGGGGAATGACATGGACAAAAGCAATGATAACGAGTGAACATAGGCCAGTTAAACCCTTTATTGCATCAAATTTTTTTTTTTTTGGGGGGGGGGGTTCAACTTGAAACCATATTGTGGTAGGAATTCAGTATGGCGTGGCATTGATTGTTGCCAATATATCACTCAGGAGGCGGCCAGACTCAGATCGTGATCCGATCAGACTTCGATCTCATTGCCTCCTTCATGATATATTGGCATCAATCAATGCCATGCCATACTTAGTTCCTTAAACATAAAATATGAGGGCCATTGCAATTTAATTGATGTAAAATGTGTACAATGGGAGCCTCTTTTTCGTATCGTAGCATATGCAAACAACATTCAAGTGGCGAGCAAATGCCGTTTTGCCCTGGAAGACGATCCTGTTCAGGGCCTATTTGGTTCAAAGCGGAAGAGAATAATACAAGATTTTCTTATTTCAACAGCTTCATTTCTAAGGCTAACGTTTTACCATCATGACATTTGTGGCCTTAGTGCGACTATTTAAGCCAATTCTTTCTGGTGCAGTTGACACTCGCAATGCTGCTAAATTTTAACCACTCCATTTGGATGATTAGAAATATATTTAATGGTTTTTATTAAAAAAGTGGATTTTATTCCAACTTATACAAAACCTGTTGTTCTGAACATCAGCAAAGTCCATTTGGCCTTGAATATAAGATAAAATTGCCATGCCATGCTCAGCCATGGCACAATAGATTTGGCCAGCCTGAATAAGGTACGCCACTCAGCCCTTTGGGCTTCATGGTTCACAGCTTGTTTCGGTGGACAAATCTTGTGTACCGCAGCTGAGTATGGCATAACTGATAGTATCACATGTAAAGACATTGTGGCTTGTGACTTTACAACCTCCCAACATAACTAAGCAGAAGGTACAATTCAATCAGACTGGCACATATTAAAGCTTAGGTATAATGTACTGGGCACATGATGTAATTCACTGTTCTATACCATTGTAGTTAATAAAATAGCACTAGAAAAATAAAACTTGTCATTTCTGACAATTTTGTGAAAATTAATGCTGCATTTTTTCTGGTCATGTTTGGTATGTGCAACAATTTAGTAACTTTCAAAGTTGCATTTAAGCTAAAAATATCTGTAAAACATATAAATGCTTAGCACATACTGTAATTCACTGTTCTTTACTATTATAATTATAGCATAAGAAAAACAAAATTTGTCATTCTGAATGTGTTTGGAAAATTCAACAAATTAATAACTTTTAAATTTGCTTTTAAGCATTTGATTTGCAGGGGCAAGTTTGATATAAAACACATGCATCTTTTGGTATCAAGAGATTATTCAATTGCAAATTTTAATGAATCATGAAAATTCACATCTGTGCATTATTTTTGCAGGTCACTGCAGGGGTTCATGAAGTTGCAATATTTGGGGCTGCATCTGAGGAATTTAGCAAGTAAGCTCTGTAACACACATATTCTACCTTAATATTTAAAAATGTGAAAACTTTACCACAATAACTGAGAACCTGACTTGGAAATTTGAATAAAACATAAGGCTCAGATGCATATATACTGTATTTACAATGAAGCAAGCAGCATGGTATGGCTGCACATGAGTCTGTGTGTTCAAGCCATGACACCTGGGAAGCATCATTTGATTCTTACTTGCAAAGCTCCATGTCATGCCTCAAAATTTCTACCAAAAACAGCATGGGATCAGCCACTATGCAACGAATTGATAACTTTCAAAGTTGGTTTTAAGCTGAAAATATCTGTAGAACATTGACATATAAAAGCTTAGCACATGGTGTAATTCACTGTTCTTTGCTGTTATAATTATAGCATAAGAAAAACAAAACTTGTCATTCATGGCAATTTTGTAAAAAAAATAATGCTGCATTTCTTCTGAATGTGTTTGGAAAAGTCAACAAATTGATAACTTTCAAATTTGCTTTTAAGCATATTTGAAAACTTTTGTACGTTAGCTTCAGCTGACTTCGATCTCACTGCCTCCTTCATAGTATATTGGCAACCATCAATGCCACGCTATACTTAATTCCTTAAAGTGAAATACCCTTGAGTATTGAGTACATTATCTGTCAATTTATGACAGGATGATTGGAGTGCAATATATGTCAATATATTACATAATTGAGATACCTTTGAGTAAATTTTCTGTCATTGTGTGGCAGGATTAAAATGCTTGGAGTGCAATATGTGTCAATGTATTACATGACTGAAATACTCTCAGTACGGTCTATGTCACTGGGTTAAATGAAAAGTCTTGTAAGTATAATTTCTGTTGATGTGCTATGATTCCAAGAAATTAAAGCTCTTGTAATGAAGTCAACAGCTTTCCCTGGCATTATTTTGGCACAATGTGCCCAAAGCATGCCAAGGAAAGCTGTTGACTTGGGCCGTTCTATTCTATGGGACTATAGGCATGCTGCTAGATGTACTTGATTGAAAGGCCTATTTACAAAGAGTATTACTATTGCTATAATGGTATCCTTTTCATAATTCAGAGGAGTTAATCTTAAGCACATTGACTCTTAAGTCACAGATGGCAGTGAAAAAATTGAGTACAACATGTTTGAATGTATCTTTGAAACACCGTAAGTATAACATATACAAAGCAGGACTGGTCATAAGTTTGTCGGTACTACACTGACGTCATACTTGCAACAGAGGAGATTTTTTGGTCCAACATCCGAATAGATGGAATAAATTGAAAGGTGCAGGAATATCTCCAGTAAATAATATAATTTCACATGATTAAAATACTGCACACAGACACAGTATGAGAGAACAGTGTGCATCATACTTGAAACTAGCCAGGGGAAGCATGCCTTCACTTTTTGCCATATTTTCACCAGAATACTGCTTTTCCTTCCTGTGCACTTCAGAAAAAACATCAACTGTTCAATAGATGAAAGTTTGGAGAGATTTAGAGAAGTTACAGATGCTGCCAAGGAGGCAAAAGTCCCTGTACGAGGGTGAGTATAATAACTGCATCCTACTCAGGGTCGCCTTGTGTGATACAGTTTAACCCTTTCCCATTTTGTTATGTGCAAAAGTGGCGCTGATTCTAAAAATGGACAGTGTGTAAATGTGCAAAAAAGAAAAGACGAAAAAAGAAACTATGCCCCCATAAAAATTCTTCTGAAAGTGCCTGAGAAACTAGCATTTAGATTTATGTGGCCTTACATTTCTGAAACAGCAGAAGGCTGAACATGTCAGTACATGTGTGATACAAAGTGTTTTTTGACCTTTTACAGTTATGTTTCCTGTGCAGTTGGCTGCCCATATCAAGGGAAGGTTAATCCAAGACAAGTTGCAGATGTGAGTACCAAGTGTCTACCTGCCTGTAGTGGTTTGAGAAACATTTTATATGTGCTTGTATATTTAGTATCTTGGGGGAATCTCAGACTAAATAAATGTTTTCTATTTATGTTTATCTCAAAAGTGTTGAATGTCCTACAGCATTCTGTATCAACAATTCACAGAATGCATCAGCCAAGGTCCATACTAGCCATGTCGATAAATTAAAGTCTGCCTATAAAATATAAATACAGAAACATTGAAATTTTTCTTTTCGTCCTTTTTTGTATTTGTGTTTTTGTTTTGTTTAGTTTTAGTCTTGCTGAAAACAGGTTTAGCTCATAAGTTTTTAAAAAATGCATATGAGCCACAAAGAAAAACCTATCAGGACACATTTTGAGCCAGGAATACTCTGATGTGTATCTCTGATAGCAGCTCTTTGTCTCAGCACTATAAGTAATGAAGAAAGTCTACATATTCAATTTCAAGGTTTTATTTAATATCCAGACTGATAGTCTAAAATAACATGTAAATGGATGCACATAAATTTGGCTCTTCCTGCTTTGCTGGCTGCTTCGTGTGATGACTTCAGACATGTTAGAGTCCCAGTCGAGAGAAAGACCTGGTGAACAGACAACATGTGACTGGGCGACTGAGTCTGCAGCTTGTCTGGGTGCATAGTACCAGGCACATAGTGTGGAGCCTGGTTGCTAAGGGTGAAAAGGATCAACCTGTCTACCAGGGTCAAGTTATCATTTGCTTACCTGTAAAAAAGTAAGGAAAGTGAGCCTGGGTAGGTCGTGTGTCTCAAATGTTAATGGGCGATGATTTGGGAGTCAAATACTGAAGGGAGTGAGAAGTGTTGCCACCACTAGGTGGCTAAATGTATATTAATTATATGCAGCTGTGGGCCAGTACAGATAATCTCTTGTCAGCTCAAAGAGTGGGTAACACCTCAATTGAATCCTGGTCGACTGGCCAGGCTCACAAAGCTGAATGAAGAGCAAATTATCACATGACCCTAGTGGAATGACATCACAGCCAGAGAGTACCCCAAGAACTAAGAAGTGGCCCACTTTTTCTGCTCACTTGCTACTACTTCTGAAATAGGCCCCTAGTACTTATAAAAGTTACGACAAATTCTCATACATGTAATTTTGCTTTTTTTTTTTAAATCTTGCTGATGGCACAAAACCATGACAACCAAAATACAACAGGAACTATATCCGAAAGAGTGCAGTTAAAATTTGAATTAAATGCCTGAAATGCGAAAAGCATGAAATGTTAAACACATGAAAATATTCACATTCAGTTTAGAATTCTATACAAAGTATTAGACTGCATTTTTCATTCATAATGTTATGAAAATAGGTACAAATGTAAATATAATTGTAATTGTGTCCTTTTGTCCAGAACCACTTCCTAGTGGTAATTAACCTATTCCACAGTCCGAACCATTTACTCTCCATAAGCTAACCTGTCACTGTCTAACCTATATACATATAGAAGTTCTATTGTCCATATTGCAGATGTACTTCTGTAGATGATGTATGCTGTATTAGCCCAAATAAATTTAAGGGTTTTCAGCTGGTGACTATACTCAGAACATGTTTCGGAGCCTATGAGAAATAGATATTGTTGGTGTTGGTGTAGTGGGCTAATGGCAGCGGCCATTGAGGCTAACATTGGACGTGGCACATGCCTTTGATGTCAGCATCAATGCTTGCTGCTGTAAGCCTATAACACTGACACAAGCGATATTCATTTCTTAAATTAGTACCTTTAACAGTCCTCTGACACCATCAAGATGCTGAACATTGTTGGCATTGTTTGCTCTAAACCCAGGTTGCCAAAAAGATGTATGATCTGGGATGCTACGAAATATCACTGGGTGACACTATTGGTGTTGGAACTCCCCGCTCAATAACAACTATGTTAACAGAAGTAGCCAAGCAAGTTCCCATGTCTCACTTAGCTGTCCATTGCCACGATACGTATGGCCAGGCTGTAGCAAATATATTTGCTGCTTTACAGGTGAGTCTGTCAAATGAATTGAAATTTACAATTATAGTCTCCCTAATCACTGCACAAGCTACTGAAAAGTTAAAGTGTATGTAAAAAAACAAAAAATAATTTGGGGATTGAATTCAAGCACACATGTATTATACAAAATTATTTTTTAACAAATCACTGTTGAGATTAGATCCTCATTTTGCAATTTACGTGAAAGTGTGTTGAAACAGAGTCAAGTTGGTGCACAAGGACAACCATGTCAGTGTTAATTAGCAGTTAAATGTAAAATTTTGAAAGAAAGCAAATGCATTGTACAATCATGTACTTGAAACTGTAAAGTTTTTTCCAAAAAAAGGTCAGTTACATTATATGGTATAGAAGAGAATTACAAGACTGGTATGTTAAAACCAAAGGCTTAGAAGACATAGCAAATGATCTTGGGCCATATAATTTCAAACAGCTTCAGTTTAAACTTGCACAGTATTGGTATTGTGTATTTAAAACCGCTGTCAATAGCTCTGGCATGTCCCAGGGAGGCAGAAAGTGATGAGCAGACATCAGGATAGGAGACATAGATAAGACGAGTTTTATTTATGGGGAATAAACAATTTTTTATGATCAGAGAGTATACAATAATTTTTGTTTTTGAGAACCTGCCATTCCACCCGGAAAGTTCATTGACAAGTATTTTGGCGAATCTAGACTAAGTATATACATAAAGGATTTTGTTCGGTTAGATAACTCGTCGGTCAATTACCTGAAAATTTTGGTATATAACCATAAACTAAAAAGACTAGCTTGTCATATGACTGAATAAAATAGTTTCAAAAATCATTATTTTATTGATGGAGATCAATCTCAACACCATATGCTTGAAAAAGATTAATCATTATGGGGTATAGTAAATCTTTACAGTGTCAAATACCTCTGACTAATGGATATTTCTCAAATCTTGGCATTTTTGGGGGTCACAAATATTTCAAATCAGTGTTACTTATATGCCTCCACATGAGTAAAAAGCTCAGAGTGATTTTAAAAGGTGCAAAATCTGTAGTTGACATTTCATTAAAATGATACAAAGCGAAACAAGAAACTTATAAATACTATCACAAGTTAAGCATTCAAGTTATAAAACAACATGTGAAAAGTAAATATTGAAGTAGATTTCGTGTAAGAGATGTAGTGAAGCTCCGGGTCAGTCTCTGTGCCTGCTCATTATGATACGGTGCATCAGATACGTACACATGATGAACTTTAAAGTGAAGACAACTCCTCTTATGAAGCCACTGTTTGGCAGCATTTGGGGTGGCCTTAAAGCAAAGTGATCACTCTAATGGCTCGAAGAGACCTTCAGTGGTATTAAGCAGATCTGCTGGTAAAAAGTGAGGAGAAAAAAAAATTTGTAATAAAAAGCGATGTGAAGAAAAATTCTGATGAAAAGTGAAGTGGGAAACAGCCATAATTTTCAGGACCTGTGAGGAGGTGCAGGTGTTATTTCTTCCTTTAACCGATCATTCCAATAAGCGACCAGTAGAGATCATCATGATAATATGGAGCTAGATCTGCTTCAGGGGCAAGCTAATTGTTCTGTCAATGTAACTCTTTCAGTGCTAATCGTGATTGCAACTTTATTCAAACTACTTATGACAAACATCTCTCAATTATAATAAGGATGCTATTTTTATATTTCTTGTGAAAATAAATTCCATTCAAGTACCAGCATGCCAATACTTCCTGGGAATATAATGGTCTGGGTCAACAGCTTTCCTGATGATCAATACATTTTGGGTGCCCAAAGCACAACTAGGAAAGTTGTTGACTGAGCCCAAAGCTTGGCACTGAAAGAGGTAAAGTGCCAACAGAAACCCTGTACACGGAATGTGACTTCTTAATGCAGCCAAGTGTGTTTAATTATTTATGATCTCTCTGATCAGAGTTTGAAATTAGGACCCACGCAGTATCCATGGTAATTTTAAAGTTCTATTGTTTTTGAATAAGACTATTTTTTAGTTTTTGTTTATTTTTATTTTATTAATTAATTTTTATATTTTTTGTTTAAGATGGGTGTGTCGGTGGTGGACAGTTCTGTGGCAGGTCTGGGTGGCTGTCCCTATGCCAAAGGAGCCAGTGGCAATGTCTCCACTGAAGATGTTGTATACCTTCTCCATGGACTAGGGATTAAAACTGTAAGTAGTAATATCTAAGCATCAAAGCACAGCTGTAATGACAGATCACGCTTTTAGAAACTCAGTTAAAGAAGACCAGGGGACAAAGGTGTGACTTTAAAAGACAAATGTTACTCAATTATGTTTTCATTTTGTTTTTTCAGTTGCTCCAAACCTTGCAAGAATTTGTTATTTAGTATAGCAGAACTTTTTAAAGTGATGCACAAGAAGCTGAAGACGCATCCTATACAATGTAATTGTCTGGTGAAATATATTATACTGCCAGGAGTAAAAAAAAATGTAAAAATATTAACATGTCTCAGTGTGTACAATTGCTAATTAACTTTTATTAAAGTTTAAATGTGCAATAATTAATGTGTACATTAAAGCATCTTGCTGCCTATATATGTGTCTACGGATGTAATGCTAAGGTTTACTACTGAAATAATTTGTTCATATTTTAATTCCATTGCAAATTAAACATTTTCCTTTCTTTGTCTTTCCAGGGTGTGAATATTGACAAATTGGTGGAGACAGGACACTTTATATCAAAAGTTCTAGGAAGATCAACACAAAGTAAAGTAGGAAAAGCCAAGCAGCCTGTCGAGTCCAGTCATTTATGAGAGAAACTTTACATAGTCATCCAGAACACACACACACATATGTATATATATATATGTATATATATATATGTGTGTGTGTGTGTATGTATCCCCGGGCAGAACTAGACAATCCATCAAATTATCAGATTAAAAAGATCACCAGTTCTACAAATGTGTAGAGCATATGGGCCATTAGCACTGCTTACTGTAGACTTACCATATGGTAAATGACAAGAATAGCTGTGGCTATATGGTGGTGCTTATTACCATCGGTCTTTAAAACTGACCATGAGTGGGTACCGTGGACACTGGGCCATATGGTGGTGGTTATGACCAGTTGCAAGTTAACTAATACCATATGGCAAAAATCATATGGACCATATGGTGGTGGTTATGACCATTTGTAGCTAATACCATATGGCAAAAATTAATGTCTGATTAGCAGTATGGTAGCATCTATAACCATGATCATCAGTGCTCAGTACACTGGCCATGTGGCTATAACCATGTGAACAGCTGACTATACAGTGACAGCGAGCCATAAAGCAAATGTTAACAGATCTGGAAATTTACCATATGAAATATGCACCATATTTCCACAATGTGACCATGGAGATACAGAAGTGAAGACTGTGATATTTGAAGACTCACACCATACAACATCCAAGTATTTGAAACCCAGTGTCTGACATCTGGAACAATAAACATTGTTTGTATGGTGCAATTAAAAGTAGTATAAAGTTTAAAAAAAGGATTGTGTGATTTTTATATGGCACATTGACTTCAGTTGCTTCAATTGCCCAAAAGGTCAGATGTAAAATATGGTCTCCTTAGTATTGTTGCTCTTATTTTTTAGTGAATGATACATTTTGCAAAAGTGCTTGAGATGAGAGTGGTCAGGATACCACACTGCAAGTCAACAGCTTTCCTTGGTGTGAGTTTGGAGCCAAAGCTCCACCAAGGAAAACTGTTGTTTCAAAAGAATCTGATTTTAAGCTCAAAGGATTAAATATGAGTGGTGGCCTCACACACTTACTATCATGTGTGCTTCATTGATCAATAAGAAAATCTATGTCTTACAAGAGCAGACTATGATTTTAATGTGCCCATCATGCTTAAAACTGTCAGTTTTGTATTAATCGGGCACATTCATTCTAGCTGGGGTGGTGCTTTAACCTATATTATTCAACAAAACTACCCATATGTAAAGGCAGATCACTCCCATCAATTATGGCAAAATATGTTGCCCTTGCCAAACAAGCCACTTGGACACAAATTCACTGTTTAAAAAGATTGGGTGGCACTAGCCAAGTAGCCAGTGGCTAAACCAGGTGTGTTTTGGCTAACATAATTCTGTAAAATTTGAGCCAAATTGGCTAAGGAAATTTCTTAATATATTCAACATTTGATGCATAGTTCATGGTATTTTTTATTATTATTGAGACTTATTGAGTATAATTTGAAAATGTTAAATTTGCTTAACACCATCAGCATACGGCTAGATAAATTTATGTTACTTGAGCTAAACTGAAAACAGTTTAAAATTCCTGGAAGCAGCCCAGAAAAGTTACAAACAGTGACTCGTGTTCTCCAAATAGGCCTACACACTGAGCTTGATGTAAGGATTTGCCATATGTTTGGAATAATTATTTATTCCCACTAATGCAAGTAACAAAAAGCCCTTTTTTTTCCCATCAATTACACCTGTATCATGATGGCAGAGTGCCAGTGTTGTCTTGTAAAAGGGTCAATGATTTTGATGGGAAATTAATGAGCATGCAATGTAAAACAAGAAAGATATATTATACTGGACCATACAAGGGACCAATGACGAATTGAAACTTGAACGGCAGTTTTTTTTTTACAAGTGCAAATGCAAGAATTATTGTGGGTTTTTTTTACAGGAAAAAGGCTTGCATGAAAAAAAAAAAAAAAAGATGAAATTTTTAAATACAAAGTCCTGCAATCATGATGAAAGTTCCAGGTTTCAGCCATCTTACAGTGTGTACATGTACATGTATCTGTGTCCAAAGACAGCTATTTAATAGTGAGTTGCCAGTGGTTATTTGTCTGCAAATTGTCTGTGCAGTTTTATTTGCCATCTTGCTTATAGGGATGTGCCAGCCTGGCTACACATTGTATAGATTTATGTCTGTCAAACCATGGTGGTTGCAATAGCAGGTTGTGTACATACCTTGGTGTGTGTGTATGTGAATGAGTAAGTGCACCTTTGGATAATCAGACTTCTGTACTGTAACCATGGGAACAAGGAATTGAAACTCTGGATTATTGGGTGCCCCTTCAATCTGTCGGTATCTTATGTACAAGATGTAAAATGAATATTTCAGAATAATTTATTCCATTTGAAACAAAATTAGCAGCATGTAGTTGACATTCTGTCTGAGTGGTCCATGTCCACTAAACAGTGGTTTTAAATGTGAGAGGCTACTAGCAAAAATTCCTTGTAAGACCACATTTATCAAGTCCTCCATAATATATTTTCTATGTTATTGGCTCTCCATTGAGAGACATTTTTCTTTTGCTTGCCCTAGGGGTGCTCTGTCAAAGGAGGGATCATTGTATATACTTTGCAGCAGAATACAGTAAAAAGAGCACAGAGTATGTAAAGCAATAAACTACAAACATTATGATTTTCCGGTGCCTCCATGACAGTCATGTCTTTTAAAGTGCTTCTGATGATTCTACAATGTATGAATGGTGCTGAGTCTTCATAATTTATTCTAGCAATAAAGCATAATTTCAAGTGAAAAAAATGTGAGTTGTGTTTATAAAAAGTGGTTATGAAAACTGAAACTTATTTCAGTGGTGACAATTTTAAACGAGCAATAACTTTATTACCCTTGAGAACATTAATTCTTCATTGTAGGGCCAGAGTATTCTGAAAATTATTTCCACTTTCCGCACTCCTACAAACACGAAACATGAGTAATGATCTGTTGGAGAAATCTGATCGGAACCGGGACAAGAATATTCCCAGCAAGCTGCTTGAAGTTGCTGTGACAGAACATTGCTGCTTGTTGTGCCTTCAGACTGGTAATACAGATTATCTGTATGGTTTGAAATAAATGATTTTGTGGATTTGAAATGTCTGAAGCACACTGAAGCTCGGTACTGACAATGTTCAAAAGAGTACCCAAAATCTGTTTGAAGTATTTAATTTTACAGGACTTTGAAATGGTCTAGTCCTGTTCAATGTTTTGATCCAGTTAAAAAAAAAAAAAAAAAAAAAAAAGTAGGCACCTGGTGTATATTTGAGACATTTGTGTCACACTTCCAGGCATACCAAAAACTTCAATGGGATAAGTGCACAGACTGGACTCACTAGAGGGCATCGCTGGTCAAGAGGGATCAAGTGACAACAGCTGAAGAATTGGACTGGGCAAGGTATTATGATCCCGTGACCAGTAGCACCTTCATGTGATCAAATGTTTGATGTTTATTGTTCATTACATTCTGTTTCTGGTATATCACATCCTGTTAATATTAATTTTGTACATGAATGGTTTTTAGCTTTTTATGTTTTTATGCTGTACAGGTACTCCTGCCTACCAGATATAAAATACAAGGTCCCCAGGTTTTAACAGAAAGTTAGAAATCCTACTTTTATTGACATAAATTCTTACACATGTGATCAGTCTCTCATTATCATATATACATTTTCAGTTCAGAAATTTACATCAACTGGGCATGAATGCATACATGTATATATATGTTTTTTTAAACAGTTTTACAGAAAGTATACACAAAATGGATAGTAGTAACATAATTTATGCCCATCAACAGCAGTGCCTCCATCTCTTGATACCTTGGTCATAACATGCATTTAGCAGATACCATATTATCTCTTTGAAGCATCCAAGGGGTGGCAGAGGGTGCACTCGGGGAAACTTCAAACAAGGACCCTGATAGGTAACCAATATTTGGAATATCACAGTTTAATGAACATGTGAAGTGGAGACTTTTACACTGTTTCAACTTTCTGAATCACAAGTTTAAGATGCTTAATAGGGAAAATATGGTATTTATTCTACAAAACCACCAAATCCTCCATGGCAGAGACCGTGGTCCATTTATTCCAACACCAATAATATGTTCCAGAGCATCATGAACAAGGTCAAAGATCAAGTAGGCACATTGAAGTTTTTCATGGTAAATTTTGTCCATAACCAGCAGTGCTTGGATTTTCTTTCCTTATTTCTTTGGTGCGATGATTCCCTCCAACTGAGTCTGAAAATAAAATGAGACTTTCATGTAAGGCCTTTAGATATTTATAGTTACTTGTGGCATCTTCTAGCTGTCAGGTTTGCTTGCCTGCTGATCAGACTAAACCCTGTATTTCTTTTTTTCTTTTCTTTTTTTTTTTTTTACACTTGGAGTGGTGAATGTGTAACATGCTTCTTTGATTGTTCTTGCTTTATGCTTCACCTGAAATGTCATGTGCCAGTTACCCTGACAGGAGATGGTACATAATTTCCCAGGCAACGCAGAAAGCACTCACAATGTATGGCTTTTATCAGATGGTGTGGACTGACTTCATATGCAATTTCTATAATGCATCCTGGACTTGCATGTATGCTACATGTACATGGGAATCACACAGATTGAAGTGAGGAGTTGGCATAGGGCAGAAAATCAAGGTATAAACCTAAATATATAGACTGGAAACCCTAGAAGTGGGTAATTTTGTGCAGTATATGGAGATTACCAGTATCTGGAGATTTTGGTGCTCCGTAAGGATCATTCTAAATCTTTATTGTACATGTACAAAGTGAAATATGGCTATTATTATTTTAACTTAACTCTTTCAGTGCCAAGCATGACTAATGTCGATCTACTTAAGTCAAACTAGTCTGAATTATCATAATGATCCTAGATTTGTATTCCTTGTAAAAAAATTTCATTCAAGTACCAGTATGCTTTTAGTTTCAGGGGGAATATCCTAGGTCAACAGCTCTTCTTGGCATGCATTGGGCACAATGCACACTGAGAAAAGCTGTTGACTCAGTCCAAAATTTGGTACTTATAGAGTTAAATTCATAGTTCACAGTAAATAAATATCATCAGTAATGATGATGATTTGGGGGGGGGGGGGGGGGGCAAGAAGACCTATATCCAACTCTACCTACTTTTAGTTGTTGGTTTGTTCTCTTCAAGAACTGCATTTCCTCTGTATGTTTCTTCTCTTCCACCTGTCGCTGTTCTGCTGCCCGCTTCTCAATCTGTTCACACTTTGCTTTGAGTTCATTGACCTGTCTCTCCAAGTCCTTCTTGTCTCCTTCTAACTCTGTAATCTGTGGAAATAGACATGTATATACTTATGTATAAAAAAGTAATACTAACATCTAATTGTCAAGCTTTGTTTTGTCTATTTACAGATAATTCATAGGCACATTAAAGGATTTCTGTAAACAAAAGCAAACCTCTTTAAAGTGATTTTACAGTGAAACCTGCTTTCAAGTGACGTTCATTGATTAAGTGATTTTACAGTGAAACCTGCTTTTGAGTGACGTTCATTGATTAAGTTTGACGCACCTTTCTTTCCATATCAGTTTTTCCTTGTTCTGCTTGTAGGGCTTTCCTCATGCCAAATGCTACACTGCTCTCATAAAGAGTCTGGTAAGCTGCAATGGTCATTCTGATCTCATCTCGGACTCTCAGGAGTAGAAGTCCTCGTTCAGCACAGTTGATCGTTACTTGACGGATGAGCTCGTCTGCAATAATTTTGTGTACATGATTTTAACACATTCACTGTGGTTGTGAAAAATTTTGATGTAGTTTAAATGTGCTAAAATAAGAAGACTCAAACTTTCCAACTGTGTAACAATTTTCATATGAAGTACCATGTAAAGGTTACTGGGTGTTATAGATTTTTCATGGCAAGAAAGAGAAAGAGACAAAAAAGCCCATTTACAGCTCTGGTAAACAAGTCCTTAGAAGTAATTGCCTATGATTGTTTCAATCATTGATGTCACATTTTGAAGACACAGAATAATTATTCCTTTTAGTTTTTTCTTGAGGCATAGGACATATCTTCATAATGTGAGGTAAAAACATGTTGCCCTAGAAGTACTTGCATTAACTCATTCCACCCTGATGACGCTTTTTCCCGCTAATATCTAAATGTCGTCTGCTAATTGTATTTTACTAATTTAGGGATTATTTTTCAATATTTTGGATGAAACTTGCATGGAAGATCATTCCAAATTATATGCCCATGGTCAACAGCTTTCCTTGGCGCGCTCTGGGCGCATTGCGCCCAGAGCGCGCCAAGGAAAGCTGTTGACTCAGTCTTCTATCAGGGTGGAATGAGTTAAAATGTATCTATGCAGGCCTGAAGCTTAGAAAAGTCCTGTGGTACTAGCTGACCAGTTTTCAAATAATTCTGTTGCTGTCCATGGGAAGTAGGTCATTCATAATGATGCACAGCTTTTCTGTTTAGTAAGAACTGAAGGAAAATTATCTCATGTCCCAACCAACCTGTAGCACTGCTATAGATGTGGAAATACATGTATGTGACTTACAGAGAAGTTTTATGATGAGTTTTCATAAAATCACTGACAGTGGGAAAGTCACAGTATTAAAACAATGGTTACACAGTGCACTGTATTGTATTTTACAATATCAAATGGCTGTTTGAATTTGATGAAAATGTATGATTGATCACCTGCAAAACACTCCAAAATATTGACTGAATACTTTCTGAAGATTTGGTTCCAATGTAAATGTTCATATACTACATGACTCACCTTCATATGTTTCTACAAATTTACTAGTGTACAACACTTACCAAAACACTGTGAGTAGAGTTCCCGTCTGACGGGACAAATCCCAGTTTCCCTGGCTTGACGTTGCTGAAGGCGTCTGTCCAGCTCTTCCTGTAAATTGACCACATCAAGGCGTGTGGCTGGAGTGCTAGACACCTGTTGTACCCACAGCTGACCACTTTCTGTCCATTCCCTGTACAAAACAGAACCAATAGACCCACTGTTAACAAATTTTAAACCAGAAAAAGTCCCTCTGTTGAGATGCTGTGCAATGAGATGACCTTTCTTGAAGTGCCACAATTTGCTTACCCCTTACATTCAAGATAGGCCTGACTGTACTTTTTAACCATATGATCAGATAGAATAAAAAGAGCTTGCATTGAAATATCAATGTGGCAAGTATAAATTCAAAGCCAGAGGTGGGTGTTTTTTTTTTTTTTTTTGGTAACACTTTACCAAGCCATGGTCCAGCTGCATCAAGGGCAACTGCAGCATGATTTCAAAACCACTGAATAAACTGAAGGTCTTTCCCAACATGTTTTAAAATGAGTTAAGTTCATTGATGTGGTAATCTGATTCAGAGATCTGAAAATGAACAAAGCCTGAAATATGTCTTTTAAATAAATACTATATTTTTACAGTTTTATAGCCCTGATTTAATATGAGGATGTGGACTGGCACAGTTTTACCAGTGCAGTGTCTGTAGGAGAAAAGTACCTTGGAGGTAAAATTGAGTTCAGTATCTCATCTGTCTGCTGTGTGTTCTTGGCATCCATGGGAGGCAGTTTTTGTTTGGCTGGTGGGGAAGGCACAGGCCCTGTACCTGATGGTGCTTGGGGTGTCACTTTCAGGGCTTTAGCCTGTACAAAAGGAAGAAAGGACCATGAAGAAAATTGTATACATATGCAGCAGGATATCAAAGCTGAAAACAGGGAGCTGAAACATTATTACATGTTCTGTTAATTATAATTGGCTGTACACACAGAAGAAAATTTCAACCAGCAAGTACTGCATTATCCAAAGCTATCCTTAGTTTATTATTAAAGGCAATTCATGATTTCTGCTGAGCAAGCTCAGTGAGGTTTGTCCACTTTGTTGGTCACATCTCCATATAAAAATTTCTTTCCCTAAACAGAGAAACATATTGTGATAAAACTAACATGAGTATCCTATGGTGAAAAAAAAAAATCATGTCAGGGTCTGTGCTTGGCTTAACAAGAGCTTTACAAGTGTTTGGTATTACCAATAGGCTGTTGTGAGTTTGAGGAGATGCAAAGAATGAACCCTGTTACATGGGAATTTCCAGTCTATGCAATTGCACACACAACGGAATAAAGTTCAAAATAATCATTCTCTCTGTGTGCTTTCTTGTGGCTGCCATTACCATGTTCAATAGGGTTTTGTAACCACATGCAGATTGACCTGTGTCTGATGATACAAAAGCAGAAAGTTGATGTGTGGTCAACTTGCCTATTATAATTCATCAGAGCTTTACTTAATCACACTCATAAGCAAATGTTCATCACAAATTAAAAGACTGCTAAATAGATGATTATTAAAATACCTGTTTTTTCATGATTTGCAATATTTAGTGATTTTGATCAATAAGAAGTTATAATTTGAGGGTCTTTTTTGCCTTCAATTGCAAAGTTTTATGGAGCTTTTACCCTAATTTTTGATAATTCACAACAAAAACCAAATTTAAAAAAGCAACTGTTTTAAAATACATTAAAGGAAAGGTGTAAAACTGAGGAAAATATTTTCAACTTCCTTTTTAAGAAGTTTTACAGCATCTGAGGAAAGGCCCATAAGAAATAGGAGAATCATACAAACTGTTATGAGGGGTGTTTCTGGTTGGGAATAAATGATTCTGGGCAGGAAACCATGAGTCGTGAAGCGGCAAGTGGTTTCCTTTCTCAGAATCATAAAGTCGCAACCAAAAACATGCCAATGATGGTTTGTATTTATCCCATATTGTTTTTATGGAATATTGTGTATAAGTAGATAACAAACAGTTGTTTTTAAGCAAAAAAGAGGCCAGAAATACATAGAAAAACATAACCACCCAACACTGCCATGCACGGATGAATTGGTCTATTTTTTTGGACATGTAATAAGGTCCAATTTAGAATGGTGCAGCAAGTTGACAACTGGCTAAACATGCATGGCGGTGCATGGTGGGAATAAGAAGAAACAGTGGCAATTGAAAATACATCGAATAATGACTTTATTTGCAAACCAATCAGCAGTCTGAAAGAGGAAGTGGCAAAATTTACTTGAAAGCACATAAAACAGCTACAGGTCACACTGGGGAGTCCAAGAACAAGGTGACAGCCAAGGCCACAGTGATGGTGCTCCTTACCAAATATGGTACTGTACCATGCTATACAGAACAGCAGATGTGATAGCCATTACACATAGCATTATTACCCTCCAAGTGACTCCATTATGGGATAAGGTTTGAAAGCGTTACAATGCTATTATCGTGTCTGTGGTTGCAAATTAAGGAACAATTTGATCATTTTCTGTGTTGGATTTTATGAATTTATTTTATCTTTTAAATGGCTATCACCTTTAGTTTTTATTTGCTTCATCTCAAGATCTTCCACAAGAATTGGCAAATGTTGCCCATTTTGCTTTGTCTATCAGAAATAGGGAGATCATGCATACATGATGTACCTGTCATCCACTGCACCAAAAAAAAACAGGAAAAAAAAAAAAGAGGAAGGACAAGAACTATGACTGAAACATCACCATTATGATGTCAATTCTGAAATATCATGAATGAATGCCAGACTGAAAGTGTTATGGTAATTTGTACCTGTGTCGTGGTTGGGCTCTGTTTTGTACTCTTGTCGTGTAACTTGCTTCATTCCAACAAGGTAACACTGACAGAACGTTCAACTTGCACTGTAAGTTGAATGTACTGTTGCCTTGTTGGAATGAACCTGTGTCTGTCAGTTGTGGATGGGCTTATTGATATTATTGCCAAATATTGGGGCGTCAAACATGTTTAAACTGCGTAGCTTGTAGGTCGTAACCGCTTAAAATTTAAAAACAGTGCATAGAAAGTATGATTTTCGAAGTTGGCCATGTTTGAACGAACTCCTGATACTTAACTTAACATCTTCTAACATTGGTACCTGATTACGCCATGACCATGTATGATGCATCGAGCCAGACACAACAGTTAGGAAATCAACGTAGACTTTGCACAGAGAACAAGCACTTACCCCGCGTGTTTTCTTATCTGTGTTTCTGCTGACAAGCACGGGGTTGTCATATTTGACGAGGGACGCGTTCGGTGGAATCATCTTTTCGACTAAAGTGTGAAAACGCGGTGCAATCTAAAGAACGATACCACTGTGACACTTTGAGAAACCTCTCTGACAGGTTTTGCTTGCTTAGACACCATAGCAACGGCGAAGTACGCATGCGTGGGTTCGAAGTCGCGTCCCAAACGAAAAATCACGAGATTTGTTTCACGAAGATGGCGTCGCCCATGAGTTGGGAAGGTGAGGCTTTTATTTCAGAATATTGGCAATCATTGGTACACTTACTTAATTGAAAACGAAATTCCGCTTTCTTAAATTCTGTTCTTTCATGTGTGTCAAAATTTTTGCGTATAGATAAATGAGAAAGGCTTCAATTAGTGAGCGGTTCCAGTTACCATTTGGGGCCTCAGTGGACTCCTGTCTTCAGGCGCAGTGGCAGCAATCTTTCACATGGGCAACTTTGATTCTTTGAAGTTGCCACTCAGCCAGTGTACACAGCGACAGTGTTGGAGATTTATGTATTGAAAGTGTATTGAGTCGCTCAGCCTCAATTTTAGATGACCTGAGCTGTGAGCGGTTTCTACATGTGCTTAGCTCTGTTTACAAATTAAAAGCATTTATGCTCCGATCGAAGCAAATGTGATTTTATGAAAGCAGGTATAACATGGCCTTTTCGCCCCTGGCATTATAATAAGTGTGGCTTTTTCGTCCCTAAAATATTCCTTGCCTTTCAGTTATTCATTTTCTATTGTCAGATTTGGGTTGGATGTAATATAGTTCTAATTGTGCAATGCCATTGATCTAAAAAAAAAAAAAAAAGCCTGAGGGCAGAAAGGCCAGAGTAGTGGCCATAACATAAACATGTTTCAAGGTACATGTACCTTGCTTGCAGTTAATTTGTACCATATGGGCAGTGCGTTGTCTGGTTTGCTAGAACTAGGAACTCTCTGAAAGGATTTTAGAAGATTCTACCATGTAATACATTTGGGTTACAACTTAAGGGCTATCAATTTATGATTAATATGGAAGTAGGTTAATTCAGCCTTGTAGCGAGCGGAGCATTTATACTAAATATGTTGTAGGTATAGCCTAAGATGCGAGGGTATGCATTATAAAGTATCAATAATAATGTCGGTGGACCAGGCAGTGGCACCTGGTCACTGGGTCCCTCTAGTGGGGCGATTTACCCAGCCAGTCTAGAGGGGCGAAGCCATAGTACTTTGAGCAGCTGAACGAACTAGTCTGGCATATAGCCTTTCTTTTTGTTGGAGAAATTTAAGTACTGTGCCCAATATCTCTCTATCCCCATTGAAATAGTGTCGTAACCTGTGGCAGAGATGTATTGGGTACGGAGAATGATTGTTGGAATCTCGCGCGACAACACCAAATCTGAACGTTCATTGGCAACATGGCCATAGCGACGTCACAGTGATTGTCATTGTAAAACTTCTCTCATGTGCAGTTGTTACCAGGCTAACCGGAAGTTTTAAATTTCATGGATGGAAAAATGATGATAATTGGAGATAAATGTGACCTCTGATGAACAAAAATTCACCCAAATGATGTTAAATCTGGCAAAACTAGAGATGCCAAGTACAGCAAATAAGAGAACTGAATGTGAATCAAATGATCCAGATGAATGGGTTCCCAAACACTGCGCTGGGGAACTACTGAAGGTTGATAATGATGATAATTTGATGTGACGATGTTTTTGAAGTTGTATAGACTGTAGGTTTGGATTGATGAATTACCTTACTTTTTAAAAAAATTCAGGTGTTATATAGAGAGCTCGTTCTGCTTGCTATTAGTGTTGACATGTAGAAAACATTAATATAGCACCCTAGCAATCCGAAATGCACAGTATCTCCGCACACCCCTATTTTAATTTACTCTCTCTATTCCGTTACCATTATAACAACACCCATAGAAAAGCTGGTGACACTTGACATGCCACTCAACAACACAGGTAACACTCACTGCAGTCCATGGAAAGTGCAGCAAAAATATGAACATGGTGTGTGTTATACCACTTATCACAAACAAATCGAAAGAATGTGCAGTGCAATCTATCGATACCAACTTGATACCAACGGGTGACATAAAATGGAGTACTAAAAGCCGGATTTGTAAATACAGGCCAAAACAATCATTTTGTAAGTTGTGGCTATGGACAGCGTGATGAGTGAGTTACAGTACTGTTTACTTCTTTCAGGCCCATGCGAATAAATGTGGCCTTTTGCTCTTGATAGGCAAGTCCACTGTTCTGTCTGTACTCCCCTTTCTGATGTCCTTAGAGCCCACTGGTAGTGACTTGTTAGCAATGTCAACTTTGGTCATGATGCATGGTCACATATGCAAAAAGTCTGTGGCAGTTGCAGTGAATCAAAAGTTAGGCTTTCAGATTGATTAGCAGGTAAACACACAGGGTTTCACACAGTCAGCAGGTCAGTGGAGAAAAAGCCCCACTTAACAAAACCATATTCATGACACTGGTTTGGAATTTCGCTCTTAAAGGTAATGGGAAATTGGTACAAAAAGGGCACCATTTTTTACTTCCTGGGTGGGCTCTTTAGCAGTGACATCTCTGTGCAATAGCCTTGTGATAATTAACATTTCTTTCATCTCTGTTTATATGCTGGGCCTGCTGGCCAGGTTACCATTGATTAAAGTGTTGCTGGCTTCTAAAGCTGACAAGGGATTATGTACTACTATACTGGCCCAACCCATGCTTATGATAAACGTATAAATGGTAAGCCAGCTGGTGGTGCATGTACATGTAGCTGCTATTGTTAAGCATCATTTCTCATTCCCTTTGAATGTCATCAGAATAAGAGTCGTATCACCAGATTTTTTCATTGGCTGCCACTCGCATACATGTAGATGTACCAATTGGGGGATAAAACTGTGCAGTATTCTGTGATATACATGTATTAAAATCAAAGCAATTCATTATTTTTGTGCTAACGGTGAGATAAAAACAGTAAGCTTTCTTGTGCTGAACCCCATCAGTCCTAGAAAACAGAATGTTGCTATGATGCCCCTTAAAGATCTGTGTCCCCTCCAGTATGTTTTACAGGTTTTGTGAAGCTGGCCATCTATGTAACTGTTAAAGCGAGTCCTATTGTTGCCCGTATATCAACATAATCATTTGAGTGGGCTTAGCCTGCTACAAAATGTTGTTTAAAACGTCATTGTTGTTATGTGTTGGAAAACAATTCTGTTTCTGCTGTGCTCTCTTCGACAGGTGGTATTGCTTCACAAAGCTGGCAAACACTGTGAATTATCATTTTCTTGCCCTTATGCTGTAAGAACAGACTTCACCCATTATAAGTATGTGGATAACTCAGGATGAGGTCCAAGAGTGGCTGGTGGTGTATTTTTCATTCTCAAGCCTTTGGTATGCATCAGCTTTATTGCACTTAAAATGTAATGTCCAACCTTGAAGAGTAACATCACTTCTGGGTCAAATAACACAACTAAAAATGCATCCTTGGCATAATAAACTTACATGTACATTGTATATACATGTACTGTAAATTGCTTTATTTTCGCGTGTATAAATTTTCACTTTTTTTTTTTTTTTGACATTTCACTGTAGTGTTTATTTCACTGTTTTGGACATAATTAATATTTAATCAATGTTAAAATACTATTTCATTTTGTTTTTTTAACGGGTTTGTGCCATAGCGAAATAAGCAAAAAATAAGAGTACAGCAGATCTAAAGTTTAGCAGAATCTGTCAGCATTGAAGATGGAATTCAAAGTTGTATTAAGTACAGGCATTTTGGGTAAAAATGTGGTTTTTGTAAAAAAGTTTGATATTTATGAAAGGTTCAAGATAAAATAGTCAAATTTGTGCTAAATATAAATATAAGTATCTGCAAAAGTCTATCAGAAATCTGTCATAATGGTATCTGTTAGTTTACAATGGTAACACAATTGCAAAATGGTGGTTCTTGTGAACATGTTAAAGTCTGTGGGAATCTTCATTTTCTGTACACATTTGAAAAAGAACTGATCATTGCTCAGAAAATCCCTGACAAATTTTTGGTCTTGAGAATTTTCAGAGTGAACCAGAATTCATTTTAGAGAAATATGCATGTGAAACAGACATTTTAAAACAGATACCTACTGCCAGTAATCAAGACCCAAAGATTAATTCAGTCCACTGACAACCATGTTGACATTGAAAGCATTTTGTTGACTTCTTCAAATTGCACTGAGGCCAGAACTAAGTATATTTTGTACATGTTATAGAGCATATATATATATATATATGTATATATATATATATATATATATATATATATATATATATATATATATATATATATATATGTATATATATATATATATATGTCTACTGAAATGTCCCCAAATCTCCAATTGAACAAAACTATCCAAAATCTGGTGGACATTGCTTTAAAACTTTAAAATGGTTTGGAAAATAGCACTCCTCCTTGAGAAAACAACAATAAATGCAGAAACATGCTATAGTTTCTAGAGCCTTGTTTGAACATTTGAGCTAATATTTGTGATTGTGTTTGATGTTAAACATTTGCCACTTATGGTCTTCAACTAATTGGTTTGTTGCCACAGTTTGAATAACAAAAATGCTGCATTAACAAAATTGTTATTCATGAAGTGGACTTCCACTGTGCCTGTTACTGCTTTCAGAAGTATGTGCCCTGCCACCCAGTAGCTACAGTAGTATGTACAAGTTCACACTCAGATGTGTGGCATTTTTCATTTGTCGTTCAGCTCCTAGTCACCTGATGGCACTGTGATAGGATGTAATCTGAACAGGTCTTCAAAATACAAAACAATAGCACAATATTAAGATTGTTGTATAGCAGATTCATCATCATTCATGTCCATATAACTGACTGATTCAGAGAAGCATGTTACACATGCAAGAAAATAAGTTATTGGTTATGACAGTGTGTTTGGAACTTCCGCACATCTTATGCCGCTACTGGCAGCACAGCAATGATCACTGCTGTGTGAACGGATATTGACTTACAATTGTTTTGAAATTACTTGTCTGCAGAACAAGTGACACAAAATATTCTTTTGGTCTTCATAATGCTGGTGAAGTGTACCCAAGTTTTGGTTTGAAAGAGCATGTTTTAATGGAACTCATTGTCATACAGTGAGTTTATGTGTCTACATGTATATATATATATATATATATATTCATTAAATTGTGGATGCAGTTGCGACACAGTAACCAAATTGCTTACGACTAAAATTGTGTAGTGTTAAGGAATGGAAATATTGCTCAGTTGAATATATCAAAAGATATGATTCTTGATTGTTGGGGTGCAAGAAACCTGGTTCAATCCCAGTGGAAACTGACTTTAAAGTGCTGTTAGATGTACGTAATATCCATTAACCGTTTGAAAATACACTCTTCAAATTGGAAGCACATAGCAGTCACAGTGAAGCTCTTAAATATAGGTTTGGCTTGATTACAGGGACATGTTGTAGATATATATCAGTCTACAAGCTCTTAAAATATATGTTCATGTATGTGTTGTTATGATCTTAGGTTTAGGTGTAAAATCAGTCGGACATTTATACCATGGGGCAACACATACATGTAGACATGGCATGTGGTATTACATGCACTTGGAAAGGCCAGATCAAGACATGCTGATGCTGATAATGTATAAATTCATTGCATTACTTATGACAGTTTAGACACATTAGACTGACACAATTGCAGCTTTAGTGTTTTGTAGGTAAGGCTGCCTTAAAAAAATTGCTTGTTTGTTCTAACCTGAACAACAACATGAATTTACTGCCTCCCCCCCCCCCCTTTTTTTTTTTCTACTAATTTAAGGAATACTTCCTTCATTATACTATATTACTATTTTTAGAATGTTAGGATTTTCATTTGGCCAAACAAACTTTTTTTTTTTTTTTGGTCTACCTACACCCCCCCCCCCCCCCCCCCCAATTAAAAAAAAGTGGATTTAGATGTTAAAGCAAACTAACATATTTTTAACATGTTTGAGGATGGCCTAAATGGGAAGTTCAAACATAAGGAAAATGTCTTCGTTTAAGTCTGATAGACAGCTGTGTTTTTGCGTGCTCTGATCTCTGCACCAGGTAATCCTGTGGCTTTGATTGCCTGACTTGGTTGCTGTGTTAGCACATTTATGTTTTGTTTACAGATTGCTACAGTATATTTTATGTGGTATATTACCATGCATATGGTAATTGTATAGCTAGTGGAATATCAGAATTATTACATGTACAGTGGCTCCCCTCTCACAACACTGCCCTCAGAGGCTACATCTCTATGCAGCAAGTGTGTTACTGTAAAAAATATGTATATTCACATTTGCTAATTTTGGCTTTTTTTTTTTTTTTTTTTTAATTTTTGACCTTTCAATGAAACTTTAAACTATACTTTGTTACTTATAAATCCCAATTTTGCTATGTTTAAAATTTTCACTAGACTCTTGTTTCAGTGGTTTTAATGTATAAGCAAAAAACAAAACACAGTGAATTTAAATGACCTCACAGTATTTCACAATATTCCACTCTTCCTTAAGCAGGCAGCCATTCATTTAAAATCACCTCTTTAGATGCACTTTGGGGTGGTCATGTGTGAGGAGAGCATGGTATATCAGTTCCACTTCACCTTTGAACTCATTGTCAATTGGACAATTTTTTGTAATTTACATTGCTAGATCAAACTTTCAAATTTAAAGATATCACAAAGTCCTGCAACTGTGACTTTTCATTCTCCTGTCAGTAAATGAAGCACTCTTTAACTGGCAAGTGCATGTACTGCTATGCATGCATGTATAAAATTTCTTGAATGTATGAGAGAATTTTTTTGTTTAGATTTGCGACAACTGTAACATTATAATTTGTCGACTTCTGAAAAGACTACAAAAAACTCATACAATGAAACTGAAACTTCATTTATTATGGCACTCAGATATCCAACATATGCATTTGATACAAAAGCTTTTAGGACCTTCATGTCAGATTCCTTTGCTACTTGACCCACTTATCTGACACACTCGGGTATCTGACACATTTTCAGGGAACATTATATAACAAAGTTCCACTGTAGACCCACATGCAAAATTGAACAAACTTCAAAATACATACATGTATTGAGTGGATACTGGGGCAGGTACTTCACAAGTCAACTGATGTTTTATATGATGTTTTTGTGTGTACGTACATTGTTTCTGTGCAATATGTTGTAGCTGCAAGAGATCGTCTTCGGAAATTCAGAGAAGAACAAACACGGAACAGTGAGGAGGTGGTGGACATTTGGGAAGATACACTTTCAGACTTTAGTTACAAATTAGGGGATGAATGTAAGTATGATGCTATGTATATTTATAGTCACTTAAAACATATTGGACAGGATGGACAATGTTCCAGAAAAAAGTGTTGTTTTTGTCATTTTGTCATGTATAAAATTTATTTTAGCCATCAGCCTGAAGGATTAATGTATGTGATACATGTCGAATACATATGGTATAAAGATATGTATGTATACTGTATTGTAAACTAGAAATTTTGATGCAAATAACTTTTTTGGTAAATAAAAACTTAACTGCATTTTTAGGTAGTGCAAAGTTAAAACTAAAAGTGAAATTTCCACAGGAAGCATACATACGTGAATTGCCAGAAACCCTTGACCATACAAAGCCTCGCATGTTAAGCACTAGGGAAATCATTAATCCACAATCAAGGATACGTTTATATGTTGCCCGTGAAATCACAATGTGGCCAGCTGCCATTGACTGCACATGAGGAAAGATCATTTGCATCTTTGGTGTTTTCGCTGCACATCCATCACAGTTGCCTGCTAAAACAGACTAAGTTGTGCTATCATTACTGCGTGGGCACTCCAGATGCGTGGAGCGCAACCAGACATGCAGAACAATGGTCTGTTTAGCAGCCAACGATCACAGGCACTGGGAGACAAACTAGATTGTGAACATGATAAAAACATACAGTCCCGATTTTGCATATAGGTCCCTTTTGCTAGCTAACCATTTTTCGCATCCCTCCCCCCATTTTGATCCCACAAAATATTTGAAAATTATTTTCCTTACGGTGTCAGGTATGATTTAAAATGTCTGTAATGTACAAAAAATGGGGTCTGATGACTGGAATCTTTTAGCCACCTGCGTCCACAATGTGTAAAATTGTACCAAAAAAAGGGGTCTGAGAACTGCCTAATGGCAAAATCTTTTGTCATAGGACGTCAGAGGAATTTGCATTTTTGCAATTCATGATTTTGTTTTTGGATATTTCACTTATAATGCAAGAATAGAAACAAATTTGCAGAGTTTATGTCTATCACTAAGCAGTGCAATATATTTACAGTTTATTAATGTAAATTAATATGTATCAGGTTTCTTGCTATTTGACAAAAAGGTAAATTTTATGGCAGTTGTAATGTATAAATGAACTACTTTGGAATTGAAGAATGACAACTTTTTTCATCTGTGCAGTTAAAATGCATGTTCTGTCTTTTGCAGTATGGTTGATATATGAACAAGTGTGTATAGCAGCCTTTGATTGCTCCAACATCGATGTAGCAACGGTAGGCAGTTTCCATGCATGTAATTTTGTGCAAGGTGATGCCAATTTTGCAGGCATCTGTTTTGCACATTTTTCAATTTAAAGTTCTCACTGTGTTGCCACAATGATAGCTCCCTTGAGTTCTAAGGACAAAAAGGTCATATCTTCAAATGCGTGGAATTAGCCCTTTTAGGTCCCCACTGGCCAGAGTGCAGGACTGGACAGTGATAATTTGCATAATACATGCAGTAAATCTCTTTGAGAACATTTGTTAAGTAAACAGACAAATCTATGGAAGAGAACACCATCAGGTGCTACCACCTAGGGTGCTGAAGTGCACCATTTTGTCAACAAATATAGAACTGAATCTCTCTAATCTATGGCAGTCTTTGATCTATACACCCTCTTCTGTTCTAGTTCTTGATGTCCACAATCTGTATATCAGGTGGGAAGTTAGTGTCATATCCATGATAACATGTACACCGTATTATTGTTATGTAGCCAAAATGTGAGAAAAAAAACAAACTTTTCCTAGTCTGCCAGGTTCTTCAATAAATCAACTGTTAAATATAGTTTACATGAACATTATCAGCTTTAAATTATGTAATAAGTGATATTGTGCTTTTAAAGATTGAACAGGAAGAATATACCTGATTCGTTAATTCTTGGTTAATATTAAGTATAACATTGAAAGTGTACTTCATAAAATTTAAATGACAGAAATGTACCAGTAAAAGGGAGTGGTTGTGTTTGATCTAGATGAAATAACTGTGATTGTGACACATGAATTTTACTTCACATTATCTAGTATGCAGTTACCATGATTACACATTTGACTACAACCTTTATTTTAGTAGTTTTGTGGTCTGTTCTACTTACATGTGCAGTATGCCAACTCTCTGTATGGAGTAAACATTTTTCAAAGTGTCTTCTGAGGTAAAAGACCAGGACATAATTAATGGTAGTATTATTTATCATGGAACAATAATTTATACATTTCAGGGCCAACGCCATGTTTTTTTTTCTTTGTTTTTTCCTTCAGACATGCATTGATGCCCTGAATAGTCAATTTCCAGGAAGCTTAAGAGTAAAAAAGCTACAAGGCCTGAAACTAGAAGCAACAGGAGCGTAAGTATCCATTGTGTAATTCCTGTTTAATAATAATAATAATGATAATAAGACCAGATCATCAGCTTAAGCTAAGGCACCAAGAAAGGTATTACCAATGTCCTGATTTTTCTAGTCGTACTTATAACTCATTGATATATACGCCAAACAATATAGGAGATAACACACCTCCTGGTTTGACCTAATTTTTACATGAAAAAGCATCTGATGCTACATTACCTCATACAACATGTACAGTGGTACCTCTCTTGAGAGACCCCTCTAAAGAGAGACCGCATATCTTTTTTAAGACTGCTCTCTCAGAACACTGCCCTATCATTCCATGTTGTTGTGCCTCTAATGAAAGACCACCTGTTTTGAGAGACTGCATTTTGACCCACTGTATGGGCAGTCTCTCAAAAGAGGTACTACTGTATTCCTGTTTGCATTTACATATTCCTGTATTCCTTTAAAACATATTTTTGGATAAGTTTGTGGTGAAATGGTTCCAAAATGCCAAGTGCAGAATCTGATATACATGTATATACTACGCAAAAACTGTAAAACTTTTACAGTTTCCTAAAAGACGGCCATTTACAGTTGACAATAAAAGCCAAGCAAGTGCAAAGGTGGAAAATGTGTCAGTGTGCTGTACTCAAATAAGCTCACCTGGCTCGTCAGAGACTGAATTTAATGGATCATGTCAGCTGTGTATATACCATGCATTAACCCTGGCCCTAGTATTGTTAGTGCCTATATTGTATATCATTTATTTTATCTGCATGTGTATGTCCTGTATACATGTATATAGGTGGTGCACCTGAAACTGAAAGATGTGCTGCCCTCATCCCTGGGAAAATACCATTATTTCCATCAGTAAAATGTGATCTGTTAAATGACAAAGGCTATTCTTTTGTCAGTAGAACAAGCTATGTCATCAGGCCATGGGAAATAGGTTCAGGAATTAAAAAGCTTGCATAAGACTAGGCAGGTGAGCCTATTTTTCCCGTGACATTCAAACCAAAGGGCTCCACTGTGCCTAGTCTGTGGATCCAAAAATGCTGCCTTTTGAGTCTGAGTGATTGTGTCATTTTCAGCTCAGAAAAAAAAATATTTACAATTGAAGGATATCCTTACAACTGTATTTGTAATTGTCAATTATACCATTTGTCATCAAGTGTCATTTAGTTCTTTGACGTTTTCTTCATGAGAGAGAGAGAGAGAGAGAGATTTGATTTGCTAATTACATGTACAACAATGTTTTTGTGCCATGTAATTTTACTTCTTGTTGCAGCTATGAGAGGGCAATAAAGCATTATGAATCAATGTTAGAGGAAGACGATACAAACTCGGTATGTAGCCTGCATCACCTGGTTGCTTTTTAATGATTTAAAGTTTTGATGTACAGATGCATGTGGCACATGACTTCACAACAAGCGTCCCATATTAACATTTTATTTGCTTCCTTGTATACATTTATAACAAATGAGGAACTTATGCTTAACTCTTTCAATACCACATTTTTGACTGGGTCAACACACTTTAGACACATTGTGCCCAAAGCATGCTAAGGAAAGCTGTTGACCTGGGTTGTTATAGTGCATGTAACCTCAGGCATGCTGAAACTTGAATGAAATGTCTTTTTATACAAGGGACATGAATCTAGCATCTTTGTTATAATTCAGAGCAATTCATGTTAAATAGTTTGACTTTAGTCGCAGTTGGCCCTGAAAGAGTTAATCTGACCAGACGTATACATGTACTTTTTTAGCTCTGCTGACCAAAGGTCACAGAGTTTATGTGACTGCTCATTCCTGTCCGTCCGTCCGTAAATTTTTGATTGTTAGCGCGATACCGTTCGCAGTTTTCACGTTAGCCCAATATAACTTTCAGAACTTATAGGGGGTACTTGGTATAAAAATCAAGGCCCCTTTTGATATTGGTGGCACCACCTACATTATAATTATGATATATAGGGGTCAACATGTGGAAAATCTTGATATGACCAAACACCTAAAAATTACAACTGTTACGCTACTTTAAGAACATTAGCAAACAATGTCAAGATGGAGCTTGAAATGACAAAGTGTAGTCCTCAAAGTGTTTAGAGTGGTAAGGGGGAAAGTACCCGGGGTAAAGTATACTTAACCCACCTAGAGAAGTTTCTCTAGTCCGTCTTCAGTCGGAAAACCATTATCATACTCACTTTTTGCAGGATTTCTTTCACTTCAACCATCATCCAGTATAGTGGGAGAGGTGGCTTACAGCTAATACCTTAGAACATTTTACCTCATAACACCTCTAGTCAACTTTATGGTGCTAAAAATTGTATTTCTATTTACCTGTTTATACCAGTGTTGGAATGGTGGAATAGTGTATAATAAAGCTTTTAAGTTTCAAAGGAGTTGTCCGTAAACTTATGTTCCTTAGTGCGATACTGTCCACAGTTTTCAAGTTAGCCCAGTGTAACTTTTAGGACTTCGATATTGATGGCACCACTTACAATATTATGCAATATAGGGGTCAAAATATGAAAATCTTGTGAACACTCTAGCATCTTTAACTTTTGGCGGATCTTCACCTAATATGGTGGGATTGTGGGGGAGGTCAAAGTCTAAGTTGCTATTGATACTAGTGGTACCACCTATAATTTGACAGAAATTATGAGCCAAAATGTGTTTTAAGATGTAAAATTCCATATTTGGAAAAGTAATTGGATTAGACTTGCCAAATTTTTATGATATATTGCCCATGGCCAAAGGTAGAATGCTATGTAATATCGGTGATCTTGACATATTTTTGTGAAGTCACCATTCCTGTAAAGTTAAAAAGGGGGTTTTGTAATAGCAGGGTGAAGCTTGGACATCAATGGTAAGGAGAATTGAGCCTCCAGATCAAAAGTGCACTTCATTACATGATACATAAAACTGTACTTGGTGACATGCTTTTTGGGTCACTGACCCAGTAATTATGAAGTTTGGCACGTGTCCAAGTTATTTTTTTCCTTACTGCCTCGAAAAGTTGTGACCCGATTTGAACAAACAGACTATATATGGAAAGATGGATGTGGGTCGAATATTTTGAGCATAACAACTTTTTAATCTGAGTTGAAGGTCAAGGTCAAATGGCCAGTTTGAATATTGCAGTCATCTTGTGAATGCTCAGCACCACGCAATTCTTGAGATAGGCCCATATAACATTTAGTAGTTATAAAGTGTATAAAAATCTTTGTCGACATGAATGTTGGGGGTGCCACCTGTAGTATTATGTAATATACAGGTCAAAATGTGAAAAATTTGTGACCGCAGTACTGTCCACAGTTTCCGAGTGAACCCAATATAACTTTTAGGACTTATAGTGGGTATTAAAATCTAGGTTCTTTTAGATATTGGTGGCGCCACGTACAATATTATGCAATATAGGGTTCAAAATATTAAAATCTTGTGAACACTGTAGCATGTTTAATTTTAGACAGATCTTCCCTAAATTTGGCGGAATTGTGAGGAAGGTCAAAGTCTAAGTGGGTAATGACACTTGTGGCCCCACCTATAATTTGACACAAATTATGAGCCAAAATGGGTTTTAAGATATAAAATGCCATACCTTGATAAGTAATTGGATTTAAGTTGCCAAACTTGTAGGATATATAGACAATGTCCAAAGCTGGAATCGTATGTAATATCAGTGACCTTGACTAATTTTTGTGAGGTAACCATGCCTGTAAAATTGAAAGAGGTGATTTTGTAATGGCGGGGTGCAGCTTGGACTTGAAAGGCAATGTCAGCACAGCACCAGGCAGGCCTCTGGGCCTCTTGTATTATATAATCTGGGTGTCCTTTATCTTCTGTCCCAATGTCACTGAGGTCATAAAGTTAGGGACTCCCTCATTGTTGCCTTGGCACATGGAACAATATTTATCACAGGGCTTGCAGAAATAATCTGTGATTACATGTGGAGCAAAGTGCCATCTGGTGGACAATGTTTACATTAAGCTTTATATGTTCAGAAGCCACTTGAGGACACACAGCTTTGAAATGAACAGGTGCAATATAGCCCCAATGCCAGCAGTGCATTAGGCCCATTGGCCTCTTCTTTGAAAGATTAAGACTGTTGTGATGTGAATAATTTGCTGTTGAATTTTACAGTAAGATGGAATATTAAAGTGAAGGTTATCTGGTCCTACATTTTATTCAGACAAAAAGAAATGGCATGACCCTGGTCTTTGCGTGACACACCCCATTTACAAATGGCACAACTATATCAGTTCACCTGTGTAACCATCGTGAATCTTTGAAAAATGAAACAAACACAGAATAAGACTATTGAACATATATATATATATATATAATATATGCAGTAAAGGAAGCATCATGTGTTTTCAGTTGATCAGGAAGAGGCTGGTGGCCATACTTAAAGAACAGAAGAAGATAGCTGATGCTGTCAAAAAACTAAATGACTATCTACAAAAGTAAGTTTAAGTCATGTGGGAGTGAAGAAAATATTAATTTTTCAGTTTCGCTAATTCAGAAACTGAATCGCTTTATTGCAAAAGGTTCCTGTTACAGTGAAAAGCATGAACTCTAAGGGCTTTAAACAGTGTACAAATATACATACATGTGTAGAACATGTAGAATATAAAATGGACTAGGAGCTTTTTCATTGCCAAGCAAGTCATGTCATAACTGCAGCTTGAATAACCAGACAGTGCAAACACCACTGTTCATGGTCTTTTTCACCATAGAATCAAGTTCTTTTTTTAAAAAAAAAAAATCTCGTGTTCTTCAGATTTCAGAGTGACCAGGAGGCGTGGATGGAACTGTGTGACTTATACTTATCAGAGGCAGACTATCCCAAAGCTGCATTTTGTATGGAGGAACTTATCATGTCAAATCCACACAACCACTTATTTCACCAGAAATATGCAGAGGTAAAGTTTGGAGTGTAGGGCCAAAGATTAAAATATTTCTGATAGAGTTTTTAAAAATGAAAAAAAAGTTGTATTGCATTTGCAGCTCAGTATATTAGAATTTGTAAAAGTAAATTACATCTGTACATGTATTGAGCTGGCGGTGGTGCTGTGAGATAATTAAACTTAAAGAGTCGTATTTGTTCAAATGGCAATCTCTCAAGCAGGTACTATTGCATACACATCAGTAAAGACCATCACAATGAGTAGTGTGCACATTCAAACATCTGAGGAGGTGAAAAAAAGTAGATGCAAATGACATGAAGTTAAGCCTTTCAAAATGCATGTGGCTTGTGCATGTACATGTGCTGTAAATTGCTTTAATTTTGTTCTTCTCTTATATTCGCTTATTTTGATGATGGTACAAAACTGTGAAAATGAAAACACCATGAAATAGTGTTTTAACATTGTATGAAAAGGAATTATGTCCAAAACAGTGAAATTAAAACTTCAATGAAAGGTCAAAAATACAAAAACTGTGAAAATTTTAAACATGCAAAAATTAGGCAATTTACAATATGTATAATGTAAGTAGCACATATGTCAAGTAAATGCCTGGTTGATTTTTTTTTTTTTCGGGGGGGGGGGGGGGGGGAGTTCTGTGTAATATTGCGGATCACAAGGACCCATATTGATACATGTGTACCCATAAAATCATTTGCCAAATAAGAGAGTAGTTTAAAAGTAAATAGTGAAAATTTGAGCCATGGATTTCAGTGTATTGAAATAAATTATAAGGCCATTTAAAAGTTTCATTGATCACATAGAAGAAACTTAAAGCAGGCTGGCACAAAACTAACCTCAGAAGGTGGTTGCAGAATCAGTGAAGGGAAATATCAATTTTAATGCTGTTCAACTGAAGATTTTAATCACACAACATGAAGTGATGCATCCTTTCCACAAAATGTCCATTTTAGTCCACCAGATAGCAGCACCTTACAGATCCCTACATTTGAAGGGTCAAATACGGTACATGTATATGTATCACGTGGGGATTACAACAACCACATTTACATGTTAAATATTTTTTAGGGAAAATTATCCATGGGGTATCCAAATGGTGTCATGTTTGGGACCGGCCTTTGCACCACAACATTTCTTATTTTCAGGGCTTCATGTTCATAGAATGTGCAATTAGTTCACAATCATATTTTATGTATATTCATCAAACTTGGTCACATTATGTTTTGAAGAAAGACCTTTCTTTTGATAGTAGATTAGTGCACTTGACTTTATTTTCAAGGTCACAGAGCAGCTTAAAACAAAATAAATCTTTGTGCAAGTGACCTGGAAATGTCATTTAGTACTGAGAAAATCAGACTGCTGGAATGAGCAAAGAGTACCCAGATGTAAATTGTCATGTCTCTCTCTTTTTTTTTTTTTGCTTAAATTTCTTGTCTAGAGAAATCAGTTTGGTGAAAATTGTAGATGACACCTATTATGATACATGTAGTATGCACATGATCCTTAGCAAGGCTTAAAGTGATCCATCAATTTAATATCTTGGTTTTTTTTTTTTACTTTTTTTGGTTTTTTTTTCATTGCAGATCAAATACACCCAAGGAGGATATGAAAACATGGAGCTATCAAGATCCTACTTTTCACAAGCAGTTAAACTTAACCCGAACAATATGCGAGCTCTATTTGGCCTTTTTCTTGTGAGTTCAAATTCACCCCCTTTTGCTCATTGAATATATATAATAATTATGTATATATATATATATATATATATTATATATATATATATATATATATATATATATATATATATATATATATATATATATATATATATATATATATATATATATATATATATATATATATATATATATATATATGAGTTGTATGATGCTGCATGGAAAACCAAACTGATATTATATTAAGCAGCTTTAGTCCTTGTGATTGTGAAATATATGTATTTGTGGTTTCACCCACACATGCACATATGATAATAACTTTATTCCACAGAAGCATAAATGAATTGTATAGTGATGAAAGTCAATTCATATTAAAGTAATTGTAACAGTTACAGATATGGATATACAGGGCTAGATATTTTTGTCTCACCAGCATAAGCTGTTGGCTAGGGAAGCACTCACTTCTGGGCGTCTATCCATCTGTCCATGCATGCCTTGTTAATGCCATATCTCCAAAAATACTCACTTTACAGAGACCAAATTTTTATCACATGGAGTCATTGAGGTGGTTCAGGTGCCTATTGAAAAATAGGTCACTAGGTCTCTATTTAAGGTCACAGTACTACATTGTAGATAAAATGGTGTTAACACAATATCTAAAAATATTGAATGTAGCTTTATCAATTATTTATGACAGTTGGACCTAAGGATGCCCCAGATGCCTATTGAAACTAGGTCACTGGGTCACATATTTAGGTCACAGTTTTGCATTGAAGAAAAATGGCCATACCATAATATCTTCAAATATTAAATTACTCATTGTAGCTGCACCAATTATTTATGATAGTTAGACCTAAAGATGCCTCAGACACCTTGTGAAAATTAGGTCACTGGGTCACATATTTAGGTCACTGTGCTGCATCGAAGAAAAATGGCTTTGCTATGCCATATCTCCAAAAATACTCACTTTACAGAGACCAAATTTTTATCACAAAAGACCATTGTGGTGCTTCAGGTGCCTATTGAAAAGTAGGTCACTAAGTCACAGTAAAACATTAAAGAAATAAACGCCGTTAAAACAGTATCTAAAAGAATATAGAATGTAGTTTCATCAACTATTTATGACAGTTGATCCTAAGGATGCCACAGGTGCCTACTGAAAACTAGGTTACTGGGTCACATATTTAGGTCACAGTGCTGCATTGAAGAAAAATGGCCTTGCCATGATATCTCTGCTCATTGCATTTTCACCAAAGCTTTGTCATTAGGTCAAACAGAAGTAACCTTGACCTATCGGAGGAGTATTGTCGTCACCCACACGTCTGTCCATCCTGGCCGAGGGGTTTTCTATCACTGATCAGCTTCTAGTTTTACTTGCCTTGATTGAAATTCCACTTTTCGTGGGTTAAGGAACAAGCAAATCAGTGAAGCCTGATATTTGTGAAGGACTTGGAAGTTGAATGTTGTCTGCTGATCAAGAGCATAGCCCTTTGATTAATTTTGTTTTACAGCTCTGTGGGCTGCCCTCCATACATGTAGATCCATGTTGGAGTTCACTTTTTATGCAGCCACGTTTATTAAAATTGCATATAATAACATATATCAATTCAAAAGCAAGTAGGTTTATCTAATAGTATTTAAAATATTTCCACCTTTATGTATTTTGTGCCATTCTTTGTGTAGGCAGCCAGTAATATTGCTTCATCAAATAAAAGCAACGCCAAAGTGAAGAAAGATAATGTCAAATACGCAGCGTGGGCAGCTGAGCAGATCTCTCAGAAATACAAGGTAGGTCTAAAACAACTTCTCGCTGCAATTTATTTACCACTTATGTTTCCTAACTTTTTCTACAACTAGAACAAGTCAATATTTTCACTATAATGTTCCGAAGAAAATTGACATTGTCAGTTTTTCTGTTTTACTTATTATTAATATTTAAAATATGTTCGCTCTGAATTTATTCTATTTGCTATTATCACTGGACTAATATAATATATATGCATATATATATATATATTTATCTCATGTTTGGGTTAATTTTAGTACATGACAGGCTTGTATAAATATCGTATCATAGGCCTTAAAGCTACAGTGCCGCGATATGGTGTATCGGCACTCTTCCCGTGGTATAGGCACTCTTCCAATGGTATCGGTACTCTTCCGATGGTATCGGTACTCTTCCGATGGTATCGGTACTCTTCCGGTTTCATCGGTAATTGTGTTGATGAGGAGTAAAACTTTCTGCAAATGTCGTTCTTATTTTTGCTTTGTGTATTGAAATGTACAAATGGACCCAAACATGAGATAAAAATTTTATAGCATGCTTTGTAGACGATTTGAAATAATCAACTCGCACTGGATACCATATAGCAGAACTTGTTCACTTCGCTCACTCGTTTTGCTATATGGGATCCAGTGCTCTTTGATATACTTCATATCGTCAACAAAGCATGCTATAATGTACAATAGATAAATTTATATATATATATATATATATATATATATATATATATATATATATATATATATATATATATATATATATATATATATATATATATATATATATATATATATATATATATATATATATATATATATATATATATATATATATACATATATTTATATATATGCATAAAACCTGATATATTGAGCACTGCCTCCTAGTGCTGATTTGTCCAGTTATGTGTCATACTCTCTAGTGTTAGAGATAGAAAAATTACTTGAATTTTATATAAGTTTTTCAAGTTAGCATATCACAAGTCATCAAATTTTGTATTTTATTTAATCGATGTACCAAATTTTAACAAACTTATTAACATATGTTTGGAAACATCAACATGTACCTCATACACAGAAGGGTGGCAGGCAGTTAGACACTAGGGGGCATGTGTGTATAAATCAGGACTATGATTTCATGAGTAACTCTCTTTGTTTTTACTCTCCGTTGTAATATCTTTCGTAAGTCTTACATTTTTTTTTTAATCAACTCTTTCAGTACCAAAATTTGACAAGGTCAACAGCTTTCCTCGTGGTGCTTTGGGCAAATTAAAGCCAAAGAGTGCTGAGAAAGTTATTGATCCAGTCCATTCTAATGGTCTCTGCAACTGTAGCGGTGGTCTCTGCAGCTTAAAATAGAAGGGAGATTTACCATGCCCTTTTCTTTTGCTCCCTGCCTTTTTATTTTGCTCCCTGCTCTTTATCTGTGATATACAGTGCTCCTTCTTTATAACACCCCTCATTAAAGGCGGTTTCTGATACAACACGGTGGGAACCATGGCTCCCACTGAAATAGTTTTTCTCATTGCTTCTATGTTAAAAGTCCCTTTGTGATAAGGGTGTTTTGCTATAACACGGTATGCCCTGTGGACCCCAACACCAACGTTATAAAGAGGGAGCACTGTATACATCATGCTTTGATGGTTTATGGCATATTATGTCTCCCGGTGGAAGCCGGGTGACATATTGGATTAGTGCCCGTTTCTTCCGCTTCTTCTTCTTCTTCTTCTTCTTCTTCTTCTTCTTCTTCTTGTTGTTGTTCAGGTTCTTCAACACTTGGTTTCCGTGCGATAAGTCTTGAAGGACTTGACAGAATTTGATGAAACTGGGTAGGATTATGTATCTAGGCAAGACCTAGGTTGGGATTGTATTTGGGTGACCTTGACCTAATTCTCCAGGTCACAGGGTCACTTATGTGAAATTGGTTTCTGTTCGATAAGTCATGAAGAACAGAATGGAATTTGATGAAACTTGGTAGGATTATGTATCTTGGCAAGACCTAGGTTGGGATTGTATTTGGATGACCTTGAGCGAATTCTCAAGGTCACAGGGTCACTTATGTGAAATTGGTTTCCGTGCGATAAGTCTTATAGAACTTGATGGAATTTAATGAAACTTGGTGGGATTATGTATCTAGGCATGACCTAGGTTGGGATTGTATTCGAGTGACCTTGACTTAATTTTCAAGGTCACAGGGTCACTTATATGAAATTGGTTTCCGTGCGATAAGTCATGAAGAACTTGATGGAATGTGATGAAACTTGGTAGGATTATGTATCTTAGAAAGACCTAGATTGGGATTGTATTTGGGTGACCTTGAGTGAATTCTCAAGGTCACAGGGTCACTTATGTGAAATTGGTTTCCGTGCGATAAGTCTTGAAGAACTTGATGGAATTTGATGAAACTTGGTGGGATTATGTATCTAGGCAAGACCTAGGGTGGGATAGTATTTGGGTGACCTTGACCTAATTCTCAAGGTCACAGGATCACTTATATGAAATTGGTTTCTGTGCGATAAGTCATGAAGAACTTGATGGAATTTGATGAAACTTGGTAGGATTATGTATCTTGGCAAGACCTAGGTTGGGATTGTATTTGGATGACCTTGAGCGAATTCTCAAGGTCACAGGGTCACTTATGTGAAATTCGTTGCCGCGCTATAAGTCTTGAAGAGCGTGATGGAATTTCATGAAACTTGGTAGGATTATGTATCTAGGCATGACCTAGGTTGGGATTGTATTTGAGTGACCTTGACTTAATTTTCAAGGTCACAGGGTCACTTATATGAAATTGGTTTCCATGCGATAAGTCATGAAGAACTTGATGGAATTTCATGAAACTTGGTGGGATTATGTATCTAGGGAAGACCTAGGTTGGGATTGTATGTGGGTGACCTTGACCTAGTTTTCAAGGTCACAGGATCACTTATATGAAATTAGTTTCTCTGCGATAAGTCATGAAGAACGTGATGGAATTTGATGAAACTTGGTAGGATTATGTATCTTGGCAAGACCTAGGTTGGGATTGTATTTGGATGACCTTGAGCGAATTCTCAAGGTCACAGGGTCACTCATGTGAAATTGGTTTCCGTGCGATGTCTTGATGGAATTTGATGAAACTTGGTAGGCTTATGTATCTTGGCAAGACCTAGGTTTGGATTGTACTTGGATGACCTTGACCTAATTGTCAAGGTCACAGGGTCACTTATGTGAAATTGGTTTCCGTATGATCAGTCATGAAGAACAGTATGGAATTTGATGAAACTTGGTAGGATTATGTATCTTGGCAAGACCTAGGTTGGGATTGTATTTGGATGACCTTGAGCGAATTCTCAAGGTCACAGGGTCACTTATGTGAAATTGGTTTCCATTTTATATGTCATGAAGAACAGGATGGAATTTGATGAAACTTGTTAGGATTATGTATCAAGGTAAGACCAAGGTTGGGATTGTATTTGGGTGACCTTGACCTAATTTTCAAGGTCACAGGGTCTTTTATGTGAAATTCGTTTCTCTGCAATAAGTCTTGAAGAACTTGATGAAAATTGCTAGAGTAATGTATCTAGGCGAGAGCTAAAATAGGATCGTAATTTTCAGGGAAACTTGGGTCATTTGTAATTTGTTATCACCTGTAGCTTATTCAGAGACGTAAGTGTTCCACCGGGAGACATTTGATTTTCTGTTGGAAAATCAGTCTGTTCTAGTTTCTTTTATTTTGACAACAAATCTTCAGCAAAGAAAATATATTAAAAGCAGTATTTTCACCATAATTTAGATACAGTTATCAACAATTTCTTCAGTTTTACATGAAAGATACACTATTTTATCTAGAACATTACTTTTAAGGTGATCTATGTGGTCTCTACCCGCGTTGACAAGTTGCCCTTTTCAGATCGAAGTGCCCTGCCCCTATGAAAACATGCAGAGACCACTGTGTAGTCATGCTGTTACTTGAAAGAAAAGCCAGCTTAAAAAGAATAAATGTCTAGCATCATAACATCAATTCAGAGCACCTCTGCTTTTTGTCAAAATTGGCAGTGAAAGAGTAATAAATGAAGTTTTATATTGTGAAATGATGATATTAGAAGTCATGTTTTTTTCAGAGCTTCCTCCATTGAGCTTGTTTCTCATCAGATATATAGTGTGTCCTTCCAACCTTTTTGTATCTGAGTATTAATAATATAGATCTGTTATAACATTCTGGACATTAGACTAATAGAAACTCTGGTGTCTTCTTTTCTGGTGGCAGTTCTCTAGAAATAATAAAAAAATATTCTATTCAGATGGATCCCAAGAAGTGTTGAGTAAAATTATATATACCAGTTTTCAGTATAAAATTTAAAAAATAGTAAAGTTTATATTGAAAAAAATCTGTGGAAAAGTTAACTTTGACGTGGAAGGCAATTTTGTAAATCCAGCAAACATGACAAGGCTCTATCTATATGTCTATTTAGTGTACATGTAGCTGCACAGCAGTAACTTGATCAATAATAAAAGTTCATATGTGTGAAAAACACAAATTTTGGAGATTAGGTTTTTGTGTAAAGTTTCACCTGAAAATATATGTGGGAAAATTGACAAATAGACATTCTTTTAATCTTCTTCCATTCAGATTGTTTAAAGATCCAAATTATCTGGTTACTACAGAGTGAATGAAATTGCTGACAAACTAATGTAATTCTACAAAAATTTTATTGAAAATTTTGGTGCCCTGAAGCATCATGATTCTGCACTCCTGTATTGAATACCTGAATTATATATGATCCATGATTAACCTTACAATTTCTGCCCTTTTTCATGCTTTTTTCTATCATGTAAGTCGACCCACCTCTCCGTTTTCTGTTTAGATGCATCTTTTGTTAAATGCGCCACTGCGTCTCCTTAAAGACTGTTTCATGACACTGATGGTTCGTACCCTTGTGTCTGCACTTGTCTACTCTTTCTCTGATCTGTGTTTGAAGGGGGTGAGGGGTTAACTTCATGACAAGCAAATGGACTTTTTTTTCCTCTTAAATAGTAGTTTGAAGGAATGTTTGTTTTGTTTCTCTTTATGGTTTATGGATCAACATAAGGTTGAGAAGTTTTGATTTTCATGCAAATAAAAGTTATACGAAGCTTTGCAACCCTCACCCCCCACATGGTATTGTGTTTGCATGGGTGAAAGATCTTAGATATTCCATATTTTTAAATATCACCCACAGGTAATCAGTTTTGGGGTGTCATCTTTCCCCACAGGTGAACATGATACATTGGTAACCCTTGACCTGCTTTGCATAATTTATGCATTTCATTTTACTATCACCCACAAAAATGCTAATCTGTGAGTAAGCTTTCTATAGCATTTAGTACATGTCTGCAGATACTGAGCGTTAAGACAAAATCTATGAGTGAACTCACTATGTCCCTTTTCCCGGAAAAATGGGATATTGAACCTCTTCAAAACTAGGCTATATTGCTGAAATTGATTCATCTATAAAAATTTTTCTGTTACCACTCCAACCCCCCCCCCCCCCCCAAAAAAAAAAGTTATAGAGACAATACTGTAAACTTAACATACTTGAAATTATATGTCTGGTTGATGCTCTTGGAACTTATCTGTGCCCATCTATATGTAAGTAAAATCAGCATAATTATTGCAAATAATTATTTGGGATCCTTAAATTCATGTTGAAGTGACTGGCTTGCTGGCAGGTGGCTATAGACACACAGATGTACACAGTCTCTTCTTTTGTCTGAAAAGTTATCTGTAATGCCATGTGAGGTGGCCAACAACTTTGACTCTTTGAGTCTTTTTCTTCAAGAGGTTTGGAAAGATATAGTAGTAGTCTAAAATGTACCTCATTTTACAACACTTGAACCCATGGTATGTCTTCAGTCCTATGCAAAGTCCAGAAATAGAACAAAAAAAAAGTCCTGGATCATTTTTCCCAACACTGTAGGTAAAGGGTTGCCAAGTATGTCACAAGTCCACGTGCTGTGTGGCATTTCACATACTGTTGCGTAGTGTATTTCACTTTCACCCATGTTTGTGTGCTGTGGACTAACAACTGACATTAACACGAGTTACCTACAGTCTAGTTTGTGGCCATTGGCATGACTGAACAGGTAGCCACAAGCCAATTTTCAGGGCAGCACAATTGCCAATTTTTTTGTCCCATTCTTTTTTCCAGTTCGTCAGTTTCATTTCCTATTTTCATACATCAGAAAACAAAATCCATGTATGTGTACTAAAGCTTTTGTTTTTTGATCACTGTCATGAAAATATTCAATAAGGGGCAGCTTTTATGAAACAACTGCAACATGGCAGCTGTAAGGGTTTCTGCCTATATGTCAAAAGTGCAACAAATATCCATAGAGATCTTGAAGCCATGTACTTGTGCTCAGCCTCAAAAATATCTAAAACTAAGTGCTATTCTACCCATTTACATACATAAATGTACACGGAACAGGAAGTTCTCCTTTTCATACATTTTTCAGCAGAATGTGCATTGTACGAAAAAACTTGTGTGCCCAAAAAGTCCTACAGCAGTGACCCTGATTTTAACAGCAGTGTGAAAAAGTATACACTGCATGATCCTCAATGTTGATACCTTCTGTGACAAGGTTTATTGCATTCTGCAAAATCATATTGTCATATGGGACAGTTGCATAATGATATAATGGAAGGGGGGGGGGGGGGGGTTAATGTGAAGTATGTCTGCAAATTTACACTTTGTTTTTACATACCATCCATTTATGTTTATGGTAAATTTTGCTTATGCTGAAGTTTTATTGCCACTTATTTCACTGATACCACAAAACCATGAAAATGAAAAAAAAAAACACACTGAAATACTATTTTTATCATATGTTATATATGAACTATGTCAAAACTACGGAAATTAAAATTGAATGCCTAAAATGCAAAAAAACATGAAAAGTTATACACATGAAAATAAATACACTTGTATTTCCAGTTAATGATATGTATATCCCTGCTAACGTTCAGTGTTACTCATCCAAATTACCCATAACACAAGACAAAATATGGTTACACAAGACCAGACTGCACTGAAAGTTTAGAACATGGCATAAAATGACATTCCACTGTGCTGCTTCAGTGGTAGGGTGTGTACTAGAATTAGTGCATGTGCGACAAACACGGATCATACATCACTTCAGCTGTTTAGTTTGTGGCTTGAAACATAAATTGCAAATTGTTGCAACACGAAGTCATATTCATGTTATTTGTTCAGAAAGTTACAAAGTTCTAGGCATGATCACTGCATTTGCTGCATAACTCGTATGAACATGTGATGATTTTGTTTGTGTATGTAGCACTAATGGAAGTAAAGATGTTGAAAATGACCAAAGCATGATGCAGAATCATGTAAATATACTGCATCAAGTATGTCTGTGTAACCACAAGGGTTTTGAAAGAAAGAAAGAAAAAAAATGTTTCACCAGCCACAAATAACAAAAGTTGTAATTGTTTTTCATACATGGAGTCAAGGAAGAAAACCAAGAATACTATTCATTTTCTGTATAAAGTTTGCTTGATTTAAATCTGGAAAGCACTTTAGAATTTCCAGGAAATTTTATTGCAAATGTGACTGTCTGCGTGTGCAGTGTGAGTAACAGACACGCTGAGAAAAAAAATAAAGCTACAATATAATTTTGTCACTAAAGTGGCATTCGTTTCATATTTTGGTCAGGTGGATTTTGAAGATAGCACCAGGGAGGGTTGTCCATTGAAGTATGAAGTCATATTTGTATATTTCCATATGAAGGGCAGTTCTTTCAGATATATAGTGGTTATTTACCAAGTGTTTATAAAGGAAACAGATTTGACCATTACTTAACCCTTAAAGTGCTAATCACGGCTATAGTCATTTTCTCATTACCGTAAAACATAATTATAATGGTTAAAAGATTCAAATTCCTCATGAAGATTACCTAACATCCAAATACCAGCAAGCCTAGTCTAAAGCAAACAGCTGTTGACTCAGTTTTAAATCAGCACCTTAGGGGTTAATAGGTTAACCCGTTTGAAACATGGGTTCTGCCAATGGTAAATAAGGTTTTCCACTACCATGACAACAAGGTCAGATGCTAGCACATGTGCATGTGGATTCCACAAAGTACCACTTAATGGTGGTTACAAATTAAAGAATGTCCCAGGACTGATATGGTGGTGTTAATTAAGTACATATGTTTGACCAGAGTCATTTACAGGGATGGTACCATCCATAAGCTGAATTTATCTGATACAGAAGTGTCTATTTTGAAAGACAAACTCACTAAAGACCTCATAGTTTGTCCCAAACACAGTACAAGCATTTATTATCACCTGTTTCCCTGTCTTTTCCACTGTCAATTCCATCTATATACTACTCTTTACCTTTAAAAGCCTCATTCAATACAGATGCCTAGTAAAATACTCTGTCACTGAATCCACTCAGTGACACTGGTTGGTCTCACTGCCACATCCTTTGATGTGATTAGACTGATGAAGCTAACATTATGTCCCAACCCATACATTTATAGACATGTAGTGTCAATCTTGCCTGATGTCACACAATTTGAGTCCCCAAGAATATTGCTGTACATCAAAATTCTTACTGGACTGATGCTAGTCATTAGCCAACAAGCCATAGGCTAATGAATGTGAAATTTGGGTAAAAGAATTCACCTTTTAGCCAAATTGGCTAAAAGAATTTTTTGTTGCTCTGTAGCTTCAAAATCAGTCTTACTGTGCTATCGTTGAATTGCTACTTGTTACATATATAATGTTTGAGAAAGCCTTTGGCTAGCAAAATTTAAGTTAGGCAAAAAAATTTAAGTGATTTTAGCCAAGTTGGCTAACGTAATACAATCCCTTGCACAAGCAGAGTCTTAGTAAAAAGGACAAAAATTCTCAAAATTATACTGACCTTATCATTGCTGCAATCAACATGGACTTGTGGCCAAAAGTTGGAAAATATGGCAAGTTGATCAATGCATGCCACATTAAATCAAGAAATTAAATCATTTATTCTGCCTGAAAAAAAAACAAACAAAACAAAACAAGTGAGAAAAAAAAAGATACATGTAATTGCATTGATTTCCCAGTATGGGACAATATGCGTGAAGACAAGTATATTTTGCACTTTTTTGTAATACTATACAAATCACCATTTCCACTGGAAACAAATGAGCAACTGCATACTAAAACAGCACTATTCTAGTGAAGTAAAGTTCCCATGAAAGGAAAATGTGGCCTTTTTATTTATAGAAACAGTTGGTGCATGACAACAATTTAACAGAAAGAGGTTTTGTTCTGTACATAATTATTGATATAGGAGCAGCATATTACTGTTGTTGTTTTCTCAGTTTTGTTCCTTTGTGGTTGTTTCATTTTTGTTGAGATTTTTGCATTTTGGATTTTAATCAAAGCTGCATGAAGCTAGAATTTATAGTCTTACACTATTTATTACAGGTTATTCAAGTGTCTTCTGTTGTTACTTACTTTTGAAAAATAGTATCTTCTAATAAAAATCAAAATATTTGTTGACAATTTTCTGATTTTGAAAGTTATCAAAACTAAAGAGAAATGAAAGTGTGTAGTTATGCAATGTGAATATAAGAAGCAAATAAAAAATTTCTTTCTCTCTCTCTCTCTCTCTCTCTCTCTCTCTCTCTCTCTCTCTCTCTCTCTCTCTCTCTCTCTCTCTCTCTCTCTCTCTCTCTCTCTCTCTCACATGATCTGGTATCTCACTTCAACATGAAGGAACTGTCGAGTGTTTTATATTGGGAATCAAGAGGAATGCTACATGTTAAAAAAAAGAATTTGTTGAAAGCTCATTTCTCACAACAGGAAATTATATGACAACAGTGCAAAGTTGTAAGATATTGTAATATTACAGAAACTTATTTTTGATGCATGTACATGAATATTGTCATTTTAGAATACTATTTACAGCCTGGCAGAGTCTATAATTATTAACTATTTGACTTAGCTTAAAGGCGTGATACACTTTATGGCTCTTTTGTATAAATGTTTAATTTCTGTCTATGGTTACCATCTAATCCCGTAAAAACTATATATTTTCCGCAAAAAAAACGTAGCATTAAGTTTGATACTGGTACTGAATTAAAAAAAAAAATGATTTTTTAAATTCTACATCAAATTTACAATAACATTTAAATAAAGTAAGAATTAGATTTAGTTAATAATGTCAAATGAAGGAACACATAATGCTCTCCAAAACCATATCTAATTTTCAAATTAATGTCTCAGATCTATTTTCATTGCTGTTGAAATTGTTTCAAAATACGAAATTTAAACTTTAATTTAAACATCCTTTAATTTGTGAAGTAAAACCCTTGTCCAAATTTTAAAATATGGTTTGCTTCTAGAATGTTTCCTACTTTTGGTATTTGTGCTATTTTTTGTTTTTGTCACAAACAGGTAGAATCAAAGTTTTTTAATTAAGATATCAAAGTTCAATTTCTTAACACTTAACATAATTTTATTATCATCAATAGCTTAATTTAAATACATACTTTTAGAAAATATTTAGTTTATATGATCTCAAACAAGAAGTGTAGTGTAACATAAGGACATGTTTGAACTAAAACCATATTGTCTGTGTAAAGTGCTGTAAAAGTGTATCACACCCTAAATGTAATTTTTGTCAACATCAAGGTATGTGTTTTATCTCAACTTAGGGAGGAAAAAATCATACTTATATGAGAGCAAAAGACTTTTTAGACATTTGAATTTTCAAATTATTAAAAACCTTTCCCCCTTGAATTAAGACTGAGTAAACAGCTTTCCTTTGGGCAGGTGGGACACTTGGCTTATGGAGAACAGTAGTGAAGAAATTAAAATGGTGATTCACATATTGCATTTATTTTGATGAGTTTGAGCATAATACTTTAGAAACGGTGGTTGAATTCAGGATATTTAGCTTCTTCTGGTGCCAGTGAGGCATAGGGTGCTTACTACAACATGGGCACTCAATGGGAGGAATACAGTGAATACCTTTATCATTACAGTGGTACCTGTCTTGAGAGACCCCTGCGATGAGAGGCCGCATATCTTTTTAAGACTGCTCTCTCAGAACACTGCTATCTTTTCCATGTTACACCTCTAACGAAAGACCACCTGTTTTGAGAGGCCACATTTTCACCTGCCCTAGGGGAGGTTTCTCAAGACAGGGACCACTGTATTACCCATTTATAGTGCAATGTCCCCAAAATGGAGAACTGTTGTTGAATGTTTCCAGTGTCATGGGGGTGACTGTGTCCACAGCTTCTCTTCTATTTCTTCCAATACATGTACCGGGGAAATCACTTCCTTGTAACTATCAGTACCACACTTTGGACTGAGTCAACAGCTTTCCTCAGTGTGCTTTGGGTGGAATATTCCAAAAACACAGAAGAAAGCTCTTTACCTGCATTATTGTATTCTATGTAACTACAGGCATGGTGGCACTTGAGTGGAAAGTCTTTTTACGAGGACCATGAATCTAGCATTCTTCTTATAATTCAGATCTGTTTGTTTTTATGTAGTTTGGCTTTAGTCAAAGTAGGCACTGGAGGAATAATCCCTGCCTATACTATGGTGTGCACAATTCTGGAACTCAGTACATGTAGTGCCTCCCACCTTTGAAAGACCACTCCAATGTGAGACCGCTGTTCCTATGGACCAATTAACTCTTTCAGTGCCAATCATGTCCTAAGTTGATCTACTTCAGTCAGACAAGTCTAAATTATCATAAGGATCCAAGATTCATATTCCTCATAAAAAGACCTTTCATTCAAGTACCAGTGTGCCTATAGTTCTAGAGAGAATACCCCAGGTCAACAGCTTATCTCGGCACTCATCGGGCGCATTGCACCCAATGTGTGCTGAGAAAAGCTGTTGACTCAGTTCAAAATTTGGCACTGAAAGAGTTAATCCCTTGTGTGGTCTTTTCCTTGCTATTGAGAGACCGTCTGCTTGAACATGTGTCCGCTTTTGGGCCTGGCCTGGAGGTGGTCTTACAAAGTAAAGACCACTGTTGCTTCATTGCAAAGCGTGTCTCAAGGAGACTGTGGGGTATGGTTTTATACACAGTAGCATCTCTGTATTAAGATGTCTCTGTGAAGCATTCTCTGCCCAACATGTGTTTCAATCATTTTTCTGCAGACCCAGTCCAATTAAGTTTGTACGTTATTCTGTGTGTTCTATAGTAAGACCAATTTTCCCCAGTCCCGTTGGAGGTCTCCACAGAGAGATTAGTCTGTACTACATGTATCTTGGATTAAGCATATGGTTTAAGTTCTTTCAAGTAGTCAACTTTTTTTCCACTATATCCACTCACAGGACCCTGATACATTTCTGCCCCCTTGAACTATGCCTGCCTTATCATGTTTATTCTTCACTTAATGAGCTAAAGGACAAGGCAAGTAGGCAGTAGATGAGGCGGCAGTGCTGTGCGACATGTTTTGACTCATGTGAATCTCATCAGGCACTGACGGGATCTTGTTAAGACCGTCACTTTTATAGTGAAGTGTACAGTAGTACCTGTCACCAAAGACCACCCCTAGGGAGGATTAAAATGTGGTCTTATAAGACAGGTGGTCTCTCATGAGAGGTATAAATAACAAGAAAAATACTGCAAAAAGTATATTAAAAAGTGGTTTTAAAAGGCTGGGGGTCTCTCATTAGGGTGGTCTTTCATGACAGGTACTACTGTAACAATTATGTTGCTGTGTCATGTTACATTACGCAGAGGTCTACTCGTGCGATGGGGACTGAAACCAAGCTGCAGCCTTGGAACCATGTAACTCACTTTCCAAACAAAACTTTGAAATTGTTTGTTTACCAAATATGGTAAATAAACAGCCTGTTTTGGGTCAACTAGTGCTGTTTGATAGTTGTGTTTACCAGGTGAAAAAAAATTGCAAAAAAAAAAATTCGTACTGTAGTTGAGGATAACCTTTGAAATATTGGTTTATCCTGAACTTAGGACCTTTGTAGTTTATCCTTTACAGACAGTGTAAGTTATGTGTGCCTTTTGGGGTTTATCCTGAAGGATTATGTGCTCAGTTTATCCTTTACATACGTTTTTCAATTTTCTGTGGTTAAAAAAATGTGCAGCAAATGTATGTAGTAATAAGTTAAACACAGTCATTGTAGACTGGGACATTTGTGGCTTGACAGTTCAATTCATGTTATCTGGTTGTCACATCTCTTGTACAAATTCAAGATAACTGCTGGAAAAAGCTTCTGTTCGCAGCCTGAATGTTTACTGTTTATAATTCTCCCAGTGTGAGATATGCGCTTTAAAATGTGCTGAACATTGTATACACTTGATTAGAGCACTAACACATGGGGTTAATTCAGAATGGAACTTGGCTTAGTAGATGAGAAAAAAAAACAGTGCTATTAATAAAATGTTTCACTCTTATACTTTTAGCTGTAACTTCTTCCTGAAATGTTGCAAAACTAAAGGTACAAGACCCAATTGTAGCATTTTAGGATTCTTTAGTATTTGCCAATCATTACAACAATGGGTTTGACTTTTCTTACCTTTGTGTCCCTCCATGAAACATGGAGGGACAATAGAAATTTTTGGTTTTTCCCTGATGTTGGATCAAATGGTAACTAAAGTAACTTGAAAATCAGCCAGTTCATGCCCTAAATAGCGGTGGTAATTTGCATTAGATTGGGTGTTCACTGATCTGTCAAACACACTTTAAACCAGGACAAAGAACAGGGAAATAAATTTGCCCATGAAAGTTATTTCATGCCAACAAAAAACAAGCTTTCAAGTGAGCATTGACCTCCCATTTCATCAAAGAACTTCATCAATGTTCAGATACAAGTCTGTCGAGTTGACATCATGTTTTACATGATAATTACCAACCAACCACGTTCCACCCTGAATGAAGTCCACCATGACACAATCATCTCGCTAAATGCTTTTGTTCTGCACAACACAAGCAAACTGTGAAGTAATTTTCTATATTTGTTTAGATAACTATTATTGTGTATAAAGATATTAAAATGATACACAAGAAAGTGTGTGCTAGTATATATACATGTATTCTATTCCTAGTGCTGTGATGTATAATGCAGCATCCTAGCATGGCCTCTTTTCTGACAAGAATAAGACTAAGTCAATAGTTTTCCTCGATGGTATGCCCAACCTGCAGCAATGAAAGCAATTGACCAGATGCATGTCATTTATTGTCATAATGATACAGTAGGTCTTACCTACCATAGGAGGTAGGCATAATATTATTAACTGCGATCCTGTGCTACCACCTAGACTGCAGCAAGGATCTTGACAGGAAGGAGGGCACATTCATGTGTTAAGCAGGGACAAATGAGCTTCTGTGATAAAAGGAGCAACTTGAGAAAGCAAAAATCTTAAGAAAAGACATTCACTAAATTTTAAAGCATACAAGATGCTTAACATACAGTCCTGTCTTTAGAAAATTTATTTTGTTTGGTAGAAAAAGTGTTATTTCTGGAGGCACAGTTCTCTTGCATAGCAACTGAGCAGATCAGAGCAGGTCTGTAGTTCATATAGTTTAATTTGAATACCTCCTGTTCTCAGCAAAAATGTTTTCTGTTGTTATGGAATTTAATTAAAAACATCATGATGACAATTTACATCAGAGTCACTTGAAGGGGAAGTGTTTAATGTACTGTAAAATGTGCCATACAGGTGTGGTAGGGTTAAATCATGTCTGTGTACTCAAACATGTACATCATGTTCCATTCTAATTATAGTGTGTAGTTATAATGTTCATACAATAAGTAGACAGACAAAAAGTCAGCGAATTTCCATACAAAGAGAACGCAAGTTCTCTCAATGTGTAATTGGTCCTGAGATGCTTTGGTGCACTTTTATTGGTTCATACTGTGACAAAATACTGGACACAATGTACCCCAACTCGTCTCGATAGAACATATGTTAGGACATGCAGTACTTCTAGAAATGTTAGCCCATGCTTAACTCATTCCATACCAGTCCCTGATTTTTCCATATATTTACCTATATTTCAGACGCTAATTGCACACATAAATTCTTATTGAAAAGGGCTTTCATTCAAGGACCAACATGCCTATAGTCTTAAGTCGGTGGTTCTGGCACTGCCTGGCAGGTCATGCTGCAGCTGCCACAAGGGCAGCTGCAGCATGACTTGCCAGGCAGTGCCGGAACCACTGACCAAGGCCTGTCACCATAGTATGGAATGAGTAAATGGCATTTAGACTGGATTTTTCTCAAACTGAAAAAATTTGGTACATTCTAATTTTGTGAACTTGTATGCTGCATAAAATAATACACCACATCACAGCTTATGATTTTGCATTTTAATTTTGCACCTACGTTGGCAATGTGAAAATGGTGCAATTAAGTCAAGGACCAAAATTTCCAGAACTACAGCATTTAGTGATAAGAAACACAATCATGAGGGAAGGCATAAGGGAGGGGAAAAGGATTTCACGTTTTTCATTTTGATTGTATTAAAAGTGAAGACATTGATTTATGATTAATATGCAAGCTGTAAATTTCTGTACTTATTTAAAGTGAAGTTGCAGATTTTGGGCCATTGCGTACATTATATTGTGTAGATAGATGTGTTCCTGCATTTGTAGGTTTTCCTATCTACAAGTTTTTTAAATGCAAATTATCACCAACAAGATACTGAGGTTTTCTCCTGCAAGCGAAACTCAAGAACTAGTAAAATGAAATTAAACATATACTAGTTGATCACAAAGGTGAATGTCAGCTAAAGTCAACAAATTCATTCAAGCACTAGCAAATACAAGGTAAACAAATATGCTATAGTACAGTAACTGTACTTCATTTAAAAAGTAAAATTACATCAAAGGGTGATATTTTATCGTCCGTTTTATGTTTTTTTTCCCAGGGCCACCTTGGAAAGGAACACCCTGTTCAGATGGAGGCACTGGAGGGCATGCTGGATTCCCTACAAATCACACAAGCATCTTGATCATCATGTGACCACCATGTGACATTTTTCTGTGTGTTGATTGGCTGTCTGTTTATTCATGTGGGCAAAAGACAAGTATTGTGCACACAATGCTCTTGTATTATGGAGCATTAATATATGCACTTCTGACTGAAAGTGGATTTTGTAAAAGTGAATTCCAATACAATGTCAATGCACATGACATTTTCCCTTGTGAAGTACATAGAAGTGAAACGATGAGGTGAAAGTTTGGTGTCGGTCACAAGAAGAAAGAATGGGATATCCTGTTATGCATGTACAAAGTATTTGTACAGTAAAACCTCCCTATACTGAACACCCTTGGGACTGTAAAAAGGTGTTCAGCATAGAAAGATGTTCGGTATACGGAGATTTGGTTACATTGGAAATATATATTTGGGTCCGAGAAATGGTGTTCAGTACAGAAAGGTGTTTAGTATACGAAGGTGTTCGGTCAGAGAGGTTTTGCTGTACATGTGAACTCCGGTGTTCAGGGAAATGTATGGTAGTAGAGTGGGTGAAATGCCACAAATATACAGTAAAACATTGTTACAATGACACCATCTGTTTTGCGCAAATAATCATCCAAGCTATCTGAATATGTCATATAAAGGAGTCAAATAGGAAAAGAATTTGACTTTCAAGTTCCTCAAAACTTTGGTTGCAGAGCAAAAATGTCAGATGTGTGTCATTGCAAAAGAAGTTTCACTATAATCACCCCTCATAAAATAGAAAATGTGAAATGACCCTTTCCGTTTTCATTTTCTCTGGAAATTGATTTTTTTTCCACAGCAGACTTTTTAAAGGACTTTAAAGGAAGGTCAAAATGGAAGCAAATTTCCCGGTAGAGCTCACTGTCCTGTTTTTTACTTTCAAGCCTTTCCCTCTCAAATTGTCCCAGAGCATCCAGATGTAAAACAGCATTTGCTACAGTAATGAATAAATTTCTATTTGATGGGAAAACATTTTGGTGAATAATTAAAGGTGAATCCTATCGTGACAGCATGCCCCAAGTCAACAGCTTTCCTTGATGAAGGTTTAAGTGCATTTGGCCAGTGTCAGGGAAAGCTGTTGACGGTCTTATTGAAGCCAGGACAGGGTTAACGAAATGCATAATTTCTCAGTGCAGTAGAGTTCCCCTCTCATAAAGTCACCCCAAGTGCCCCAGAAATGTGCTGGTATAAGACCGGAGGCCTCTCCTGAGGGAAAAATAAAATGAACATTTTATATGACACTTGCTGCACAGGGTTCCTGCAGCCCAAGGAAGTTCAAGGTTAGTGACTTGTAATGATTGTTGCAGACAATTTTCAGCGATAATTTACTGACCAAATGCGACTGGTGAAGCACCAGTGGTCACAATGTTGCTTAAGCCACCAGGCATCATTTGTATTTTGGTTAATGTGTATTTGTTATACGCATATGTAATGACTTCTGTGTGGCGACTTCCTGTCTGTTTGACAGTCATCAGTACAGAGCACAGACATGAAGGCAGAAAATCAAGGGCTCAGGTGACCAAACTTGGGAAGCAACATTGCTGAAAAAGTTCATTTGTCACAACCAATCCAAATTAAAATTTCGTGACCTTTAATGGCACAGATCAAAATTTATTGCCTACGGACTTTTAACGGTGCGCAGGAAACTGACGCGTGGAGCAGCACTCTCTGTAGAAGCCCTGGGTTTTTATATGGCGCCTTATAAGAGGGGGTCCTCTGTACTGAATATGTTGTTTTAGTGCAATATTTATAACACATCAGCATTGATCAGTGAGTTTTTGGAATGATAGCTGTTCCTAATTTTTTGGTCTGGTTTTCCAGTTGAAATCGTTACCATATCGTATTGTGTTCCAGAGCAAAACATACTCATGTACCTTGAAGCAATGAAGGACCTGGTTCTTAAACTCTTATGCAACACTCACAGAGTGTTTAGGTTTGATTCTTCCTTCGATTATCATTTGTGGATGTAATGGTTGCAGTGGCTTGAAATTTAGTGGAGTCAGAGCTGAGGGAACCCTTGTAAGGGAGCTGTGTAAATTGTATGGAAGGTAAATGGTTGGTGCATGAAATGCCCTTCTTCACAGCGTCAAGCCCGTGGTTCCCTACATGGACAGACACCGCAGATCCTGGATTGGATTTTGTGAAGATATGAAATTGCCAGAGATACAATATCAGATAATGTATGGCAAGTCAGTATACCACCATGTTAAACACCCCCTCATTATAAGGCGGTTATGATATTTGTCCAGTAATTATAGCTGTATGAGTCCTAAAAACAGGTAAATGTGGACTGGATGATAACCTGATCCATATCACACTGGTAGAAATACATACATGTATCATCCTAGTAGAGCTTGGGTACTACTTTGTTCCTTATTTGGGGGGGTCCTTTCCTTATTTGGGATGTTGCAAGCATGTGGTGATGTGATCACTCACTTTCATAAAACCTGTTCATGAAAGTAGTGCACTTGTGAATTTCAGTTTTTTTTCGAAAATAAAAACTTGTTATATTTATACATTATCCATTTTAATCAATTTCACAAAACAGTTATAATTACTGGATAAAAACAAAACCAAGTGCAAGAAGAATACAGCAAGCCAGCTAAGACAGTCTCAGTCATGGCCAGATCACTCCTTGTGCTTGATATGGCCATGAACTGGGCTGTTACAGCTTGTAGTATTGTACACTTGGCTAGTTTTATAATTGACACAGTCGTCTCCACTGACACTGTGATCCGGATTATTAGGAGGGGGCACTGTATCGGATCAACTTTAAAATTTGTATGTTTTTTTTTCATTGTGTTCACGGTGAGAAAATTTCACATAGGTGTACTTCTCTCAGGACAAACGCCACCATCTATTACATGTTATTTTGCTGAATTGTTGCTTGTCCTGGACAGTAGGACATAGGAATTTTCTCACCGTGGTATTGTAATTAAAATCTTTAGTTATGGATAAATGTTTTCGATGCCTGCTTAAACTGCGTGCACTTTCCACTTATGTGTACGGAGTTGAATAAATATATTTAATTGTATGTTCATATTTAATGACTGCAGTTACAGCTGTATAAATTTCTCTTCAAGTTAAGGGACCCAGAAGTGCTTAAAACATAACACAAACCTCAAAGGTTTGACCATTACATCAGCTATGGGAAAAATGAAAACCAGGATGCCAGCCCTCTAGTTTTAAGTTTAATTTATGTGAAATGTACATGTAGTTTACTCCTCAGATATTTATAGTTGCTGTTTATTATCAAATTCTGGGCTAGTACTACGCATTACCCAAATGTAGCAAATTTAACATGACTTAAATGTTCCATTGTAGCCAATTTCGCAGGTCATCAGCCAAGGCAGTAGAAGAATTTTGAACCCCAGGTGGCAGCACTTGATAGTTTTCATTTGCATAAATTTGGATATTTGCTTAACGAGAGCTTCAAATAAATTTGTTGGTAGACAAAGAAGTAATATTATGCAAATGATCACCCTCAAGTGCTGCCCTCTGAGGTCCCAAAAGGGTCAATACAGTTTTTTTGTTTGTTTTTTTTTTCCAATCAATAGCCTGGTGGTATGTCTTTCAACTATTTGATGAAAACTGACAAATTAATTTTTTTTTCAAGCTAATTAAGCTAAAAGATGGTCAATATCTATAAACAAATCTCATTGATATTAGGCTATGGCTAACTCATGGCTTGCCCCATCCAAGAAGCTAACAGTTGGAGTATATATTGGGTGTGCAATGCAGTTTTGGAAGCAGGTTATGAACAGAAGGTTCTGTTATTACTGTGTGAAGGGCCCTATCGCACAAACGTCCTTCACCTATTGACACTTTGTCAATGTAGTTTTTATGTCCCTTCATCACAAAATACCCACGATCTTTCTGGCCCATTTTTTTTTTTTTTTTTCAAAAGTTTTCTCTGGTCAGAATACGACAGAGTCAATGGTATCCTTAGCACAGGTTGGGCACATTGCACCCAACCTACGCCAAGGAAAGCCCTTGACAGGGGTATGATGTGCTGATACCTAGGTACTGCCAGCAATTCCCGTTCAAAATATTGTTCATGAATGAAAGTAAAGACTAAAATGGACAACATTTCAGTTGGAAAAGGTTAAAGATGTGGAAAGTTGTTTATACATTTCGATGTGGAAGTTTTATAAAGTTGCATACACAAGCCAAGCCAATGACAGGCAGGTGAGAGCTAGGTTGGACTGCTAAGAAGACCAAATTGCCTGTTTTCTCTGCAGTGTAGTTGAGATAGTACTAACCTTGATCTGCTCTGGAGCCAAAAAAAAAGAGGTCTGGTCCTTTGTGGATGGCAAATAAAATGCAGTTGCTGTATGTGGTGTAGTGAAATACAGTGCTACCTGTCTGGAGAGACCACATGCTTTCAACTCATTCCATCCTGACAGAAGACCAAGTCAACAGTTTTTCTTGGCACACTCTGGACCAGAGTGCACCAAGGAATGCTGTTGACCATAGACATATAATTTGGAATGAACATCCATGCAAGTTTCATCCAAAATTTTGAAAAATAATTCCTAAATTAGTAAAATACATTTAGCGGACCACATTTACATATTGGTGGAAAAAGCGTCATTAGGGTGGAATGAGTGAAAGACCACCTCTTGAACATATTGTGCACCTTACTTTTTTGTCATTGATACCTCCTGAAAAGACCACCTGTCTTAAGACAACATTTTGGTCATCCCTAGCAGTGATCTTTCAGGACAAGTTTCATTGTCTTACATTTTGAGTAACTGCACAAAAAGTGGAATACATTGATTTATTCATTTTAACATGTTTCAGAAGAGGTTGGAAAATAGCAGTATCTCCAAGCCAAGCTGAAATGTGGTTATTGCAAATTAGAGTTGTGGACGTGCACTGTTTCAAGAAAATATAAAACTTTGTTGTAAAGAAATGATCCAACAATGACTGCAGAATATGTCTGGTTGATATATGTAAAAATAGATAACAGGACAGAGGTGACTAGGGTTTGTATATCATGTTCACTGTGCATAATATTAAGCATTTTCTGCCTTATTGGGTTGCTGTATATCAATGGTATGAGGAACTTCTATATATGATTATCAATAATACACATATGTACCGTAATCTGTTATTTGAGAGACCACATTTGTTAGTTCTTACTTTCATGTTATTTGACCTGTATTGAGAGACCACCTGTTTTATGTGACTGCCTTGAACCTTCCCTTGGGGGGGGGGGGGGGTTATCTCTCACAGGATGGACCACATATACTTGAATATGTGGGGGGTTGGAATTGGATCTGGGGAGCAGAATTCAACCTTTTGGGTGCAACCGGGAAAACAGATCCAGGGAAATGTATCGGGGGGAGGGAGGGGGCATTAGAAAATAGGTTGTGGGTGGAAAATAACACGGGGAATATATTATCTGCATATGGAACTGGGGAAACAGGTACAAAGCAGAAAGTGGATGGTAAGTAGATGGGATGTAGATGGATTTGGGAGGGGGTTGGGAAAGTGGGGGAAAGGGAAACCAGAAACGGAATTTAGCCTCACAGAGACATAGAGTAATATATTCGTTTATATGATATAACAAAGACAAATTACGGTTTTGTCTTATAAAATTAAAATGCACTGTTGTATCCGGAACAGCCTCCAGTGGTTATATGGTTCTGATGTTGGTGTCCTTAGGAGAAGCACCGACATCAGATAGAGAGTGCCACTGGAGGTGTCTTATGAAGCAAAATGCACTGGTGCGAATACTAGAAAGCTGACTTCTACCTCCTTGGCTGCTTAACAAGTGTCCTTGGCGTCTGAGGTACACTGTGATGGGTGCTCCCTAGCCAATTGTTCTGCAGTCACGGTGCGGTGTTCATTGTACGTACAGCTGTAAAAGGTCTCACCATCGAAGCTACACACAAGTGACACCCTTTGAATACATTAATGCCCCAAATTTGATGAAAGTGTTGAATATTAAAAAAAAAAATTGTGATGTGTTTGTATCAAACAAATATCTATGAATTTCCCGAGAATTCCTTCTTTCGGGGGGGGGGGGGGGAGTGTTCAACCTTGACAGGTTAAATGTGGCTATGGGACCCAAATCAAGTGTTCAGTGTTTACAGTGGAGAGGCCTGTTCGGGGATTGCAGGTTGCAACACCTGCCTCTCCCATTAAATTACGTACCAAAAAGTTTGGACCCCACAAAAGTGTTCGGCTATTGGAGATGTTCCGCTTGGCAGGTTTTATTTTAAAACCTTGCATTTTCAAAACCAAACCTGTTGTCTGCTAAATCATGGCTTGTAATTGGAATTAGCCATTCATTGAATGACAATGAATATGATCAATTTATTTACAAGTCGTTCCTTATTTTTTGCCCAAATTTTAATAATTGCATTTTATCGTGATTATCATTTGGACCACTGCCTTTGTTGTCTGTAGAAGTGACAGGTTGGGGGGGGGGGGGGGGGGAACTTCTCACTCTGACTCTCAGGAAGTCCCAGCAAACCCATAACTAAAGAGCTGCTCACCAGCAGGACTCCTTGGTTGCCCTGGTCTGGGCTAAAGATGCTTTCTCTTGCAGACAAACTGGTGCACACAGACAGCTACCTTGCATGGACATACTGTCCATAAAGTATTTTGCAGGACAGACTTTGATACAGAGTCCACATTTTAGAATCCATTTGATATTCGTATGCATGTAATATGTTTTCCAATATTGTTCCAAACATGAATTTCATAAATATAGTGCATATCTGCTCCATACGAATGCACCAATATTTTAAACAAATATCTGTTTCATTGGTATTATGTGTTTTCCCATAGACAGTAATAGGAGATATTCATATTTAACTGTATTAACTGCAGACCTGCTCTGGCCCTGCAGTTGCTAGACAACACAGTGATGCCTCTGTCATTATGAGGGCACTTGTACCAGTTCTGTTACTTGACCATCCAGAAATACCAAACAAATGAAACTTTGTAAACATGTTCAGCATCTTGGTATGTTTTGAAACTTAATGACTTTCCTTAAGCCATTTGCTTCCTCAAGATGTTACTTCTATCATAGATTCGGCTCATTTGGCCCTGTTTTAAACTGGAATCTGCCCTCCTTCCTGTCAACACACAGGGTCTGGTTAACTCATTCCATACCAGTCCCTGATATTTCCGTATATTTACCTAGATTTAAGATGACAATAGTATATTTAAATTGTTCATGACAAGAGCTTTCATTCAAGTACCAAGCCTATAGTCTTAAGTCAGTGGTTCTGGCACTGCCTGGCAAGTCATGCTGCCTGGCAAGTCACCTGTGACCATAGTATGGAATGAGTTAATATGAATACCTCCCATTGTTAATGCCTCAATATGCTCTGTATATGTCCAAATCTTCATGCATGTATCTAGTGGTGTGAAGATAATACGTCTGTAATAAGGCAACGTGAATCTTCAGCTTGAACTAAAATCAAATTTGAAACCACCAAGGGTTGCTTTGTCAAGGTGACAAGCAGTACCAGTTTATATGTATGTGACAGTAGTATGACATTGTACAAATTCGAGTTGTTACAAACCACTGGCATGTTGTCTCTAGGGAATAAAGTTAAATTAAATATGCTATGGACATTTCGTTGCAGACTTTTATGTGTTGTATGGTCATGGTCATGAAGGTGGTGGTTGGCAGCAGGTCATCTGGCTATGGGACCCAAGTTCTGTGTTGAGAATGTCCACTAAAGCTTGCAAACTCTAAAGAACCATGGTTCATCAAATGATGCAGCATTAAGTTAAACCTGGGAAACTCAGGGATGGGATATTTAGCTGATTAGCAGATTTTGAGTTTTTTGTGTAAATATACTAGTACTTTTCTTTGTTAGACAGTGTACCTTGGATGGGTCTCTACCAAGCTTGTTCAAATTGTCACGCTCTGGCAATTTTTTATGAACATTTTTTGTTCTTTTTGGGAGGCAAACCTTAAAAAACCTCCTGAACTGCTCACCCAGTTGCTTTGATATCATATAGGAACACTCCTAGAGACTCCTAGTTCTTAGTTTGCTCACCAGAAGATTTTTAGCTCTGCTGACAAAAGGTCGCAGAGCTTATGTTACCACTCATGTCTGTCTGTCCGACAGTAAGCTTTTGCTCGTTAGCCCAATACTGTCCAGAGTTTTCAAGTTGGCCCAATATAACTTTCAGAACTTACAGGGTGTATGAAAATCTATGCCAATTTCGATATTGGTGGTGCCACCTACAATATCATACAATATAGGGGTCAAAATATGAAAATCTTATGAACACCCTAGCATCTTTAATTTAAGGCAGATCTTCACCAAACTTGGTGGGACTGTGGGGGGGGGGGGGGGGTCAAAGTCTAAGTTGGTAAGGATACTAGTGGTGCCATCTCTAATTTGATGGAAATTATGAGCCAAAATGCGTTTTAAGATATAAAATTCCATACCTTAAAAAGTAAGTGAAATAGACTTGCCAAATTTATGGGACAATGTCCAAAGCTAGAATCACATATAGTATCCGTGACCTTGTCCTAATTTTGTGAGGTCACTTGTAAAGTTGAAAGAGGTGATTTTGTAATTGGCAGGTTGCAGCTTGGACTTCAATGGCAATGTCAGCACAGCACCAGGCAGGCCTTTGGGCCTCTTGTATTACATAATCTGGGTGTCCTTAATCTTCTGTTCCAAGGTCACTGAGGACATAAAGTTAAGGACTGTTATTGATGTCTTGGCAAATGCAACAATATTCATCACAGGAGTTATACAAATAAGCTATGATTATATGTGGAGCAAAGTACCATCTGGTGGACAATTTTTACATAAGGCTTTATGTGTTCAGGGGCCACTTGAGGACTCCCAGCTTTGACATGAACAGAGGCAATATGGCCACGATGCCAGCAGAGCATTAGGCCCATGGGCCTCTTGTTTAAGACTTGCCCCCTAAAAGAACAAAAAAAACCCAAAAGAAATCCAAAAATCACAGAAGCATGACCATATGGATAAACCTGGTAAAGACCCATCCGAGGTAGAATGTTACAAAGTTTGAAGTAAATCTGGATGACAGTTTCAGAGAAAAAGTCGAAAATGTGAATTAGCTTTAGAATGCCCATGGACTTGCATATATAGTAATGAACACAAAAGGTGCATTTACCAATAAGTACCCGAACTGGGGAAAAAAATTGTTAAAAATCAGGAATCCACAGCAGTGCCCCCTTGTGAACAACTTTGTGTGACCCTTTCACAAGGAACATATCAACAAAATTTTAACTTAATCTGAGTGACAGTTCTGGAGAAGTCAAAAATAGCAAAAACACACACAAAATCACTAGAAAATAGAAAAAAGTTGCAGCACCACCTGCTGAACAATTTATGAACTAGGAGTCCCCAGGGGTGTTTCTTTATTATATAAAAGCAATTGGGTCAGTGTTTTAGTTCAGAGAAGATTTTTCAAGATTCCCCCCCCCCCCCCCCCCCAAAAGCATAAAAATCCAATATCCTTGAAGCATGACCATTTGAACAAGTTTGGTAAAGACCCACCCAAGGTACATTGCCACCAAGTTTGAAGTCAATCTGCCAAGTGGTTTTGGAGAAGTCAAAAATGTGAATTGCTGATGCAGGACAAAGGATCATCCTATAAGCTTAGCTGACTGACCAGTCAGCTAAGCTAAAAATGACAATTTACAACAGCCTACTTTTAGGTGATTTGAGCAAGAAATGGGTAAAATGCATTTGCAGGAAAATAGCCTTCTGAAAACGGATTTATCATCATCTTTGGTGCCCACAAACTGTTTTCCCTATATTCTGCAATTTTTTTATTTTTTATTTTTTTCTGGAGACTTGGCAGATTTCATAATATGGTGTAACTGCACCAAAGCTTGATGAGGCTGTGATGAATCCTTCTTGAGATATTATGGTAACATGATTGTCCACTTGTGGTCCACACAGATGGCCTTCTACTAAACACTTCAAAAGTTTCATAACAAGTTTAAAGATAATTAAAAGGCAATAAGGTATTGCTGGATCCATGCCCCCCCCCCCCCCCCTCCTCATTTATAAACTTGCTAATCATAGGTTTCATTAGGGAATGGCGGTAGTCAATAAAAGTAAGCTATCATCGTGAACCAAATACTTGACCTAGTGACCTACTTTTATGCATGACACACTCCTGTGTCCAGATACACACGTGTGTAAAGTTTCATGATTCTATGTCAAAGGACAACAGAATTACAGCCTGGACATGAAGTGTAATGTAGTTTCACATGAATGTATCACTGTGACCCAGATACTTGACCTAATGACCTACTTTTGTTTCATTTCACACATTTACGTCAAGATATATGTGTGTGTATGAAGTTTCAGGAAACTAAGTTAAACAGTTAAGGTGGAAGATCTAAAGCCAGCACCTTTGGATAACTTCTAATCATACTTTAATATTTTTTGGATAGTTTGACACTTAAACTACATGCTCCCAAAAACTCAGATGTGTGAACATAAAATTTATATGAGAAAATTGAGCTTAAAACTTTTGTTTACGCTGAATAGTTTCAGCAGTGCTGAGCACATGGAATTTTTTTGCAGGGACATGAAATTGACATGTCATTAGTCCATGACCTCTGGAAACCAATTGATCACTGACAAGGGTCACTCATAGGGAACAGGAAACCATTAGTCATGGAGAGAAGACTACGCCAGTACAGGCTAATCACTACCATTGTTCTGACTACTTTTAAATTCTCCATTGATGTAAAACAAATTAGCACAATCCACTCACTGGGCGCCAAATATGGAAAGCTGCATGTGAACCCCCAACCAAACATGCCAAGTGTGATGTTCCCAAGTTAAAAAAAAAAAGTCCAGTTTTAAGCCACAAAATATACTTTTTTTTTTTGGATGACAACATCATAGATGTAAAGCTGCAAGGTTATTTTACACAATAATAAAAACACAGGACAGAAGAAATGAGTATGTGTCATATTACAGCCATAAATGCATAAGAATTAGCAACATTTTTTTTCACTGCAATTTTCTCACAACTTTTTTGCTCAACCTCTGCAATTTGTTTCTTGCTTCACAACCATACGAATTGCTCTATCACATTAAAATCAACGGACATCAAAAGAAAAATATCACCTCCAGGAGCAGTTCGCAGGATTTTTTTCCTGACAACCCCTTCCATGTCTTTTGGAGAAGTTTACGGAAAGAAAATGAACAACCTGTCAGGAATAACTTTAAAAATTTTTAACTTTATATTTATGCTATTTCAGGACTCACCATTGAATTTGATCCTGGACATAGATATATATTTTCAGTTTCTTCTGATTTCAACTTGGAAAAAAAACAAAACAACATTTTGTGCAACTTCTGTGCAAAAAATGTGAAAGTCCTACAAAGTCAGAGAGAATGCAATAAAATCTCAAAAAAATAAAATCTTGCAAAAAACCCTATGGATACAAATCTATGGATATGCAGTAATCAGACAACAATATACAGATATTGGATGGCAGGGAGTCCAATATGAAGTTTACAGGACGATGAAACATTATATATATTTATAATGTTTCAGAGTTCCATAAACTTCATATTGGACAACCTGCCATCCAACATCTGTTACATTCTGCAATATGTATGATTTTCCTTGTATAAATATAGAAGTCTGAAACACTCTATAGTTAAATTACAAAATTTATGTCCCATTGAAATTTTACACATTTTGCCTGAAGCTTGGGAAAAGCCCCAGTGAACGTCATTTGCGTTATGACATCACACGCGCACCGGGATTCCCTCGAGCTGTCCAATATAACAACCCAATATACCCTTTACAGGGCGGGCACATGGTACAAATAGAGACAGCTGATTGGCTACTAATAGACTAATGCAGAATATACAGGTTTAATGTAATTGTGAAAAAATTAAATGGGTAATAAATATTGATCCAAAGTTGCCAGTCTCACTGTGCACTAGCTTCACATCTTCCACCTTAAGGAATTATAGCCCAGATACAAGTTTTATAAGGATATGTCACTGTGACCCAGGTACTTCACCTATTGACCTACTTTTTATACATGACACACTCTTATGTGAAGATGCATCTGTGTGTAAAGCTTCGTTAATCTAAGGTAAATAGTAAAGGAATTATAGCCTGGGCACTGTTTTACAAGACTATGTCACTGTGACCCATATACTGGACCTAGTGACCTACTTTTGGTACATGACACACCCTTATGTTCAGATGCATCTGTGTGCAAAGTTTTATTTATCTAAGTTGAGGAACAAGCTAATTATAGCCCGGACACGCATAGTGGACACACAGAAAAAGTGATTACTATATGCCTCTCCTCTGGTAGGAGAGGGGGAATAATAAGAGGACGCTGGTTTTAAATAGGAACAATTTGGTCCATTATAATGTGCATATCTGGTAAAAATTTGGTGAAGTGGCAATGGATCTTTGTTGAGATATTATCGTTTACATCATCCCCTTTGGCACCACTCTGACTGCCCTGAAATAAATACTTGAAAGTTCATAAATACAAAAAGGATACCAGTTTTACATAGAAACCTGGTCCATCCTCAGATGCATGTCTGACAAAAATTTGGTAAAGCTGCAGTCAATAATATGTTTGTGATAAAAATTTGGTAATGCTATGGTCGATATTGTTTGAAATATCATGGTAATCTCGACAAGACGAATGGACGACAATACCCTTCGGCACTTTATGTGCAAAGAGTAAAAACAATCATCTATTATGAATTTTCCCCTTTTAATACACTGGTCACATATTATTCCTAAAGAAAATGTAAGTTTAGGTGACTGCAATTAACCCATAGGGATCATAATCGTGATTCCATACCGGGATTGTTCCCCCAACCTCAACCTCAACCCCTATTAGTATCCTTGGCCACATGTACATGAATACAAACAAACATGTTCTCATATATTTCTCTATATACAAGTGTTGTGAAAATTTTCATTCAAAATAATTCACAGTCACACTCCAGCAATTATATGGGAAATTATAGATTCCAAAAAGCTCTAAAATTTGAAAAAGTACCTGCCAGAGCAATATATTATGGCATACAAAGACCTGTTGAATATAAAAACCCCAGGTACCCGACTTGCAGCCTGGTAAAAGTTTTTACCAAACATGATCAGAATGCATGGTTCACTATTTTCATCTTATTTTTTTGTGAAATTACATGTAGTAACAATACCCTTCAGCCTTACTTTCTTGCAAATTTGAATGGTAATTCCAGAGTGTTGTCCTGGTAAGGTGATTCAGGGTATGGGTTAAATGTTTTCATTTACAAATATATTTGCCAAGTTTGGAAGGAGACAACATCTTTCCTTGGCACACTTTGGGTGAACTACACCCAAAGCACACCGAGAAAAGCTATTGACCTGCACCGTTCTTACAATCACTGCCATCTTACAGTAACTGTATGCATGCTGGTCCTTGAATGAGACATTAACTCACAAGGATGAGGAATCTAGTATTGTACGCATCTCGATTCACAGTGCATTAACTCTTGACGACATTGGTAATGAAAGTGTTAAAACTGCTCACATGGCCGATTTGGAACTATATCTTACTTTTAACTGCAATTATAACCCAAATGTAACAAGATGTAACAGTGAAAGTATCCATGTAAAGCATACGAATCACACAAAATGACCAAGTCATCGCACAAGGCCAGTTTGCATGACAAGTATGCTCCACGTGGCTGGTTTTTACTTTCCTGCAGTAACTGGTTCACTGTCTGCTTCCACTGTTCTTACCAAAGCAGCACCAGGGGAACCAGAATATCCTGACCTTTGCACTGTGGTAATATGGATAGAGTTATCTTCCAGTCTAGGTATATTTTCCACCTTTTCTGGACGATACAGCTTGTTACTGGATAAAATATATTCTTTCTTTACCACTTTTATACCTTGAGTTGGCTCCATGATTTTTGATCCAAGTAAATAGTTATGCAGAAAAACAAATAAGCCAGTCGGATGATAATTTAAAACACTTTTTATTAAACACACGTAAATACAGGACACACTTGATCTTGTGGTACTGTCTCATTGATACATGTCAAGTCCACAAAGATTTTCTCAACCAATATTCAGTTGCTTCCATTCTCTCAATATAACACATTTGTATCATACTGGCATTATTTTTCCTTCTGAACAGACCAAGTTCCATGTATTCTCCATTTCACACTGTCTTTCCTGTCTATACACAAAGAGTGTTTTGCTTTTGAGAAATGCACTCAAGTCACTCATTGGTCACCATTAGTTCCCATGGTAACTATCAGCAGTAATTTTGGGAATAACAATTAACACTAGTCAAGGTGACAAGGATCACTTGCCTAATTAGCACATCACTCATAGGGAAGGCTTCCATTGCAGTTTTATTACTCTTTCTACATAATCAATAGAGGAGTTTAAGGACCCCAGATGTCAGCACCTGACAGTGTACATATGCATAAATTTGCCTATTTGACAGGCCAAAATTTCATAGGATTTGTTGTTATGCAAATCAGTAAAACTATACAAATGATCACCCTCAAGTGCTGCCCTCTGGGGTCTTAAATAGGTCTGTTCAAGTGGATACTAGAATAACTATTCTAAAAATGATTGAGGAGGCATGACAGTGAGTGACCAATGACATTGCAGGATTCATGTCACCTGACCAATTTTTACCAGTTTGAGTTGATATGACTCAAATGGTCTAAAAAGTGCTGCAGATCTACTTGTCACAGACACCCCCATCCCTAATCACTGCTGTTGATGCACAATATTATGCAATTTATCAGTATTTTTTGTTTTCGTTGACAAGATTTTTTTCGGAAAATTATACTCTTTTAATATATGATATTTAGTGATGATAAAAGATAAAAATCAGTACTAAATCTTGTTTTAATCAACCAAATTTAGGCCTAGTGGTTAATTTGTGTTCATAACCACAAGACGGCTCTGCAAAACGTATGTGGGTGTTTGCTTAGTTTTCAGAACAGCTGAATGAGCAGCGAAACATGGACGACACTTCCAGGATTTTGTGGATATATTTGTGGTTTTGTGAGGTTTGTGGAGAATGATGAAGGACTTTTATGCAGCAACATATAAGAATAAGCTTTAAAGTGACCCTTTTCAGTTTTGGTCGCAGAATCAAAATCATCCGGAGAGCCCGAATGATTTCGATTCTTTGACCAAAAACCTACAATTGCACTGGTTTGCTTCGTCTGATTTATACACAATCACAGTGCCGATCATTATACTCTCTGTACCAGATATTGTACACAGTATTTGGTACCTGCAATAAAAACCATCTAGCTCTAGCTGGCAGACTGCTTTTTTTAAAAGACTACTGAATTAAACATTGCGCTGTATGCATCTAATGAAAGACCACCTGTTTCGAGAAACTATTCATTGTTGGACCTACAGCTGCCATTAGGTTGTCTCTCAAGACAGGTTGAGACCACTGTCTGTATATACATGTACAGTATAGCCAAATTCTACTCTACATGCACATGTAACTTGCACCCCAAACTGAGGAGAGTGGAGTGCTTGTCGCCAGTGTATAACAAATGACTTCTATGTTACTCACTCAGTATAACCATTTCATAGCCAATAGAAGCTAGGCATATTGATGGATGTGATCGATCCTCTGTTGTTTTGTCCTTGAAATGCTTCACAAAAGGCCCTTTTGGTAACATTTGTCAGTTGATGATTCTGAGTTGCTGATAGGCAGCCCACGTTTTAAGTTGAACAGGTTAATGTCCTCATAGTTGGAGGCTAGCTGGCCACATGAGCTGGCCAACTCTTCCATCCTTTTTGTATGGGTTATCTGTTATTACCAGTTCAGTTAGCAAACCACAACACTTTATTTCTTCCTGAGGTCTAATGACAGATCAAAGTACTGTGCACCATTCAAATGTACACACACTTCAGATTTCCACACTTTTTATTCAATTAGTCTACAAACAAATTTAATAGAACTACAAAATAATCAGTGTCTGAGCACAAAGCCAATTTCATTTCATACATACTGTAAATCTAGTGTGTACATATGTATTTATATTTTTTGTTTATTTTACTGATGGCACAAAACCATAACAATAAGAATACAATGGAATATTCAAATATAAGTTTAATATATCTTTGTCTAAATCTTGACAATAAGAATTCAGTTAAATGGCTGAAATGCAAAATATTGAAAATTTATACACAAGAAAATACAATAGGCCAACACATGCTCAGCTCACTTTTGTCAACACTTGTCCCAGAGAAACGAACTGATGTAGACATAATGTGTATTGCACTTTCACATGCACATTTTCAACACACCAATCTAGAATGAAGGTATCAGGTTTGCAGAAAAGCAGTTTTATACTTTTGAGGCATATAACACTGATGTACACCATCTAATGACCCCCCCCCCCCCTCCAACCAACCCACCCACCCACTCACACTTTTGCTCTTTTCTGTTATTAACCCTTGTCCCATAAACTGGCTGGTGGTCAAATGTCATGTGCCTCAGTGTCTTCAACTACAGTGTATTATAATTTCAACAGTAGAGAAAAACAATTTGACTGAGAAATGTAGATGAGACCTAGCTGTCATAATCTCATGCCCCAGGTCAACAGCTTTCCTTGGCATGGGTTGTGAACTTAGTGAGAGTTTGAAGAAAGAGTAGGTTATTTTGGCTTCCTAATCTTAGTCTCTTTGCTCCATACATCATTGTGGGGCCAGGGACTTCACACCCCCTATCATTTCCAACAAAGATGCTCGGCTTCCCAAGCTGACTACTATATACATGCTTTACCAGCTGTCCAACTTTGCAGATCCAGACAGTCCAACACAGAACTCATCAAATAATAGATACATCAGTAGAACCACGTATGCCGAATCACATACATTGCTGCCTCGTGACTTGGTAGGGTTAATCTTTAAACGCACATAACCAGGTGCATGTACCCTAGTTGTGCATTTGCTTCAAGATCAGGCAAATGAGATAAACTGAGCATACAGGGAAGATAATAATGTCTTCAATACTTCAGAATCTTCACCAAGAGCTGCATGTGAATGGTGAAGGGCTCCTTTCACAGTTTTAGAGGATAATTCTCCTCAAAAGTTTGACGACTTATTTTCGAGTTCACTGTGGCATATATTATGCTGATTTAGCATTAACCTACAGCAGCAGTCTTAGTGGATTATTTCTACATTTTCTGCATGTACAACATCCATAAGGTGATCTGTGATGGATAAAGAAATGAAGCGTTCAACCACAGGTAGCTCACTGATGCTGAGGTTTGAGCTAGCCCCTTTGTGGAATAATGATGGGGAACTGAACTTATCCATGGGCATGCACTCAATCTGACAACTTGAGTAAGGCCCTACATGATCCCAAACTGTCTGCAACAGCAACTAGGTCTCAAAATTGTCACCATGACAGTTACCACATGGCAATCCACTCAGTCAACAGAATCACCTCACCTGTTTGGAAGAAGGTATTGCAGGTAGCTGTTGACAGTGAGGAGCAACTATCGATGCTTTGTGGATCCTCCACAAGAGGTATAGGAACAGGTGTGGAGGATCTGGTGGATGATGTGCTACCAGCTCCCATGAAAACAGAGGAGGAGCTTCATGAACTGTGCTCCAAGATTAATGCAGAACCTGAATTCCAGAAGAAACTGGTAATATGCTGTTTCAATTTAGGGCTTAAGTTACCAACACAGTATGTTACTTTAAGGTATTGTTATTAAATTAGTACATGTATCTATTATTTTGCCCATGTATTTAGGAAAATAGAGTGGTTTGTCAGTTGCTAGACATGAATTGTTTCACAGCAAAAACAGTTTTTCAGGATCATTTAGCATATCATATACAGCACTTTCCTTTATTTGATAGTCTTAAGTCAATAGCAATAGAATGGAAATATCTGAGATTGTGCTTAATGTGTGGTTAACTGATATATAAGAAAATGATAAAATTAAACTGTGGTGCTCACAAATCAAGCCAACAAAACCTTGAAAATTTACAACCAGCAAAAATGAATATGAAACATACCTTGATAAGTTTATATGACCTCCTACTGCAGTACAATAATAATGATAAGACCCTGTATGTGCATCCTTTATAATTACTCTTCAACTTTACATTTCTGAGCTTGGAAGGTGTTTTTTTTTAATATATATATTCCATGATATTATTCAGAGTACTAACATTGGACAAGTATGTGTTACAAGCATGCAATTTCTATATTGTTTATCCTGCTGCAGTGCAATATTTAATGAGGAGACTATAGGTGGATCCTTTATAACTTCTCAACTTTGAAATTTTTCAGCCTGTGGGTTTTTCATTTTTTTTTTCAAATATTCACAATTATTCAAAGTACTTACAGTGAATGAGCTTGCTTCAGTTACAAGCAACCCCTTAATTTTTCATTCCTACACTTGTTTTTCTACCTAAGTACGGGGGGGGGGGGGGGGGGATGATATAAACAGCAGCGTACAAAAGATTCTGAAGAAGCTGGATACAAAAAATTTGTGGTCTCAGTTTACGGCCTCAAGGGAAGGAAGGGGAAAAAATCACTGGAGGATCTGCCCATAAGCAAAACTGTCATAAGTGAGTGTTACCAATATTTCTCACATTTTGTAAAAGTTGATTATCTTTAAACCATGTACGGAAACAGATCGAAAAGTGTCACAAGCATTAAAAGTATAACAAAAAACGTATATTATATATCTGTCAATAGTAACGAAAATGACTTCCTACACAGTATATTGTTTAGTAGGTATACACTTTCCTTGTACTCGGTGCAAATTGCATACACACTAAACAATTGTAGTGTTATGTGTGTATGCATTTAATGTATCCTGCTTAAACATGTTAAGAGAAACCCCCTGTCCCTTGGTGGCTCTCCATTTAATGACAGAAAAAAAAATAATGGTTTATGATTTTGCTTTCAGAATCTTGCATCAGAAGTCACCCAAAAGCTACAATTGATATTCTGGAGGAGGAAATATCAGAGGTGCTCAAGAATGCACCATGCACATAAGCCAGGTGGAAGTAAATTAAGGTACAGTGGTACCGGCTGTATGTGGCCACCCCTTCTGCCAAGAAGAAGTGGCCACATACACCACAGGTAAATTTTTACAAAGAAACTGACTTCAATAACTGAGCCTAGTGACCACAAAAGCAATGTGGCTGCTCACGACAGTGGCTGCACATGGCAGGTACCACTTTATACATGTTTAAATGGAAATATGCTGGTCCAGATGCTAGGGGGACTGTATAATGATACTGTAATCATGCAATTTTGTAGCTTTTTTATATTTGGAAGTGTTAGATTAATAAGTTGAACAGTGCTGCATACAGCTTCCTGTACATTGCAGATGGATGAACATGGACATTGATTAGTTTTATTGGGTGGGGGGGGGGGGGTGAAATTTGGACTGAAATACTTTTTTGAGCTTGGTGTGGTTGTCAGATAAATCTAACAGCATATTCAATTAAAAGAGAAAAATTTTGTCCATGGTGGCTTGCAAAGTCTCATTACAGGATACCTGGAAAATAAAAGATTTTCAAGCCCTTTAATCAGTGGCAAGTAAATTTTCTATCAATGAATATTCTGAGCTCTTAGTAGATATATGTATCATATCCTGTCCCATACTGAGAAATACTGTATAATCATAAACTTTCACCAGGGATAAATTTTTGTGAATATTCCAGAGCAGACCCATATTAGCAGAGCAAGTACTGAATAAACTACAGCATATAAATTGGTAAAATTGAACTGGTGAAATTCTCTTTTGGGGTTTATAAGGGTAAATTTTACACTTGGGAATATAAATAATATACAGTAGTTGATGAGACAAATTGTGAAAAGCTTTAATGTCCATCCCTGAATTGTACCTGAAATTTGCAGGTACCTGCCAAGGTCCATCAGATCAAGAAACTGGGTCACTAACACAGGACACCCCATGACCAGACATGGATACCACAGAAGGCTCACCAGATGCAGGAAGTTAATTACATGTAGCTGGGATGGGGCAAAAAATGTGTACAGTTGAAATTGAATGATGTGTTCTCATTTCCTTGGTATGTATAGTTTCCACTGAATGTTGTGTCAATGTTATTGTTGAACATTGCATTTACATAGTAGGTATTGAACTGTACAAGTTGTACTTTCATGTGCTCATGGTACAATTTGAGACACCCTGTGTGATTTTTCTTATGGTAATTTTTACACATATTTATGCACAATATGGTCTGACCTTGCTCTATATTAAAATATCCAGATGCTGGGTCACGGCTCCTTTGTTTAAAAATAATGTGTGTGTTCTAGTAACCCCAGCCTCTGTATATGAAGTATTGTTTTAAGTCCAAAGGTCAGTGGAGCAGTATCAAATGTTGGAATGCATTAAAACAGGAGATACCAAAATGGCAGCCTGAGTGCTGTGTGTTTTCTTCTCTGACAAGTTCCCAAGGTTTGTTCGTATGGAACATTTTGGTGCCCAAACCAGGCAATTGGTGGAAAGGTGCTACAAGAACCAAGGATGGACTTTGGTGTTTAATTTTGGAATCTGTGGAGAAACAATCAGGCAAAAAAGGACTGATTTGGTGTAGGGTGTGGCAGACTGTGACAAGGAGTAGTGGAATAGGACTATACCTACTTTAACAACACGTCAGATAAGTGTAACTTCTTGTTTTACCAAGTTACCACTCAACTTAAACAGCAAACATAGACAGTATTTGTAAAATTTGAGTTTCAAGGTGTCACCAACAGAAACTTGAAAATTTTGGTACAGGGGTGACCCAAAGGTTCATGATGGCTGAAGAAAGATAAAGACAAGCCAAGAAGGCAATATCAGCTGCCAGAGGCTGGTGTTCCCGTTCATCTAAGGCCATTGACATTATTCTTAGCAAAGAAACTGTTGATCTTACAGAATTGAAGGACGCTTTAGATGATTTTGATAAACGTTTGTCAAATGTGGATGAGGTGCAGTCAGCAGCTGAGGCTGATTTAAAAGAGACTGATTGGATGCTGACATACAATGTAGAGGAAGCCCCAAGCTTTTGTTCAGAAGTAAAGAGGGCTAGACCTAAGGGAGCTAAGTATATAGCTGAAAGAAGTAGTGACGCTAGCCCAGCCGCAGCATCCAACGGCATCAATTATCAAGGCACCAAGGCCAGTACCAATGTGAAGCTGCCCAAACTGGAATTACCAAAGTTTAGTGGTACCCTGACTGAATGGCAGTCATTCTGGGACAAGTTCAAGGCCCTGGTGGATCAAGCAGACTTACTAGTGATCTTCAAGTTTACTTACTTGCACTCCCTTTTAGAGGGTGAAGCAAAATCTGTTGTGGATGGTCTGTCCATCACTGTGGCCAATTACAAGGTAGCTTGTGACCTGTTGCAAGAAAGATATGGGCACAAAGAGCAGATAATCTTTGCTCATATTCAGGGACTGTTTAACGGTTGCCATGCCGAACACTACAGGATTATCTAGAGTGAGTCTGCTGTGGAAATTGCAAGATAAAGTGTTGACCCACATACGCAGCCTAGAAGCCCTTGGTATTAGTGGTTCAGAAAATGGTGTATTTCACACTCCCATCATTTTTTCGCGGCTTCCACATGATATCTGCATGGAATGGGCCAGAAACAGTGAGGGTAAAGAAAGCGACCTGGACTGGCTCATGAAATTCCTCCTTGGTGAAATCAAGAGCAGGGAGCGTTCCGAGACATTCAAAACAGTTATGTCTAGTAAGACTGAGAGTGTGGTCGAAGAGAGATGCAGACACCCAACAGTGGCAGCTTTGGTTGCAGCAGCAAATAGTGGCTGTGGCATTTGTAAGAAAGCCCATGCAACAGAGAAATGTTGGAATATAACCAAGGCCCCAATGGAAGACCGTCATGAAAAAATTAAGACTGCTGGACTTTGTTTCCGCTGTTTGGGCCAAGCTAGGGCACCAAGCAATATGCTGTGGTGCCAAGTGCACTGTGTGTAAGGGCAAGCATCATCACGTACTGTGCAAAAAACAAATGGAGACTGAAAAACCACCAGATGTGCCAAATGATGTCCCCAAAGGCAACGACAATAGTGTAGCAGAACCCACATATTCGCAAGGCCTTGTTACATACTCAGCTATCAGTGTGGCCAAATCTGAACAATGATGCACTGTATGGCAAACAGCACGATTCTTAGTGAAGGGTAAACACAGTAATGTTGAGGCCACCTTGATGTTTGATACTGAAGCTGATAGTTCCTACATTTCTAGCTCACTGGTCAACAAGATTGACCCTGAATGGGTCAACACTTGACCAACGTCCTATGCTGCATTTGGGGAAGGGACGCCCTCCCCCAGTCGTTTGCATAACGTCTACAAGTTTATAATCCAGGGTAGGCATGGGGGGAGTCATGATATTCAGGACGTAGAAGTAAAGATCATATGTGCACCTATGCATTGTCCATTAGTGTCCCTCAAAGAATAGTTCAGTCCTTGGGGCATTTAGAATTTGCTGATCACTATGATGAAAGAATAGATATCTCTATAGATATTTTGATAAGTTTGGACCTATATTGGAAATTTATGAAACCTGGCTTGATCAAACATCCTGAAAGGGTGGTTGCGCAAGAGACAGAATTTGGGTGGGTGTTTTCCGGATCCTGGCGTGGGACTAATCAGCCTCCATCTCATGTTTCTCAACAGTTGTGTTTGACAGACCTCCCCAATTCCACTTTGCAGAATTTCTGGGATCTTGAGTCCATTGGTATAGATGACAAACTTCAAGGCAATGAAGTTGATGACCCAGTTTTGTCCAAGTTTAATGAGACTGTTAAGTACACTGAGGGTCATTATGAAGTTGGCCTCCCATGGAAACCTGGACCAATCAGTTTGATTGAAAATGAGGGTCTGGCTCGAAACAGACTGAGAAATTTGTCATGTAGATTAGCCACGGACACAGAGTTAGGTCACAAGTATGATGAAGCCTTGTCAGAAATGGAGGCTTGTGGAATTATTCAAGAGGATCCCCCTAGAGAAAAGGCTGTGCAGGGTCCTGTGTACTACCTTCCTCATCGCCCTGTTGTGCGGGAGAGTAGTTCTACCACAAAGGTGCACCCCGTATTTGATGCTTCTGCACCTAGCTACATGTATAATGGTGTTTCTCTGAATGATTGCTTACATATTGGTCCCTCCCTGATTCCAAATTTCGTTGAGATACTCATTCGTTTTAGGAGGTGGAAGGTAGCCCTTACAGCAGACATTACTAAAGCGTCCCTCCAAATAAAGGTGTGTGAGAGAGACCAAGATGTGCATAGGTTCCTCTGGGATGTTAATGGCAGTGTGATGACCATAAAATTCCTCAGGGTTCCATTTGGAAATTGTAGTAGCCCTTTCCTGTTGAATGCCACAATACATCACCACCTGTCCAAGTACCCTAGTTCCAGGGCAGTCAAGGAACTGTCCGAAAATCTATATGTGGATGATTTATTATCTGGTGCTGAAACCTATCAAGAGGCATGTTCATTATACAGAGAGGCAAGAGACATTTTAGCTGATGCTTGTATGCTTCTGGCTAAGTGCCTGTCTAATGACTCTGGTGTTTCGAACATGATGTTTCAGGAGCTTGGAGCAAAACAGCTTGGCTCTGAGTCTGTAAAAATTCTCAGGCTGAAATGGCTCATTGATTCTGATTGTTTTTCCTTCAAAGGTCTAGAAATTCCTGCTGAAGTGGTGGTCACAAAACATGTCATGTTAAGCTTTGTGGCCCGCTTGTATGATTCCTTGGGGTTTCTCACCCCGTTTGTCATGACTGCAAAGCTCTTGATCCAGGAAGCTTGGCAGCTTGGCATTGGTTGGGATGAACCAGTGCCTGAACCTAAACAGGAACGATTTGTAACTTGGGTGCTGGGTTCCAGTACCCTTCGTAGTTGGAGCCTACCTCTTTGTTACAGTCCTTTACCCTGGTCTTCTCTGGTGGGTGTAGAGTTACATGGGTTTGGAGATAGCTCTGAAAAGGCATATGGCAGTACGGTGGTACATTAGAATCCCTCTTCAAGATGGAAGCTTTCACGTGGCTTTGGTGGTGTCCAGGGCCAAGTTAGCTAGCCCCTCTAAAGAGACTATCCTTACCAAGGCTTGAGCCACTTGGCAAAACTGTTGGGCCGGTTTCAACATGTATGACTAAAACATGCTAGTGTCAATACAGTGATATCTTCCTTGAGAAGTGCCTTTTGGATTTTGGGACTGAGACGTTTGGTGAGAATTGTTAAGAGGGAATGCATACCTTGTAAAAGGGTGGATGCCCAAGCTAGCAATCAAGTTGGAGCCCCTCTTCCTGGTTCGCGTGTTCAGCCAGGGCCACCATTTTCTGTGGTAGGATTAGACTATGCAGGTCCCTTGTTTTGTTGTGATACATCCAAGGGAAAGCTGTACATTTTGCTATTCACTTGTGCAGTTGTGCGAGCTATACATTTAGAACTCATAGATTCTCTTTCTTTGAAGGATTTTATGTTGGCTTTCAGGCAATTTGTTGCTAGACATGGACAGCCCTCCTTGGTCTACTCAGACAATGCTAAGACCTTCGTTAGTGCTCACAACCAGTTGACCAGGTATTTTGACCCCCAGAGTCCTAAATGGAATTTCATACTTCCCCATTCACCCTGGTAGGGAGGTTAGTGGGAGAGGTTAGTATGATCTGTTAAGGAATCTTTGAAAAGGGCCCGTGGTGTCCACTGTTTAAGGCCAGGTAAGACACCAAAAATAAATCCCACTTTAGTCAATCCTAGCTCGAAATTTATTTGCGTTAGGATAACATATTATATATGTGTGTACTCGTCATACTCCAAAGAATTTACATGTCCCGTATTTGGGTGTCTGTGATTTTAATTGTTGAATAAACAATTGAATGTTGACCGCAAAGCATCCACCCCATAAATGTAGATATAAGTCTCTAATTACTTGTGATAAAATCATAATTACACTTGCATCTTAATCCTGACATATTGGCAACAAAAAATGATCCTGCGATTTTTTATGTTTGGTTTCGTTTTTCTATTATCCATCCTCAAAGTTTGACGTTTCAATTTTTCCTTTGATTTTCAGGAATCGATGTTCATTTTCTTCATTTCATAGAAACAGACCGAAGCAAAATTTAGAAAATCGCTGGATCATTTTTGCAGTTCAGACATTGCAAAATCAAAAGCCGTTAACCGGATTAAATTTCGCCCAGCCGTTTTCTTGGAATAACCATTCTTATGTGGGGTTCTCGTCCTATTATTCTTTCTGAGAAAACAAGCTTCAAAGGCCTTTGATGTTGATCATTTGCCTCTGAAACAATACCATTTGCATTTGCTCAAGTTGAGCTGATATTTGTACAAAACATAGTAAACATCGTCCCTTAACATTTGGGGAGGTTGTCAATCAATTCTTGGCCAATCATATGAATAAAAGAGCCTTTGAAGTACGGAAAACATTATTCAGCGATCTGTCAAACGGCGACAGCGACAGTCTGGTTTCAATTAAAGCATGACGTCATGGAGGTGGCCCTTCAGGCCCCGTGACCTCGAGCCTGGCAACGAAAGTTGTGTTACCTTGCTTCGGTGGGGCGCCCTACGGCTGCTCGTGGTCAGTGCATGGATGGCGGGTTTGGTCTTCCGCACCCTACCTCTTCATCCCGTTTTTAGGGATAGTATTTTATTGTATTTACTCCTATCTGTATACTTTATGTAGTTAGCTGGTTCGACTTGTCTGTACACTTTACTTAGCTAGCTCGTCATTATTTTGTATTTATTTTCTCAATGAGTTTCATTTCTCTATTTCTCTTTCCAACCCGAGTTTTGTAACGCTATTTTGTGTGTTTTATCTGCTGTTCACGTTTATGTTTATTTGTACTTTTATTTCCTCATCCCTGGGTTTCGATAAAATATCATTATTATGTGGGTATTGTTCATTAAGGTGCCAGTTTTTTTCTTGCCTGTCTTTGGTGTGAAGGACCACTGGGGTAATCGCGCCATGGCCTTTGAAGTTTGAAGGGACATCGTCTGATGATTCCCGCTCCTCTTGAACATTAAAAGTCTCCCTTCATTACGATGCAAAACGAGCAAGATAACTATAAAGTAAACAACTAAGGCTATGATATGTTAGCATGTTTGCATCTTTTCCGTGCCCACAAACATACTTTCGACATAGCGCCTTATTTCGCATTGCCGCCCTGATACCACTCTCCTTTTGCCATGGGCCGTTGCTACCTGCAGCCACGTGACAAGCTTTTAAGTATGATTGACGGGTGGCATTGTTCCGTTTGGCAGCTAAAAACCAAAAGAATGACATATGGACGTTCGGATGTCCACATGCCTGTGTGGTTTTTGGCATTTTTCTCATATTTCTACTTTAGTTAAAAGCTTGAAATTTTGACAACTAATAGAAAGGACATTCATCTTGTAAAAACCTTTAAAAAATCTCAAAATCGGCCAAGCAAAGGGTTTTGGTGCCTAAGCTGTCCTTAACAAGAGCTGAGCTAGAGACTACCTTACATGAGGTAGAAGCTTGTATTAACTCAAGACCTCTAACGTTTGTTGGGGATGAAATTGATGCCACTACACCTTCACATTTCCTAATAGGGCGAAGTGCTGGATTTCAAGTGCCCATCTCTGAAACTGGAAACAGTTTGTCTCTACAAGCTCTTAGTGACCGAGAAATGATAGGTGTCCAACGTCTCAACTTGTTTTGGTCTCTTTCGAGTCAGAATTACTTGTGCAACCTGCGCCCGACTGTAAATAAGTTCAGGCCTCAGGGTGACATACAGGAGGGATCCATTGTACTTATCAGGGAGGATAATATACCCCGCATGCAGTGGCCAATAGGAAGAGTAAAGAGAGTTTTCCCTGGTAGGGCTGGGTTAGTTTGCAGTGTGAAACTTAAAACTGCTAAGGGGCTCATTCTCCGTCCTATTCAAAGGTTACATGACCTAGAAATAACCAGCCATCGTTCAGGTGGCGCCAACATCGCTGACCAACCCATGCAAGAAAGTGAAAAGGTTGAAAGTTCTCAAGACATTAATACCGTAACTAAATTGCCAAGCAAATCAGATGAGTCTGTCATAGGAATTAGCCGTCCTGGGCGTGCAGTCAAACGCATGGACAGGCTTGGCATTGATCCATAATGTACATGCTAAGGGGTGTACGACGTGCTCTGCCCCATGCATCAGAATAATAAATCAGATAACCTATATGCAATAAGTTGTGCATTCCTATACAATATGTGCCAAGAACATTCAAGTCAATTGACTGGTACTGCTTCATCAATATTCAAGATGATTGATGGCTATCACTTCTCATATCTTTACATTTTACTATTAAGTTTTCCTCAAGATATTTATTCTTTATATTTGAATATCTTTTCTAGTTCTGACTGTGTAGTAAGAACCTGGACGTATACACTCAGCCTTTATTTGAACTCGCACTATGGTTCTTTTTTCATAACTATGAACTTGTTTTAATATAGTTTTGGAGTAAGTAATAACATACTCCAATAGAGGGGAGGATGTTGAATATCACATTTAGATAGTAGGTATTGAGCAGTACAAGTTGTACTTTCATGTGCTCATGGTACAATTTGAGACAACCTGTGTGATTTTTCTTATGGTAATTCTTACACATATTTATGCACAATATGGTCCGACCTTGCTCTATATTAAAATATCCAGATGCTGGGTCACAGCTCCTTTGTTTAAAAATAATGTGTGTGTTCTAGTAACCCCAACTTCTGTATATGAAGTATTGTTTTAAGTCCAAAGGTCGGTGGAGCAGTTTCAAATGTTGGAATGCATTAAAATAGGAGATCTCAAAATGGCAGCCTTAGTGTTGTGTGTTTTCTTCTCCGCCAAGTTCCCAAGGTTTGTTTGTATGGACGAGATATATTATATTATGATGTGTAAACATTACCAAACTGTTGTGACAGATATTGTGACATCCTTAATTAAAGTGTGAATGTTGCATGCAAATGTAGGGAGAGTTAACGTTGCCAAAACACTGCATGAGCATTGTAACAGCATTAGAGAAAAATGTTGGGACTTTACCCGAACCATTCATTTTCATGTTGCCACATTGTTGTAACAACAACACAACAATGTAGTCACAATGTTGCAGCAACATTAAATGGTTAGCTGGGATGATACCTTTGCCAAAATGTCTTGATGAATGTGGCCAAAGGGAAGTGGTGTCAAAGGTGAAAACATGGCTACTTAATATGGCAAGAGGTTATTCAATGTATGCCACAAGAACAATATTTTGTCTTGTCATGTTGTGCTATAGGCTTTTATGACAGGGTCTTTTTGATAGTATATCTGTTAGAAAATTCCATCAGGCCACCTTGAATTATATATATTCTGGGAGTAAGATCACGTATATGGAGATAGGTCATGGACTAGAAACCAGGGTCTTGGACACCTTGAAATACTTCCACATGAAATTTGCTGATCTCTCTTATGCTGTTGAATTGACAGAACTCAAGAAAATTACAACCCCACTTCTTCAGCACTAACCAAAGATTTTGCATGAAGTTTGTTATGATTATATGAATCTCATGCTAAACTCAAGCAAGAGTTGTGATTTGTGCAATAATAAAAATGTATTTAAAATGTCACTGTTCTTCATATTTTGCCAAAGTTGTGATCAGATGAGTCATCAGAGCACATGATAATCCCATACAGTTGTTGAGAAAAAAAAATCAGATGTGAAAAGTCTCTTTTGAATCTGGTTGTGGTTTCTTGATTTGAGGATTAAGAGCACATATGAAATTAGCCCAGCTATTAGTCAAGATATTCTACATATATATATTAATAAAACTTGTGGGATTTTATGTACTGTCATCACTAGAGAAAACAAGATATGCTTGTAAAACATAGATTACAAACATAGATGCCCCCCTCCCTCATTACCCTTGCCCTCGCTACCCTATTGATAGTGGTAGAAGGGGCACTCGTGACCTTACAAAATTAGTGAAGGTTGATCATACATCAATGTCACATATCTTTATACTTTAACCTGGCCCTTAAAAAACGACTAAAAACCTGGGCAATATAAAAGTTGTAGCTGAAAAATTAGTCATCATTTAGAAACCATATCCAGCAAAGTGGCTTTATGACCTTGGAAATTATGGCACCATCACTCATTTTCACTTGACCTTCTTCAGTTATTGTGCAAAAAAACAAAAAAGGAAGTCTACTGTCTGTGTGTGACCCTCAATACTGGGTCAAGGTCACCCATCTACAAACTCAAACTAGCCCTTATAGGCAACCATAAACCTGTGGGATATAAAAGTGCTACCTCTAAAATGCAAGTTATCATGCAGAAACAGTATTCAACCAAATGGCTCCGTGACCTTTGAAATTAGGTCAAGGTCACCCAAACTTGACCTAGACCTGAATACGGACAATTATCCAGTGGAATATAAAACTCCTAGTTTAAAAACCTCTTCAGTTATCATGTGGAAACCAAAGTTAACTCAGGTACCAACGTGACCTTGGAAATTAAATCAAGGTCACCGAAATTTAAGCTTCTTCTAGCCCATAGCAAAAACTATAGACCTGTAAAGTATCCAAGTCCTAACTTAAAAACTTCTTGTATTATTGTGCAGAAACCACAGGAAGCATGAAACCACATTCAGTAAAGTGGCTCTGTGACCTTTAAAATGAGGTCAAGGTCATCCATCTTCAAACTTCGCCTAGCCCCAAATATGGACTATAATCCTGTGCAATATAAAAGTCCTAGCTTAAAAACCTCTTTGGTTATTGTGCGGAAACCAAAGTTAACTCAGGTACCACTGTGACCTTGAAAATTAGGTCAAGGTCACCCATCTTCAAACATCGCCTAGCTTTTAATTAGAATGATACACCTGTACAGTATCAAAGTCCTAGCTCAAAAACTTCTTGAAGTATTGTGCGGAAACCACAGGAATTCTACAATCTCTCTGTGACCCTGAAAACTGGGTCAAGGTCATCCATCTTCTACATCAATCTAGCCCTTACAGAGAACCATAATACTGTGCAATATAAAAGTTCTAGCTCCAAGGTATAAGTTATCATGGAGAAAGCATGAAACCATATTCAGTAAAGTGGCTCTGTGACCTTTAAAATGAGGTCAAGGTCATCCATCTTCACACTTCGCCTAGCCCCAAATATGGACTATAATCCTGTGCAATATAAAAGTCCTAGCTTAAAAACCTCTTCAGTTATTGTGCGGAAACCAAAGTTAGCTCAGGTACCACTGTGACCTTGGAAATTACGTCAAGGTCACCCATCTTCGAACATCGCCTAGCTTTTGACTAGAATAATACACCTATACAGTATCAAAGTCCTAGCTCAAAAACTTCTTGAGTTATTGTGCGGAAACCACAGTCTACCGACCGACCGACCGACATGTGCAACGCTATATGCCCCACCTTCTTCGAAGGGGGGCATGATAAAGGTTGCTTATGACATATATTGTAGTAGCTACACGCTATGCTTGTCTGGCCCAGAGTCCTTGAAATTGAAAATAAGAGTCCATGAAAGCCCTTGAAAAAGTCCTGGATTTTCTGAGCAACATATATGTATGAACCCTGTTGATGACCAAGAAGAGCATTTCCATGCCGTCATCCAAATTCCTGGTTTCTTTGGCTCTAGTTATGTATGTGATTCATCTTTTCAAAACCAATGATCACAATACCAAACCTGTTTACACATCTGTCAACTTTGAAAACCCAAAAAGTGTCAATGCTCTTACGTGAGAATTATGAATGCCCATTACCCCCCCCCCCCCCAAAGGGCCCCCTTGCTATGCACAGCTGCAGTATTGCAAGTACTGTGGTACCTGCTGTATGTGGTCACCCCTTTGCCAAGAAAAAGTGGCCACATACAGTAGGTGACCTGTCACCACAGGTAAATTTTACAAAGAAACTGACTCCTATGTCCTAGCCCAGTGACCACAAAAAGCAGTGCGGCTGCTCATGGCTGTGGTTGCATCAAGCAGGTACCACTGTACCTGAATTTTATCATGCAAAAGAGTTTCTGCTCCACAGATAACAATGATAAACTTATGTATAAAAGGAAAGGAGCAAAGTAACAACACTCAACTCTCCATATGACTGATGAAGATTCTTCCATTTCAGGTCTCCGCTCAAAAAATTTTCATGAAAAAGGCACATTAAACCTTTGAAGGCCTAAATGGAGTTGACATAATAATCGATGATATCTTAGAGCACAGTCAGATCTGATGCGAACATGACCAATATCTCACAGCCATACTAAAGCGCTGCCAAGAGTGCAACATGAAGCTGAAGCATGACGAACTTCAAATAGGAGTGCCAAAGTAAACTACTACTTGGTCACACAATCATGTCAGCAGAATTAGAGCCCAAGCAAGGATTTAGATTGAGGCAGTGAAGCAAATGGCTCCACCTACATAAAGGAAACAACTAGAGACAATACCAGGTATGACAAACTACCTGACAGAGTTTGCACCTGGCATGATTGAGGGTACAGTACCCCTGCACAGCTTACTAAAAAAAGACAAAGAATGGTATTAGAACTCAAATCTAGGCCACGCCTTCAAAAAAGTTGGAAGATCTGATTACCAGGTCCCCTGGGCCAGTACTTCAGTACAATGACCCCAATAAAGAGGTGACCTTACAGGTAGATTCTTTACAGACAGGCATGGGTAGTGTGATCCTCCAAACAGGAAAACCAGTTGCACATGCTTCATGTGCTAGGACGCCCATACAACAAAACTGTGCCCAGATTGAGAGACAAATGATGGCAATATACTGGTGGGATGCCAGAAATTTCACCAGTACCTGTATGGAAGAAAAGTGATCATACATGTAGAAACAGGTCACAAGTGTCTTGAAAGTATCACGAAGAAACCACTGGTCATGGCACCACCCAGACTGCAGCCAATGATGCCACATGTATCTTCAAAAGTACAATCTGGAGGTGCAGTTTAAATGTGGAAAAGAAATACCAGTGACTGACACACTTTCACACACATTCAGACCAGGCCAAGGAACCAAAGACGATGAAAGCTTAGAGGAACATGTACATTCAGTGCTCACTAATCTCCCAGTATCAGAAAACAAACTGCAGGGGATCAGAAATACCACCCAAGATGACAATGCAATGACAACACTGATCAAAAGGATAAAATGTGGATCAGTGGATGGCCAGACTCCTGGTCTTACATATTTAAGCATATCAGACTTTTCATCAGTGAAACATGAACTATTTGTCCATGACAACATCATGCTCTACGGGTTAAACATTGTAATACTAAAAGCTATGAGGTCAGAAAATGCTAGAGAAAATCCACACTGGCCACTTTGGCATTATACTCTGCAAGCGCAGGGCCTGAGATCCAATTTACTGGCCAGCGACGAAGACACAGATATAGGACCTGGTATAGGACCTGGTATCAAAATGTTCAATCTGCCAAGAACACCAAACCTCAAACACAAAAGAGCCAAATGTTATCACCGGATATCCCGCAACGGCCATGGCAAAAACGTAAATCTTCTGATCTATTTGAGAGGGAGAAGAAGAATTATTTACTATTGGTTGACTATTACAGTACATACTTTGAGATCACTCAACTCAAAAACATCACTGCAAGCTCTGATAAATGCCATGAAAGCAATACTTGTCAATAGCTGTCACATAATGACAACTGACTCACAGTGGCAGTCAGTATACATCCATTGAATTCAAACAGTTTGCCACAGAATGAGGCTTTAAACACATTTGCTCCACCCCATACCATCACCAGTCAAATGGTTTGGCAGAAAAATATGTGCAAATTGCTAAAAACATCCTACAAAATGCAAAACAAGAGAACCAACACCCACATACCAAGCTCTCCCATCATACAGAAACACCCCTATAAGTGACACAACGGCTGAGGAGTCATCTGTTGAAATCAAAACAACCATCACAGAATCATGGCTCATGCCAAATCAGCAAAAACCCAAGATGGTAAAGACTGCCCTGACATCAACACAAAGGATTCAAAAACATAATTATGATCAAGGTGCCAAGCCCATGAAACCTTTGCACCTGGGGGACAGGGTGAAAGTCCAGCCACAAAATGGGTTGTGGAAATGAGCAACTATAATTAAAACTGCTGAAACACCACGCTCATATATATAGTATGTGGCTCTAAAGGGAGTGAATACCAACAAAATCATATAGCTTAAACTGAATGATAACACACCATCTACTCCAGGTAAAGCAACTAGCAGTAAAGTGAACCCTGTTGCACCAACCAACACCCCACCTACATGACCTACCACTCCTATGACATCACCAGCAGAGATGACCACCCCAACGTGCTTTATCAACCTTGCTTTCATAAACAAAGTATAATGTGAAGTCTGCTGTTAGAACAGCACGCGCCGCACGCACCGCGTGCTAACCCAAGTTGCAAAGCTTATTTCCGTTAAAAAAATAAAAGGGGGGATGGGTCTGTCACTTGAGGCATTTTTTGATATTTATGTTGATCAGGTTTGCTTGTTTGTCTCTTGCAACATTACTATGTTGTCGGAAACTGGGACAGAATGGGGTTTAACTACGTCTGGGGAGGATTGGACGTTCAACTAAGCCTCCTTCGTCGGGCATGGACTAAACCTGCCAAGCCTTCATGGTGAGGGCTTAGTTGAATGTTCAATCCTCCCCAGACGTAGTTAAACCCCTAAACAGGTACCACAGAGACCTGGTGTACAGTGACTTAGATATGGCCAAATCTTCAAATCGACAATACAGTAGTCCCTCCTTTGAGAGACCGCCCGTAGTGCCACCCAAAAGGTGGTCACATAAAGCAGGTGGTCCCTCAAAGGAGGTATAAATAACATGAAAAGTACTACAGAGAGACCAGACAATTGTGGTCTCTCAAAGAAGGTCCTCTCCCAAAGGAGTGGTCTTTCAAAGGAGGGACTACTGTACTAGATGGACTTGCGTAGAAATGAACAATACTCCTGCACAATCCAAATGAACTCTCATAAGAAGTAATACACTGACTGTCAGTTGATTACTTCTTATGAGAGTTCAAAGATCATTCTGGTCATTCAGTGATAATGTGGACAATCTGCAGATTTGTGTGCTACTGTGCCTACATTCAGGTAAGTTGCTTATTTGGATACTTTTCAGGCTTTAGAACTTCAGATATTTGGCTGTTTTCAATAATGTTTTGACACTTTTCTTTCAGCTTTGTTAGTCAAATATTCTTTTATATTTTATATCAATGCAGGTATTTAAATGTTTGATTAAGTGTAGTACAATGTTTCAATGTGTTGGTTCTGTGTAAGTCTATCTGTAACATCTCATGTGTTTTTTAAATTTTTGTTTCCAGGGGTGTGAGGCAGTTTTATATTGCCATAGTTAAGAAGATGGTCAAGAAGTTCCCCTTCAAGGATGCAGTCGTGAGGAATCTTGGATTCTTGGATCCACAGAGAAAAGATAACATCTCTTCATCTGCTGGTATGTACAAATCTAAAACAGAAAAAATATCAATAGAAATTGTATGCATCTAAACAGTATTGACATTAGTGTTTACATTGAAAAATGCAAATGTAATAGAATGAAAAATTAACTTCTGTTTTTCATATACATGTATGTGTTATATACACATGGGAAGCAGAAATTAATTTTTTATTGTATTTTTTAATATTAACACTAATGACAATTTTAATGTTCTCTTGCAGTGTCTGACTTGGGCAAGAGGTTCCCTAGGATAATTAAGGCTGATCAACTGTCAAGGCTAGAAGAGGAATATGAAGAGTTTCAAGTCACCCCAGAGAGTGATCTTCCAAGATTTGTGAAAGGAGAGGTCAGACTTGATGAATACTGGGGTCACATGGACAGGATGACAAATGTAGTCATTGAAGATCCCAGGTTTCCTGTACTGTGCACCTTGGCCAAAGCCCTTCTAACAATTCCAAACAGCAACAGTGACTGTGAAAGGGTGTTCAGTATGGTTAGGAAGATACACACAGAATACCGCTCTGACATGAACAATGATACTCTGTGTAGTCTGTTGTCTGCCAAGATCAATTCCCATGATGTGTGCTATCAAGTAAGACCAGATAAGTCCCTGTTGAAGGCAGCAAAGTGTGCCACATATTCCTACAACAAAGACCTTGCTGCAAGAGACATGGAGGTTGTAGAGTGATTTAGACTAGCAAAAACTGTGGTGCTCATGAATTTACCAAGGAACAAACTTTCCAGATAGTGACTGATTTATTGATTAATATTGTTCTGTGTTACATGCACTGTGGTGCTCAAGAATTTACCAAGGAACAAACTTTCCAGATAGTGACTGATTTATTGATTAATATTGTTCTGTGTTACATGCTACTAGCTTTAGTTTTTATATTCTTTTTACTTACTACAACATGCCAAAAGACAGATTTAAGATTGTGAATATGGAGCCAAAAGTGATATATGTTTGTGATAGGACTGGCCAAAACTTACATTGAAACTCTGGTGCTCATTTACCAAAGATCATTCTGGTCATTCAGTGATAATGTGGACAATCTGCAGATTTGTGTGCTACTGTGCCTACATCTTAGTGATAGTATTTTTATTTATTTTGATACTTAGTGTTTTTAAAAAACACCTGAGATCTACAGGTTTCTTTGTATATAATAGTGATAGTATTTGATTTTAATTTATTGTACTCTGCACAACACATGCTATAATGAATGAACTCAGCAGACATTATTAAATATCATGAACAAATGATTTGGTTGTTTTTATTCATATCCTGACTCAAAGTGTTTTTGTTTGGTTCGTCGCGCTAGCTTCCATCATGTTGGCGTGACCCCTCGCGCGTAGTTTCCCCCTTTGAAATTTTTCAATGTTGTCAGGTATGCTGACATTAGACTAAGTGTAGGATATGCACTGAAAAGTAATATTTACTAATAAAAGTATATAATCTGCATTATATATCTTAGCGATATAAAGAGTTCTCACTGAAGCAAAATCTTACACACATATGGACAAAGACACTAACAGAACACTTATATGTAATTCTGTCTAGAGTTACAAGTGTCTGCAATTTAGAATGCTATATACATGTAGCATACCTCTTTATCTTGCTTTCTCAATTATATACTACAGACAGGCAAATAAGTTCAAGCTATTTAATATGGTACTGGTGAACATGCATAGCATGAATAATAAATGAAGAATCTTAACACCCAGGGACACGTACTGCTCAATAAATTCAAACTTCTGAAAGAAGGGAGATGTCATATTTGTCATTTTATAATAGACACAAAATCTAAATTAGTAATTAAGTGAGAGAGACCCAAAGCACATGGTCACCCAACTTTTCCTTTGTCTGGAAGGGTAGGTCTCACTGAGTGAACAGTGGGAGAGTGGATATGAAAGTTCAAGCAAAGTGACCAGGAGAGGATATTTCCTTGTTAATTGAAACCTATATATGATATTTTCCATTTTTATTGAAGTTGCTATGTTTTTAAAGCTTAATGCTATAGAGTCCTTTGTCTGAAATGTTAGACCATGTGGTCTAAGCTGTGAAGCATTCAAAGAATTCAGATTGTATGTAAAAGTTTTATAAATCCACTTTTCTTTACTGATAATCAAAAACTGGGTTCAAAATGACAGTTTTGTAGCTTGTTTTATATTCTCCATGCAAAATTGCCTGACCAGTATTCGTCAACAGAAGCTTCAAGTTAAGTATTTTTTAAGTTCGTGGGGTATTCTTTCCCACCTCCTCGTCGTTTACACGAAGAATTGGTCTGTACCGATAATTTGGTACCATTCTATAGAGGCATTGCCAACCCCTGTTTTCTTATCGTTGAGTACGTAAGGGGCTCGATTTCAATATGGCGACTGCACCTAACGCTTTGGTAGTAGGTCATTCCTACATTCGCAATCTACGAGATGCAATTTATAACGGAAATTTAGACTTTCAGTTAGATTTTGGGATCAATGTCCTCGCAGATTTTCTGTGCTGCGGAGGCCTGCGAATCCCTGAAACTGCTACACGCATCCGAACATGGCAGCATCAGGTAGAAACCGTTTTCTTGCAGGTAGGTGGCAATGACTTCCAAACAGGTATTGAGGATGCCGAAGCAGAGCTAGGGAAATTCTGGGTTTAGCTCAAAACTGCAAATTCTTCTTCATGGCAGACTTTGTTTTTATAGGAAAATTGTTCCACAGGTCCAACAGTCGGTGGCTACCCACACATGAGGCAGTTGTAGAGTATAACCAGAAAGTGGAAACGGTTAACGAGTATCTGAAGCTTAACACAGACACCTATGGGGTGATCTTTTGGAGGCACAAGGGTATTGACGACTGGGAAAGGATGTTAGAAGGTGGTGACGGGACACATTTAAATGACATAGGTCGAATTCGTCTATACAACTCCATCAGAGGTGCTCTAATTTTTGCTTCTAGGCGGCTATAAGCCCCTGATAAGCTTAATATAACAAAAAATTTAAAAGGACCGTTACATGGTCACGTGAGAGAGAGAGAGCGAGATTCTTGGGCACCATTGTCACATGATAATGTCTCCCACTCTTGAGCAAGATGAAAATGTCTGGTATTGGATTTTTATATCGCATCGAGTTATAAATGTTTATATAATCTATAATTACGCCAACAATGAAGTGCTTGGGTTTTCCACTGATTCAGGAATAATTAGGTCAAGACAGATTGTGATTTATAAATAAAAATTAGGACATGTAGCCTTGTAGGATAGTAGATAATAAGACAGTTTGGTGGACCCTCAAAGGAGGGTATGTCCACTTACTATATGTCCAGCAACTGATCTGTGTGCCTGTTGATTTTCCCCACATGGGAAACATTTGGTTTCAATTATACATTAATATGCAGAGTGCATGTAAAAGTACATTACACTGTATAATGTTGGCAGTGCTATGTACTGTTATATATATTTTATGTGGCATGGTATATATATATATATTGGTGCACATGTGTACATATGTGAATGGGTACTATAGAGGGCGTACACATGGGTGTGTAAGCCTGGATATGAGTGGTGGATGGATGGGCATGGTAAGTATGTGTGTGTGTGTAAGTGCATTTTAAAGGCATGCATGTGTTGGACTCATGGCATATGTAGACATGGATAATTTTAATAGCATGCAAGTTTCTGAGTGTGCCTATTCCTGACCTCTTTGATAGCTCTTGCTATAGAGGCCATGTAACTTGTCTCTGGGTCGCTATGAATGGACGTTACACTAGGCTTACAAAGCTCAACTAGAACACACTGATTTTTCCACAGAAAATCAAATGTCTCCCGGTGGAACACTTACGTCTCTGAATAAGCTACAGGTGATAACAAATTACAAATGACCAAGTTTGCTTGAAAATTACAATCCTATTTTAGCTCTCACCTAGATACATTACTCTAGCAATTTTCATCAAGTTCTTCAAGACTTATTGCAGAGAAACCAATTTCACACAAATGACCCTGTGACCTTGAAAATTAGGTCAAGGTCATCCAAATACAATCGCAACCTTGCTCTTACCTTGATACATAATCCTACCAAGTTTCATCAAATTCCATCCTGTTCTTCATGACTTATCGAACGGAAACCAATTTCACATAAATGACCCTGTGACCTTGAGAATTCGTTCAAGGTCATCCAAATACAATCCCAATCTAGGTCTTGCCAAGAAACATAATCCTACCAAGTTTCATCAAATTCCATCAGGTTCTTCAAGACTTATCGCACGGAAACCAATTTCACATAAGTGACCCTGTGACCTTGAGAATTCGTTCAAGGTCATCCAAATATAATCCCAACCTAGGTCTTGCCTAGATACATAATCCTACTAAGTTTCATTAAATTCCATGAAGTTCTTCATGACTTATCGAACGGAAACCAATTTCACATAAGTGACCCTGTGACCTTGAGAATTCGCTCACGGTCATCCAAATACAATCCCAACTTAGGTCTTGTCAAGATACATAATCCTACCAAGTTTCATCGAATTCCATCAAGTTCTTCAAGACTTATCGCACGGAAACCAATTTCACATAAGTGATCCTGTGACCTTGAAAATTAGGTCAAGTTTCATCAAATTCTGTCAAGTCCTTCAAGACTTATCGCACGGAAACCAAGTGTTGAAGAACCTGAACAATAACAACAAAAAGCGGAAGAAACGGGCACTAAAACAATATGTCCCCTGGCTTCCACCGGGAGACATAATTTATGATCCCACTTTGTGAATGCTTATTTCTGAGCAAGACTCAAGGGATGTACACCCTTGATCGTCAATTTTACGGTGTGCCCAAAACCAGTTTCGGCTCATTTTAAAAAATTAAAAACTGAAATCGGATCTGGGTTTGGCTGTCACCACCGGCATCAGGTGATTCTCTTGCCAGGAGTCCTTTGCATTGGGATCAAATGCACATAACTATGTAATACAAATGTATATCTGCAAGCACCAAGTTGTACTTCTGATTGCATTATTTCAGCACCAGCCATTTTTTCTCTGCATTGTATGCATGGCGCAGAGTGACAGGGAGGAGCGAATGGTTTCAGTTGGACATACATTTGAAAATTGCAGTTCAAATTCTGTCTATTTACATTTAGATAGACATTCATGCAGAAACCGTTGGCTTATAAGTTAGGGGTAAGTATCTTATTCACACATAGCATTTTTCGATTATTTACGTGCCCTGCCAATTTATTACAGGATGCCGAAGTTACGACCAAAGAAAGCTTCCAAAGTGGCACCTCCAGCCCCACACGTCCAGCCACCAGTTGAACCAACACCTGAGCTACGAGGCATAATTCAGGACATGATTATACAGCTGCTAGCAAAACACTGCTGTGGTGAAATAGACATAACCTCCGGTGCCTTGCATGCCCATCATGAGTCATCATCTTTGGGTGCACATCAGGGGGGCGCTATACAGAACATTCGAACATTGCAGTACCAGAAACTGTCATGAATGAGCAAGGTGTGCAATATGTACAAAATAGAGGGTCTGTGCAGGGACAAAGCAATGAGCATGCAAGCAATAAACAGCATGCACCCTTGCGGTCCAAGAAAAAGACTGTGCGTTCACCACTTACAGCAGACTCTGAACCACAGCCAGGCCCTTCAGGGTTATAGCCTGGTCGGGTGCAGGCACAGACAGTGGTTACACAGGCCAGTCCTGCTGGGTCTGTGCAACAACAAAGCAAAGTTGTTGCTCGCATATCACAGGCACAGTCCACCGGGTCCTTGCCGCAAGGCAGAAACTCTATTGTGAACCAGGGGGCAGTTGACATGCCTCACCCACCAGCTCTTCAAGTACGTCAACAAACGGACAGCAATTCCACCCAGACCGGGCATTCACACCGACAGCCTGGCAAAGGGCCTAGCACAGGTAGGGTAACAATAGACACGGACACAGCGGAGAGGCTGGGTTTAGAGCCAGCGGAATTTATTTATTATATTCCTCAAGACGATGACTCTATGGTGCAGGATTGTGACACAGCACAAACAAGTGTTGGATTACAACACAATAGAAGGGCTGCCTCAAAAACTGCCTCTCCATCGACAAATGAGGTAATGCCTCCACCAAATGATGGTGTTAATAGCAATCAGGTTATTTCAACAGGTTTTACAGATAACTTTGTGCAAACTAAGGTCAGGACTCTGTTGCACACTTACACGCCTCTGTAGCACATGCAGGACATGGCCACACCCCTAAACCAGTCTGACGCTGTTAACCGTCATGAGTTGTTGATAGCGTCATCTGGCGACTCCTTGTCCCTTGGGGGTTTGTCCATGCCCTTTTGTCCAGAGACGCTTGAACTGTGCATCGAAGACAGTCTGAGGACCAAGATCATTAGCAAAGGTTATGTCGACTTGAGCTTGATAAAGAAAGCCATTCAACTTGAAGACATTGTTGAGGCTGAAATAACAGATTATGGGCAGCAAGTATCTATCCGTGTACCTACTCAAGCTCGGAAAAAGTAAGAGATTCAAAATTTCTCTGACTGGTTACAAGCTTTTTTCATTTACACTTCCGTATATGTAAAAGAGTATCCACAAGAGATCCTGTGTATTTTGAAGTATATTGAAACCATAAGAAATATGGCCCACTCTCACAACTCAGGCTGGCTCATATATGACAAGCAAGTCAGACAGGTTCGTGCAGCTTGTCATTACCCCTAGCATGTAATGAGTCAAAACATTTATACACAGGCGATGCTTTTTCGTCCCTCAACCACCCACAGAGGCACTGGCTTCACACGTGGCCGAGGTACAGAGAAAAGCTTTGTCAACATCCCCCGTGACTATTGCTTCATCTTCCATAGGGGTTCCTACTGTGACCAAACACAATGTCGTTTTTCCCATAACTGTCCCAACTGTGCAGGCAAGCACAGTTTCGGCCTGTAGGGGACAAGGTAGCAACAGACGGCGTGGAGCTGGTCGCAGAGGTGCCAGTTACGCCAGTCAAGGCCGAGGCTCTGCTGCAGGTGCTAGAGGGATATCCACGGAGCCCTCATGAATTCCTTTATGATGGGTTTTCCAATGGTTTTAAGATTCCACACTCTGGTGATCGTCCCCAGCAAATTCCATCTAACTTACCATCTGCTTTGCAGCACCCAGAGGTGATAGACACTAAATTACAACAAGAATTGGAACAAAATCGAATAGCTGGCCCTTATACAAACATTCCTTTCCAAAATTTTGTTTGCTCTCTGATAGGCTTAGTACCTAAGAAAGACCCGGGGAAATTCAGGTTGATACACCATCTATCTTACCCCCCTGGCCTTTCGGTGAATGATGGTATTTCCAAGGAATACACCACAGTGTCCTATCAAAATATTGATGATGCAGTCAAGATGATTCAAAACATAGGGCCGTCATCTTACCTAGCCAAGACAGATATAGAACATGCCTTCAAAATCTGCCCAGTACACCCCGAGAATTGTAGCTACAACAAAACTATGGGTTGAAGGCATGATTCACATCCTTGATGATTTTTTATTGGCAGGATCATCAGAACAAAGTTGCTCACAACACCTTCAAAATTTTTTAGCACTGTGTTAGGAGCTAGGTATCCCTATGTCACCAGAAAAAACTTTCCCGCCTTCAACAATCATGGCGTTTTCAGGCATAGAAATTGATACCCGTAAGAGTTGAGGCTGCCGCATGACAAATTGGTAAACGCGAAGAAGTTGGTCAAAGACACATTGAAGCGAAAGAAAATCACTTTGCGAGAACTACAGTCTGTCATCGGGAGCCTTAACTTTGCATGTAAGGTGGTAATTCCAGGCAGAGCTTTCCTAAGACGCCTTATTAACTTAACTAAAGGAAAAAAGACACCTTGGCACAGAATTCGCCTCAATTTAGAGCCTCGTGCTGATTTTATCGCATGGTATTCATTTCTGGATCCTTTTAATGGTAGACATTTTTTTCTGGAAAGTGAGTGGGTAAATGATTCATACTTGGACTTGTACACTGGTGCGTCAGGTAGTTTTGGGTACGGCTCTGTCTTTGGTTGCCAATGGATCCAGGGTACATGGCCCGAGTCTTGGAAGTCCCTAAACATTACCATCTCGGAACTGTTCCCTATAGTTCCTGCATTGCACATATGGGGGTCACAGATCTGCAATAAAAGAATTATACTACACACAGACAATCTGGCATTAGTGCATTGCATTAACAAAACTTCTTCCAAAGAACCAAAATTGATGATTTTGATTAGAACATTAGTCGTAACATGCATGAAGTTCAACATAATGTGTAGAGGGGAACATGTCCCAGGCCATCTTAACACCATAGCAGATTATATCTCGCGCTCCTCTGATTTGCAGAGACTACACCAAATCGCCCCCCACTTGGACAGGGTCAGGACAGAGATACCGGCATCGATGTTACCAATTGGAACTTGATCTAACTGCCATATTAACCAGGTCCCTAGCAAAGTCAACTCAACGCACGTATGCACAGGCTTTGCAGCACCTGAACCAGTTCTCCACGTTAACAAACATAGTTTTTCCATTAGGGCCAACACAAATGGCATTGTTTGTAACATACTTAAACAACCAATCATATGAATATGGCACTGTCCTGACTTACGCATCAGGGGTAGCATTCTTCCATAAGATTGCAGGATTTCTTGACCCGAATGTGGGGATAGATTCTAGTAGGTATCAATCACACAGCTTTAGAATAGGGGGCACCACCTATGCTGCCCAGAATGGTATGGCAGATGCTGAAATTAGACAATTAGGGAGATGGAGGTCCAACTCTTGTAAAAAATATATTCGGTTTTGAGTCCTTGGCCCTCGGGTGGGGAGACCAGCCCGCAGCCAGCCATGCTTGGCCCCGATCTGGTCAGTGGCACAGAACCCCCACCTACATGTACATGGTTTTCTTTCCTGTAGTATGAATGTATACTTTATTATGTGCAATTGCTTTATTGTAATCCATATTTTTTATGTACAGTATGTATAAGGAAAAAGTTCTTTATAATCATTAAAATGGACTCCATCTCCCACAATTCCTTTTTGTCTGTGAAGTAGTTAAATTCCATGTACGGGCTCGGCCAAGGAGCTCATAAATAGAGTTTAAATGAATGTTTCCCGTTTGCTGCTGAAACTTTAGAAGACACAGGGTGTCCCACAGACACCCATCTTGTCTGAACAAAGGAATTCATCAGCCCCCAGCTTGTGGAAAAGAAAAGTTAAACCAACTTTTCATATTTTTCAGCAACTGAGCAAAACATCCCAACACACGGTTACATCAATAAAGGCTATCTTATAATACACTTTTGTTGTTGCGTAATCTCACTGATAAGACTTAAGACACCAACCCTAGTGACCAGGTCTGTTTCAATTGCCTGCAAACAGGCCACTGTATGGTCACAGAGTTATATTGGCGCCCGAATGTGGGGACAGTCTATCAGTGGGTGACAATATACAGAGTGTAGCTGTATTAAGCCTTGGAAACTGAGTGAAGATGAGTGAACTGCAGACTGCAGTGCAGACCTGAGCAGACGACCATCCACATGTTGCTGTTGGTGTACCATTTGACACCGGATGTGAAGGGACAGGCCTGACTCAGACAGCACTTGCATTCCAGGCATACCAGCAAAGCCCAGCCTACTGGCTCAAGTAGCAATGAACCTTGTTGCCAAGGGCAACCACCTCAGCAGCCCAAGTGACCAGTGAAGCAGTAGCTGACCTGCGGGAAGAGAACCCCAGGCAGTATAGAGTCCATGATGTGGATGAAGTGATATGGTACCAAGTGTAAGAGACTAATAAGTGGAACGGACTTTTGCTTGGTTCGGTACCAAGTGGATGGGCATGGACAGTGGGTGTTAGTAAAGCACTTAACACAGCGCACCACTATTAATTTTATACTTGCAGGAGAAAGAGTAAGGCCCGCCAGGATAGCAGTGGAATTTGAGCCACTTTTGAGTCACTGTGGACAGTTTGGTAAAACTTAACAACTTAATTGGCTTGTTGTGGGCTATACAAGCCACATCCATGGTGTAACAGACAGCTGTACATGTATATATGTATATATTCCTTATGGAGATCTTGATGGAGAGACCGAGCACACTGTGCTTATGAACTTTAAATCTTAATTGAATTTCTCTCAAGAAATACTGCTATAATACTTCATATTCACATAAATTTTCTCATTTTTTCTTGCACGTAAAACTGTTTGTAAATATACGGATGTTTTGCTCTATGCTAGTTAACGTGAGAAATTAATAACTCCCACAAGGCTGATTAACTTGTGTCAAAGATTGTCAATTGAATGAACCATCTCTAATCTAATAGTATGACATTCATAGCAGTTATAAACTGTCCTACCTGAGTGACCTATTTTTTTTTTTTTTTGTTAGAAAACAACTTACCACTAAAGTTAGTTTTCATCTAAGTGCCATTTCAGGAACTACAGTGAAAGACCTTGCCTGGTCACTGGTGCTTGACTGGTGTATGTGTGTGTAGTAAAGTGAGACTTGGCTGTCCAGTTGAGGTAAAAGTATTGAGTGGCTGACTAGGTAAGTATACTTTTTCTTCATAGACTAGCTAACCACATACACACATACACACTTACTAACTCATATCATGGGATCCGACCACAAGGGTGATGGAACAGATGACGGTAAGTCGGAACCCAAAATGCTTCAGCAGTGGCCAAGGGTGTTCTAGTTCTCAGGGGAACCTGCGGGAAAGGGGGAGGTCACATATGATGTGTGGAAGTTTGAAGTCGAGTGCCTGGTAACAGGGAAACTCTACACCCCTGAAGCCATTGCTTTAGGGGTGCGCAAGTCTGTTAAAGGTGAAGCGGGGAGGGTGTTAATGCACTTAGGGGCTGATGCCACTCTAGCAGAAATCCTCTCCAAATTTGATAAAGTTTTTGGCACAGTTGTGTCAGGGGAAACCCTGTTAAAACAATTCTACAGCGAGTCTCAGAGGGAGGCTGAGTCAGTGGCAGCATGGGGCTGCCGCTTAGAAGATACATGTATATTGAAAAGAGCCCAGGAAAAGGGGAATGTGACTTTCGGGGCATTCGACCAAATGCTAAGAACAAAATTTTGGTCAAACCTGTACAGTGAGCGATGCCCTACTTCATAAGTTGGAAACTCTTGATGACTTTGACTCATTGCTTGCAGCAGCTCGGGAGATTGAGCACGAGATCAATGAGTTTGATAAAGTGAGGGGAGGTCAAAGTACAGGTAGCAAAAGTGTTGCCAAGACAAGGGTCCATCAGGCTTCCGCCTCACTACAGGAGGGCTTTACTGAAGCTTTAGCCATGATAATGCAAAGGTTAGATAAAATCGAAGCCAACAATAAGAAAAGCCAGGAAGAAGCTAGCCTCGTGGCAAGGCTTGAAAAGCTAGAGGCCAAGGGCCAAGGGAGAAAGGGGAATGCTAGTAACAGGAACAGACCAAGAGGTAGTGCTGGTCAGCAAGCCACCAGGGCTGATAGTAATGATACAAATGAAGAAATAATTTGCTTCAAGTGTAACCAACCCGGCCACATTGCTATAGGTTGTAGAAATAGGCCACGCCCTAGGGCTAATGAACAGCCTTTAAACAGCAACCAGCCTCTGTCGCCGGGGCAACAGTAGGCTCAGCCAGTGTTGAGGGCCCCAAAGTAGCTATAACCCCAAATGACCATATAAATAAACAGAGTAATATTTTAGGTAGAATTGTAGGTGAAACAAATGAATGTCAAGCTTATGTAGGAAACGTAGCATGTACAGGTTTACTAGACACTGGGTCTATGGTTACAACCACAGGGGAGAGTTTCTATAGGGAACACCTGCAAGAATCTCTAAAGCTTAAATCCCTTGATAACTTGCTCAAGGTTGAAGGGGCTAGCGGGGAGGCTATACCCTACCTAGGGTACATCGAGGTTGATGTTAAGTTTCCCAAAGTAGTCACAGGAGAAGACGAAACCCATAACATCCTTGCCCTTATAGTTGAGGTCAGAGTATAACACAAAGGTGCCCTTGATTATAGGTACCAATCTGATAAAACTTTGTAGGGACAAGTGTGAGCAAAGGTGTGGGGTCCGCTTCTTACAAACGATGCAAGTTCCTACCCCATGGAATTTAGCTTATAAATATTTGACTGTTTCCTCCTCACAGCATTCCATAGTCAAGAAACAGGTACTAGTGCAGTAAAAACTGAAAAGCAACACTCAGTAGTGTTTCGGCCAAATGAAAGCAAAATAACTGATGGTTATGTGAAGGCGAAAACTGACCATGCAGGCTACAGTGCAGTAATAGAGCCAGCATTGGATAGCACAGTACCCAGTGCATTGATTTTGCACCCACTGTGGTACAGGTAAACTTGAATGGGAGAGGCAGCATTTGCAAGGTGCCTGTAAGGGTTCAAAATATGTCTGCCAAGGAAATAGTCATACCCCCAAAAACTCTCATTGGTGAGCTGCATGAAGTATCATGGGCCTTACCACCTGCTCATGCCAACAAGGTGTCAAGGCTGCGCTAGAAAACAAGGCAATTCAGGATCGGATAACTTCTTTTCTTGGAGATTCAGTTTTGACAAAACTAAAAGTGTCACAAACTAATATGGACAAACTCCAACAAAGAATACATGAACTGGAATGGGCAAATGATGACCTGGAGCAATACTCTCGACGAAATTCCCTGCGCATATCCAATAAATGGCCTGAAAATTCCGTAGAGAGTACCGACGATATGGTTTTGAAACTTTTCAATGAGACCCTCAAAGCCAACGTGACGCTTGCTGACATCGATCGCTCCCATCGAGTTGGCAAACCAACCAAAGAAGGTGCAAGACCGATTATTGTTAAGTTCACGAACTATCATGCTCGCCAACGTGTCTACAAAGCTCGATTCAGCCTCAAAGGTGCTCAAATCTACATAAATGAGGACTTAACCAACAAGCGAGATAACCTTGCGTACCAGGCCCGTGTACTCAAACGTGAAGGTGTACCCCAAGATACATGGACCGTGGATGGGGAGATCTTCGCGAAAGATCACGGCGGTCGTAAATTCGTAATTTCCCGCCCATCAGACCTGCCTACAAGCGACGACACACCTGGAGATGTTCCCCAAGGCCAAGCTGCAGCCGACACAGCGCCTACCGGCAGGAGGAGGGCTAGCTCCGCAGTCCCAACGGAATAAAAGACAAACCCTATTCAAACTTAATTTGTAGACAATATCATATCCCTACAACTCTTTACAATACACAATGGATATACGAGGGTGGTCTCATCGCCAGGCCAAGGACTACGACTGAACAGAGAAACTATAGGGTCAGTTTTGCAGCTGTTTACATTATTACAGTTACAAGACGGACTTATACACATGACTGATGTATGTATGGTTTCATTACATACTCCCATTAGTCCCATTTGTGGCCCACTCTCAAATTGTCAAAGAGTTACGAGCTCAGCGCATGTTTATTTACGTTTCTTTATTTGGTCATTATTATAATCAAATGTTCTGTTCATGTTCAGTGCAATGGTGAATATTAATCTACTACAGTCTCGCCTTTACATATGTGCCTCAAATCGTTATGTGGCCTTTACATACATAGATTTGAGTACCCTTGTAATAGCTGCTCATTGCAGCCACCGCTAGCATGGAGGCATTTTCGGCACGCCAGTGACGCGTTTTGATATCAGTTTCCTTCAGGTAACATACCGCTACTCTAGTAGCTATTATGTGACTTGTCTCATGTGTCTTAAGACTAGTGTTAGTGTGCCAATCGATACGCATGACCGGCATCATGATAAACATTCAGATTCAACACATTGCTGTCACAATCAGCTGATTTCATTCACCTTAAAATTGTTTTAATAAAGTACGAGGTTCCAAGTCTGTAACCGGCATGTACGTCTATTTATAATATGTGCTACGCACCCAATGACTATAGTATTGAGAGTGCATCTAATATAATTTTCTTTTTCATACGCTCTAATTCATCCAACTATATCCTTTTGCGATCAATTATTTGTTGACAACTATGTCCTTTCGAGATTAATTATTTGGTGACAAGTGTGTGTAAATTCCTTTTACTTACACGTATCATGTACCGCCTATTGTGCGCTCTCCATTATTTCATATGGTATGCTTAACGCATCCAAGTGTTTTGTCAATAGCAAGACTATATATTGTGTGTTTAATGTATTTCCATGTTCTTTTGCTTGTCGGGGCCCAATTTCTAGATTTCATCTCGTTAACCTTCTTATGCTACTTACCTATACTAGTGAGATCCATTACTAGGGACATACACAGTATTACCAATACCGTGTTTCTATAACAGTTCAATTTTGGTCGATATGTTTCCTATATTTCCCATGTTTCAATCTTGGGGCATTTACTATTTATATAATCCTGTGCTAACTTACCTTGCACGGTGCATTTTTTGGCTACATGATGGGAACTATAATTTTGTGTACCTATCATTCCTATTTTTGAGAGCTTTGTGCTCAGACATTATAAAAATATTGTCAACAGCTGCTTACTGCATAACTGATTTATGTTGTAAATGGTATACCTACTTTACATGTCTGTGTATTGGGGCTTTTCATATCTACATTCCGGTTATTTCCTGCGTAGTATACAGTGCTCAGTGGTTCAACTTTGGAAAGTTTATAACAATACAAAATGTTTCCTCGTCAATACCTATTATCTTTATTTATGACAGATTGTTACTTATTGCTAGGATTGTACTTTTGCACTTTATATGTTTCGATTTAATATGGGTACTGAACTTGAATATTATACTATATACTTGTAGTAAGATGACAGTTAAGGCATGTAATGGAGTTGTTCATGGTATATGTGATCCTATATGCTTTCCACAACTGTTTAGTGTCTTGCTTGACACAGAAATGTCTCCTCATAGAGTCCATGCTATATCATATTTCTATGGATATATATTCTTTTATCTTACTTTAGCCGTTCTCATTCAGAATACTATTTCAACTGCAAGGAAAAAGCTCTATCTCTCGCATCATGTCATTCGCACTGTTTTCCATAGATATCAACTGAGAATTGAATATATATTAGCTATTAATTTAATATTAATAATGCTAGCAGGCGATGTTCACATGAACCCTGGCCCTAGCAATGATCTGTGTGACATTTCATTTTGCCACTCAAATGTTCGTAGTCTCTCTGATGATAAACTGCGGTCTATTCGCTTGGATCTTGTGCCTAATTTTGATGTAATTTCCTTGTCCGAAACATTTCTTTCTCCAAATTCTAATGCCGAAAATCTACGTTTGTCTGGCTGTCACGATATCATTAGACGTGACCGTGTTGGAGCACTCAGCGGTGGAGTCGCACTGTACATGTCTACAGCCCTGCATGTGTCGCAGCATGCAGACTTGGAGGTAGCCGACCTCCAACTCTTATGGTGTGAAATTAGACTTAATAATAACAAATTCCTTTTTGGCATTGTGTATCGGCCACCTAACTCTACTGTTTCTTTTTGGGATAAACTCCAAGATAGTCTTGATGCGGCACGTGGCACAGGAATCCATAATGTAATCTTATCTGGTGATTTGAATTCTGACTTTAGCACACAATCGGGTCATAAGCTTGCTCACTTCGCTCAAACTAATTTTCTTAATCTTCATGTCAATGAACCCACTCGCGTCACGGCACATTCTGCCACTTGCCTTGATCAGATAATTTCAAATATTCCGAATTATCTTTATGATGTTTGTGTGCTTCCTCCGATATCTAACTGTGACCACTCTGTTGTGGGGGCAAAGCTATTGTTTCGAAGGAGAAAGGAGGCATCATACAAATGCCATATATGGGAATATGAGAAAGCGGATTTTGATAGTTTTAGAAATTGCCTTCGCGCGGTTGATTGGGACTCATGCTTTGTTTCTGACGACATTAATACATGCTGTAATTCTTGGTCTAGCCTATTTTTGGAAACTGCTACCCGTTGTATTCCAAATAAAATTGTAGTTATTAGACCTTCAGACTTACCTTGGTACACTTCTAGACTTCGGTTACTTAAACGGCAGGTCAAAAGAAAATACGATAAGGCTAAAAACTGTAATTTTGAAACTGGAGCATGGATCTCTTTTTGCCAAGTCAGGAACTATTATCAAGAACAATTAAAGCTAGCCGAGGAAGAATATAATGCTAAGCTTCGGACAAACTTAAATAATTCTGTTCAGAAAAATAAATGTTGGTGGCGTACCGTAACGCATTATCTGAACCGAAATCATTCAAGTACTGTACCGTCATTGTTACACGATGGTAAACATATATCGGACAACGCGTCCAAAGCTGAAATTTTTAACTCATTTTTTCTTCAACAGTGCGATATTGATTCTACTGCAGCCCCTTTACCTACAGGCAGTAATCCTCCAATCTCTAACCTCGATTCACTAATTATAGAGGAATCCGAGGTTCTTGAAATCCTGTTAAGTCTTGATACAACAAAAGCTTCAGGTCCGGATAGCATAAGTGCGAAACTTTTGAAAGAAGCGGCGCCTGCTATCTACGTTCCACTAACAAAATTGTTCAATCATTCTCTAACAATGAAACAGTTCCCTTCTACTTGGAAAAAAGCGAACGTCTCTCCGCTTCATACAAAAGGGCCTGAACATTTACGTAATAATTACAGACCTGTGTCACTACTCAGTTGCACAGGAAAAGTATTCGAAAAGATCGTTTTCAAACATGTTTTTAATTTTTTCCGGGATAATTTAGTTATTTCCAGTCATCAGTCTGGTTTCATTCCGGAAGACTCAACTATCAACCAACTGCTTCTCCTTTATCATGAACTTTGTCTTGCCATCGACCAGCAAAAAGAAGTCCGCATTATATTTTTGGATATCAGCAAAGCCTTTGATAAAGTTTGGCATGCTGGTCTATTATTTAAGTTAAGGGAAGCCGGTGTCTCCGGCAATCTTCTCGATTGGTTCTCAGATTACCTGTCCAATCGTTACCAACGTGTTGTAATTCATGGTCAGTCGTCCAGATGGGGCAAGGTCAATGCTGGAGTGCCTCAAGGTTCAGTGTTAGGACCACTTATGTTCTCAATCTATATAAATGACATTGCAGACCTTGTCCGATCCAACATCAAAATGTTTGCGGATGATACCTCCCTTTATCTGACAGTTGACAATCCAATCACTGCCGCCACTACTTTAAATTCGGATCTTGGTGATATTGAACAGTGGTCTAAGGACTGGCTCGTGACTTTCAATGCTTTAAAAACTGACTCCATGCTAATTTCTCGGAAAACCAGTCCACCCAATCACCCTCCTCTTATTTTTCAAGGTCACACTTTAGAAGATGTTGCCCATCATAAACATCTTGGTCTCACAATTCACTCAGATTTACATTGGACTGACCACATCACTGAAATTATTGGCAAAGCTGATAAATTATTCAACATCATGAAGAGTTTAAAATTTACTCTTGATAGAAATACCCTAGAAACTATCTACACCTCATTTATCAGACCGATTTTGGAATATGATAGCCCGGTGTGGAGTGGCTGTACAGCAGCAGATGAAGAAAGACTTGAGCGTATTCAATTAAATGCTGCTCGCATTGTAACTGGTGCAATGCCAGGTACCAGTAACGCTAAACTTTACGAAGAGATCGGGTGGTTAACTTTGGCAGATCGTAGGATAGCGTCTAAATTGACCCTAATGTATAAACTGGTGAACAAACTTGTGCCTGAATCCATATGTTCTATTATTACAACTGCTACTACAGTCGCTCACACTTACCCCACTCGGCAACAATTTGACCTCCCTCATTTCAGGGCACGTACAGATCTTTTTGATAAATCATTTTTTCCTTCTACTGTTAGACTATGGAATCAGCTGCCTCTTGATACTCGAAATTCGGCCTCTATTCAGATATTTAAATCGAAAATAGCCAAACAAATAATAAGAACTACAAAATTTCCCGAATTATATAATCTTGGGAATAGATTCTTAGCTGTTCAGCACACTCGCCTCCGTCTAGATGCTAGTTTTCTTAAACTCTCATCTTTTTAAAATTGGTGTAATGGATTCACCTGGATGTTCTTGTGGTGCACCCAATGAGGATACATGGCACTTTTTCTTTTTATGTCCAAATTACACTGTGCCACGATTGCATCTGCATGCCAAAATTGTCTGTCTTGCTCCTTTTACTCTTCAAACTCTCTTATATGGCTCACCGGACTGCTCCCTATCACAAAATACTGAAATCTTCCTAGCTGCACATCATTTCATATCTGAAACGTGTCGCTTCAAACCAGTAGGTGTTGGTTAATTTCCCTTCAATTACATATCCCCTCACGTGTATGGCTGGCCGTGGTGCTAGGCGTGTCCTCGCTGGGACCTTAAAATTAAAAGTTTCTTTTTAGTATACACTTACGTTTGGTCAGGTTAGGTGCTTTCATTCCAAAATACCGCCCCTCTATCTGTCTTGTTCATGTCCAAGTCTTCTGCTCTATGTTTTGTCTGTGTCTAGTTTTGTCCTGCGTAATCGTCTCTTCCAGGGATTCAATAGGGTACTGCCCTCTTCCCAATTGCAGAATATATTGATGCAATCAATCATATTATGTACTTTGATCAATAAAATATGTTTAAACCAAGGTGTCAGCACAATGTCACGTGACCTGCACAGAGGACACAGGTGAAAACCATGATGAAGAGGGTAGTGCAGGCAAGGAGTATGCGGTTGATCTGTCCAAGTCAAACCTAACTCCAGAGCAGCTTACTCAGGCTAGGACGTTCTTAGGCAAGTGGAAATGTGTCTTTTCCCAGCATGAATATGATTTAGGGACAGCAACTAAAGTTGAGCACAGGATTCCTTTAGAAGATGAGACCCCCTTCAAACTTCGACACCACCGTTTACCCCCTGCAATGTACGATGAGCTTAGGCTACACCTAGAAAAGCTGTCAAGTGTGGTGCTATACGTGAAAGTCATTCACCATTCAGTTCACCAATAGTTATTGCCAGAAAGAAGAATGGTGGCCTGAGAATGTGCATTGACTACAGAAAGCTTAATTCACGCACTATAAAGGATTCTTATGCCCTGCCCCGTATAGAAGAATGCTTTCATGCTTTGGCTAACTCTACATTAGATGCTACAAAATTAGCTATTCCGATTCCTGAAGAGCACAAAGCTCGGACAGCATTCACAGCAGGACCACTACGACACTGGGAATGGAACAAAATGTGGTATCGTCTAACCTCTGCTCCAGCCACATACCAGCGTATGATGGAAAAATGCTGTGGAGATCTCAATCTTACTGAATGTGTGCTATTTTTTGGGGGGGTCCAAATTTTCTGAAGAGAAACAAAACACTGTCAATAAGACTATCAAACAATGTTAAGCAAAAAAGGGCACAAGTAGGTGCCCAGACAATTGGCAGATACTTCACAAATTTGGCTAAGAAAGGAGAAGGCATTCCTCCATAAAATATTTATAATTATGAAGAAACAAATCTCACCGATGATCTTGGGAGTAAGAGTCATTGTTAAGAGAGGTTACTGTAGTAAGTACCCGGAAAGGGCTATTAACACCACAAAAGCAGCTATTTCACTCAATTTCTGAAGTGGTGGTACTATGATTTACCTAGCAAAATCAGGGTTGGGCTAATGTAGCCCCACCCCATGGGGTAACTTAAGCCCAGCATTTTTTTTTTTTGAAAAAAACAATAAAGATATATAACTTGATACATATACAATTTACATTGTATACACATGTACACATCACATTTGTTTTCAGCACATGAATAAAAGTTGTGGTATGAAAAGTTGTCTTTCGTGTTCCTTATCATGAGAGACCACCTGTTTCCTAACACCACTTTCACATCTGCTCTAGGGGTAAACTCCAGTGACAGGTATTGCTGCATTTGCCACATCACACTTAAACCATACTGTAGTGTGACCACTGGATATTTCTGATATATAACTGTTTATAGCATGCCTTCACAAAAAGAAACTATCAGCTATATCGATATATAGTCACATACCTATCAGCTTTGGCCCATGTGCATAAAATCAAAGGGATGCACGACCCAACAAATCACTTTTTAATTGGCGAAGGGCAGAAATCAAAAGGGGCTCCAGACATTTGCAATTTCAGAATGCCTTGCCCAAACTAGACAGATTGTTAATGTTACTGCTAAAAATGGGTTGAAAGGTTATGATGTGTGCATGTTCCGTTGCATATTCTCACTAGCCTTCCATGCATGCTTCAGAATTGGGAAGTGATGCAAATCTGTCGTGCAGTTTAAATTGGCCGTACAGGTGCCTATGTTCATATCCTCCAGATGCTTACTAGTTACTGCATGGTAACCATTCAGAAATTTAAGCACAGTGGGTCCCATGGCTCTCAAGCTATCATGTTATGAAATATCAATGTAAACGTATTCTCACTGCCCCGTGCACTTGCTGAAGAAATTTCTGAAATTAAGAGGCACCAAAGAGGGTCTGGTTTATTACACACAGTGGCCAGCCATACAAGCAATGAAATTTTGACCTTGTTTTGAAATTTGTTGTAAAACACAGTCGTGCTTTGTTGCTAGAAAAGTATAGGTTTTCATGTTTAGGTTTAAAAGGAATAATATGGTAAACTCAATGAACTCATTAATAGGTGATCTGCACCCTGTATTGGTGGGGCTACAATAGTAAATGTTTGATTACAATTTGGGACATATATACACACCAAAAATGTGTGAATTTGTGCTTTCAATGTGATGGCCATGCCCCTGTGTAATTAAGTACAAACTTTTACATTGGTGAAGAAAATGGGGTCATAAACTAAACAGGATGCAATTCATTCATTGTGGCTGCAGTACCATTAGGTATTGCCATGCCCTAATTATCACAAATAATGGGAGAGTTTAAAGCTTTGCATTGTTCCTAATTTTCGACGGAATAAAAATATATTTACATGTGAATAAAGAAGAAAATCTCATCTTTTGAATGGTGGTATTTGTGTAATTGTGCATGGTTGGGGTTTTTTTAGTGTGTTGAAATGTTCATTCCACGTTTACCGCTTTATTTTGACTCTTGTCAGCTGGCCGCAGCACCACCTTGCACGGTGCAATTTCTTCAAACGGCCAGCGCATTTTCTAACAGTACGTAATTACAACCAAAGCTATTTATTTTTGTAGGTAATATTCACAGCTTCATTTTCACGTAACTAATGTCCCAGTAATCTCGACATAAAGCGGAGAAAAAATTGATTTTAAACTTTCAATTTACCAGTAAATATGCTTAAAATTGTTATAAATAATTAAAAAATATATCTGCAGACAGCTTGACAAATGTACTTTCAAATTGCATTTTCAATGCTTTTAAATGGTCACGTGACCTCCGAAAGAGCGCCAACACAAAGAACGACTGGCTTTGTTTGGTCTTCACAGGCAACATGGTGTCATCCAAGTACATAACATCTCGTAAAGTACATAACATCATTCGAAATGATACAAGGAAATATAAATGAATAGAAGAAGGGGAAAAGATTTTTATTACCAGTTTTTGTATTGTAAATTATTTTTAATATCAGTTTCTATATAGTTATAATTTTCTAAACCTTAAATTAGTTTGTGTACTTTATTGTGTCTCACAATTTGTATTATCATTTTTAGGGCCTCACTGTTCATCAATTGGTGTGACAAGAGTAGTCCTTCAGGCAATGCAGAATGCGGATGCTAGTGAGGAAATTTAAAGATGGAAAATGCATTACACATGGTGTGTTACTGGAGTTGAATGCAGTGATTGGTTTAAGTGCAGAGATACAGACTCTCTTGGAGACTTCGTGTCCAGCGTATTTTCCTCCTGACTTTGTGAAGAAAAAGATCAAAAGTATACAGAAAAAGTACAGGGAACTAAACAAATGTAAAGGATGGAACAATAAAGCGGAGGTGTTCTTAGAGCAATCATTTTATTTGCCAGCTACTCAAGACAACTTGCAATGCCATTCTCAACACACAGATAAAACAAACAATGAATGTAAAGAAACTGAAAATTCAAAGACTGCAAAACTGAAAGCGCAGATAGCATCTGTTAGTAAGGACCTTAAACAAACCAATATAAAGTTGCAAATGTCAGAAACTCTGTCAAGTGTATTGCAAGCCAAATCTGTGGCACATGCAGAATTGTTTGCAGAGAGCAAGAAACAATTCCAGACAATACAGAAAGAACTGTTCGAAAAAGAAAAGTGTTTACACATCACAGAAGAAGAAATTTCAAAGCTTGAACTTGGGAATGTTAAACTGCCAAGTAATGCAAAACAGCTCAGTGATGAACTGAAAGACTTTAAAGGTGGCCCATAGTACAAAAGACTTTGGCGAAGGTCTTGTTATGTGGAAATGAAAGAGAAAAAAAACCAAGACTGACACAGCAGACACTGCAAAACAAGAAAAAGTGTGCAAAAAGTGTAAAGAAAAAAGCAGAAGTGGAAAATAAGAAGCATTGAAGCCATGCTTTCTGTGGTATGTATGAAAGCACAAGTTTATTTGAATGATTCCAGAGATCTTAGAAAAAAATCAAAAGTGGTGACAGAGGAAAACATGAAACTCCGCACCGAAATGCACACTGTACTGTCAGAGGAATTTGGAACAAAAAGTGACGACTCTGGGCAGCCATTTCTTAACTGTGTGGAAAAATGTGTGATGGAGCTTGTCGGTGAATTGGACATTCCCACGAATAAGTGTAACAAAGTCATCCAAAGTGTCGCAAAGTGGCTATTTGATAAAAATATCACATTAGATCAGCTGCCAAGTGCTTCCATAGCCAATAACATGGCCGATAGAGCCCATGTTCTATCCAAATACCAAGTTGTCGAAGAAATTTTGCAAAGTAAAACATGGGACTTACATGGTGATGGAACCTCTAGAGACCATAAAAAAATAATGGGGAACCAAATAACTCTTGAGTCGGGGAAGACGCTGTCAGCTGGCTTTTCCCTGGTCGCCACAGAAGACGGCAGAACATTGCTGGACAATGCTGTCAATATGATGGAGGAATTATCAGAAGTGTACTGCGATTTGAATGAAACTGAAAAGGAAAATGTTTATAAATAAATTCTTACAAAAATGCCATAATGTTTGATCGTGCCAGCGTTTTTATGTGTTTTAATGAAAGACTCAGAATATAGGGAAGGTACACTTGGGACTCCAGTGACCTACACTTTTTATATTGCAATGCCCACATTTTGTTGGGGCTCTCCAATATATGCGAGTCAGTGTTAAAAGAAAAAGAGAAAGAAATCATACGTGAACTTGGTTATGGGCTGGGAAGATGCGATGGACAAGTACAAACATTTAAGGAATTCTGGGGAATCAGCAGCAGGTAGATACATGAGAACTGCGTGTGATGTGTTAGGACCTCACGGTGATGAGCAGAGTGGATGCAAAAAATCAGTGGTTATCATTATACTGTGATATAATCAGAAGACAGTCTACGATAACCAGTTTCAGAATGAACAGATTTAATATTTTTTTTCCAGGGAGCCACGGCTTTACATAATCACAATCATGAAATCATTAATTTTCTTGAACATTACAAGGGAGCACTGAATCTAAAACTGGAAAGTGTTTTGCATGACACCAGGAGCAAGGAGCTACAAGCCTTAATTCGCACACTTGGTACAGTGATACCTGCTATTTAAGATCACCCTTAAAGCCAGACAAAAGTGGTCACATATAGCAGGTGGTCTTTCACTGCAGGTAAGCTTACAAAGAAATTCAAGGCCATTGTCTTGAAATGGCGGTCTTAAAAACTAGTACGGTCTTTCACGAGAGGTGGTCTTTAGAGCAGGTACCACTGTATTTTGTTCTTCAAGGTTACTGGTGCTTACTGGAGTATGCTTCACAGTGGAGTTGAATATATATATATTCAAAGGATGTTACCCTGTATGGGATGTACACAAGCCAAACCCACTGCTTTTTAGGACTGTAATGGGGCCACATAATGTGTTGGTAAACAAGCCTCCCATGCAAGTCTATATGGCACAGAGGTATTGTTGTCATCCTTACAGTCACCAGTACAAAAGTAATAATATTGAGAAAAGTGTTATGGATTATTTATATGATCATGCTTTTAGTTGTTGAGAAGAGAGAACATTACAAACCGGGTCAGATTGCTTTGAGGCTCCTAAAATATGTCAAAAGTAGCATTTTCACATTTAATGATGTGATTTTAATGGTGGTGATGCTCATTTTCAACAAGTTAAGAACCTCCGCTTACAAATTCTCTGATGTGCTGCAAATTTTGGTCCCTTTTCATAAATTGTATGGTCCTGTTGTGCATGAATGATGCACCTGTTCAAGCCAATTTACTAAAATAGGCCTATAATTTCAAACAAAACTTTTTGCATTCTGTCATGTTAAAACTAGATATGGCTTTTTCGACCCTATGGACCTTTGCACTTACGTTTTGGTCTCTTTTAGATAAATTCAAACTATAAAGTTATGTGTTTCAGCTATACATACCAAGGAACATTGCCTTTGGTCCGAATTGACTTATATTTGTTTCGTTAGGACTACAGTTTGGATATGGTAATGATACTGTCTAATTGACAACAGCTGACATTTTATGCTGCCTACCTGCAATTGTAATTAAATTTCTTTACGATGTTACAAAAGTGACCACGTTAATAAACTGTAACACAAGGCCTGACAAAGTCCGCAGTCGGTATCTGGATCTTCTGTGTTCGAATCTTACGGAGTCAGCTCCTGCATCGACTGTGTTCGGTCCTTTCTGACCTGTGGCTCCTCAGGGCGCGCCACTAGTTGTTGACTCCCGGCTTTCAATTTAGCCAGGTGGGACTTCATTTTTTTCTGCCCCCGCAGCATTTTTAAATGGCCATCAGTAAGTTGTGCTGAGGGATTGGTGCCACTTGGATAGCAGGAGTTTGTATAACATACAAAAAAACACAATGACATCAAATTTCTCACTCATCATTGACGACCGCATCCTGGTGTCTTTACACACATTAAGACATTTGCATAAATAATACCAGCCTTCCTATTAAGATTTGAAGTATGAGGTTGAAGGAAACAAAGTAGGAGGCCAATATTCGGAATTGTGACACATTTTTATGTACAAAGATATACAAAAACCCAGAAGTAGAAGGCCTAAGGCTAACAATTAACAGGTCATGAGCTTCCTGGCCCATGCTAACAGGAAGGCTGCAATACACGATCCTACTCACAAACTTTGAGAAGCTCCAGGATATTGCGTATTAAAGTGAGTTTTGTTGTGACAGAATTAAAATAAATTAGCTCAGTTGTCTGTGCCAAGAAGAAACTCATGAGAAGTGTTGTGGATTCTGACCAACTGCGTGTAGAACTGTTGGATGAAGTGTTGCAGTCATGGGCCCCTGCATGTGGGTGCAAGGGGTATATTATAAAGTATATTTTCAAGACAAAAGCCCTTTCCTTTCATTTAGATATTTACATTGCCAATGGGTACCACTGAAGTTCAACATTTTCGATGCACAAGAGAATACATTATTAAGACACTAGAAGCCAACTTTTCGCCTTACATATACTTCCCACAAGAGGCCACAATTTGTTCATCCCTTGGAATGGTCCTTCCAGACAGGTTTCAATGTATTTGTATTTCAAGTCCAGAACAGATCTGGGCCATATATATATAAACTTTATTTACAGCAGGTAACCCAGTTAGTGTCAGAGACACTAATTCCCAATTTGTAGCCAAATAGGGCAATAAAAGAGTTCTCACGGCACAATTCAACATAATTCTTGAATAACTCATGTTAAAATAAATAAGCCATTTGCAAATTTCTTTAGCCAAAGGAATGAAACAGCATTTGGCTAATGGCACATGCAATCCCTGAGGAGTTTGTATTTACCTCTTAAGCATTGTCCAACAGTTAGTCATTAACTTTACCTCAGGCCTCTTTCTTATTCCATCTTAAGTTTTCAAAACAAAGCAGATTTTGACAATATTATTTAAGTTCCCACACAATTAAGGCAGGGGAATATAATTTAACAATCTGTTAATGTATTTCCACTACAGTAAAAAGGCCCCATTTTAGAAAACTTTAAATCAAAAAGTACTATCCGTTATGCTTCGTCAATAACAATTTTTGTTTCATGAACTCCCAGTTCCTTTTTCTTCTGTTTCTCACTCTCTTGTTATGTGGGTGCTTACCATTGGATAATCCATTTATGGTAACTTCATCACTTTTAACCTAATTTATTTTTACATCTGAACATTTTTTCCTCAATTAGTTGTATATTTCAACACTTTAACCACATATATTTGAACACATTCATGATTTCTATTTCACTTTTTTTAAAACAAACAGCACTAGGTTTGTTGATAATTGCTACTGATCAGCAAAATGATCTGATCATAATTATTCAGACTTTAGAGATCAACAAAGCTGGAAAGATGTGATGAAAACCAAAACACCATCACATACTTCAGCACCTTTCTTCCAATTACAGTTTTCCACAATACTGAACTGGGCAGGACTCAAAAACAGAAACTTGATTGCTTTGGCTTATAAGATGCCCCTCATATTGTGTAAACATTGATTACAAATTTCAACAGAACATTACACAAAGAAGTACATCATTAAGTGTGTCTGCCTGCCCTTTGACACAACTCCACATGAATATATGCCGCTCCCTTGAAAGAGAAAAATAACCATTGGTTCAGCAACAAACACAATGATGGCTTAAACCAACACTACCACATGATGAGCAAACCAAGAAATCTGCATGTGTTTCTCATTTTTCCCTTGTTCAGCAGTAGCTTCCATCCATGCAAAAACTCTGAGACTCATAATTTTCATCAGGAATAAATAAATGAAGCTTCCAGATGGTGTGTATTAAGGCAGAAAATGTATGTCAGAACTGGGAAATCTTTGTCGATGCTTGAACTTATCTACAGTAGCCTTGGCAAATTCAAAATCTTACCATACAGCGCTTGGCTTGGAATGTGTCAATATCCTGCTGGCTTGATTTGAGCCTTGAAATCCGTGCATAATGGATATCCTTCTTCTTAGAATAAATTAATTTAAAGGTGTTGGCACAAAAGACATTTCAGTTCATCAGTCAATAGAATAAGGTTGATAAATATCTTTCAGCTGCTGCTAGCTGTTTGTTGTTTCTTCTTTTTCTTCTGGGTCTGTTGTACCATTTGCTGCCTCTAGTTGTTTTTCTTCCCAGTTTGGTGGCCTAAAGTATTTGTCCCTGAAGGTAGCATCTTGATAATGGTCTGATATAGTCTGCGCACACAGTTCCTCTCCCTGAAAGACAGTAACATTTGTAACTAACCCTTTGGAGACTGAGTTGTCAAGTCTCCTTAGTGCACCCTGGACACATCACATCTGCAGTGCACTGTGGACAGCTGAACTTAAGAAGCAGACAACATTTACAACATCATGAGTGATCTTTAATCCAGCCTCGACCTTTGTAGCAGTACTTTCCCTACGTCATTACATGCACTACTGCGTCCCTGACAAAACTGTTGCCTTTGCTGCAGATTAACTCTTCAATCCCATGGAAAATTTGGCACATTTCTTAGCTTTTAATAACAATGTCAGTTTTATTTAATATTTATTTGGACACTGTCAAATGAAGGCTTAGTATACTTAACTTCAAACATAAAACAGATGATATTTAGTATTTCATGAATGGCCTGGTAATTTGGCTTTTACCCGTGTTTATTGCTGTCGCATTAAAACATGCCATTGTGTTTATAGTTGATTCTGCTGCTATGGGTAAAATTCTATAATTCAATTGACATAGTTTAAGCATTTCAATAGCTTCATAATTAAAAGAACTATCTTATATTGGTCAATACCTTTATAAGTCTGTATGAAGCAGATCAACACATTAACCAAACATAAAAACAGCAGCCACACAGAACACACCATGTCATGTTTTCTGACAGAAAAAGAAAACCTAATGGGAAAATTGTGACAATACAATGTACATATATTAGACAATTCCACAAACACAAAATTTCTTGGCATCAGGAGAGGGAATTGTTTTGATTTGTTTTCAAGTTGTGTACATAAATAGCATAAATCCACTACAACAGTAAACTATATAATTATATATCTGTGGGCCACCCACCTCAAACTCTTTGGTTTTCTCCATTGTAATGAGTCTTCTGGCCACACGTCTGTTCAATGGTTGTTCACAGTTTGCTTTGATCTCCAGGCATGGATGGCGTGGTACATTTTCTTCGACATATCTGTAATTGCAACCAGTATCTAAATGTATTATTTTAATTTTATGTTGAGCTTTTCCTGATCGAACTGTTACAAGCCAGCTGGGTGTGAAATGTTCTCTTCTACAATATTTTTTAAAAATTAAATTTGGTGTCAAATGAAAATAATTTGAATGGGAATTGCAGGAGTCCCATCAGAATAACATAACTATCCTATCATGGCTATCCTGTTCCAAGGAAAACTGTTGACTCAGTGGTAACTTTTACGGGAGATTAATATGTTTAATATGTAAATATAGGAGTCAAATACTGATGATAAGTTCCCAAGGCTGCGGCTGATTTGTTTCAAGCCTTGTGCATCCAATCTTGTCTCCTCATCAGATTTCCAGCCCAACTCTTTGACTGGTGTTACACACTTTGCAGGGATTCAAACAATTTCTGTTTCTTATCAATAACTCCAATGGCCAGGAACTTCTACTCTCATACTGCCCTCAAATCAACCAACCAAAAAGATACAAATGGGTTGGCCATTTTGTATGGACATGTCCTTCATACCTTGGACATGTCATGCTGGATTTATTTAAATGAACAATTTATACATATTCAGTCTGTGTGAAAAGTTATTTCTCTTAATGGTCATTTTGCTCAAATTTCAAAAGTCCCAAGATTTTAACATGTAACTTGCTAACATTTTCTATTGGTCCTGGGAAATTTTTATTGGTAAAAACCTATGGACCGGTACTTTTCGCTTGGACTGCATATTCAAAAGTTTAACAAGAATACCATTATATGTGTTGAATCTTCAGATGCTTCAGGAAAAGATGAATAGACACCAGATAATGTAGGCATTGTGTGTGTCGAATATTCAGATGCATCAGACATGATAAGAAGACATAATGTAGGACAGCCATTTTTTTCCTCTCAGGAGGAACCACTACAATTTAAATGGAACAAAAGCAGTAAACAATTGTCTGGACTACACCACAGGTCACTACACATTCAGCACAATGACAGTAGACTCCCTAAATATCTTCTCCAACTTCATATACTTACTCAGATCTGTACACAGGCAACCAGTAGACCAATCGGCCTCCTACTTCTAAGTATTTGGCAGCAAAGTTGAGCAGGTCACTAAGGATATCTGATAAGCTGTAGCTTACCCGGCTAGGATGATGCTGGTCCCTACTGACAGATGTAGAAGTTTAACAATTATAGACAGTGTACTTTCAGGCAAATTCCATCAAAATAAAAACATCACTTTTTACCTTGAAAAACTTAAGGGATGATTAGTTCAACATTTTCATCATTATTAAATTAGTACGTAGAGTGCCAAAATATTGTTACCCAACCACCAATTATTATAATAGTACTGCGAAAAAGAGGATTTTTCTCAAATTAGTACCAAAATACTGTACAATTAAACTTGGGTGAAAAAGTTAAAATTACTTTCCATCATGATTAAAAGAATACAGGCCAACCTGCTGCCATACTCCCAAGCACCTTGTAAGTACTACTTAGAAAATAATGAAAATATTGAGTCAGCACTTGCAGGAAAAGAATAAGAGTAGGTTACAGACAAATTGACATGTGGGACATCTTAACTCATCAAACATGTATTATTTGACAGCCATAACCTGAAATATATTTGGTTGGTGCAACATATATACTTCCCATTGAAATACCATTTGATTGTTTCTGGTGTTAACTTATGTCAAGCAGTACATATTATACAATAATGAACTCCCCCCTGGTACTTCAAAAGATGTAATTTTCTGCATTAATCGCAACTACACTATCCCACCTTGAACACAGCAATTAAAAGACAGGATTCACCCATCATAGTATTTATAGTCTATAATGCATTGCGCAACCCTGAAGGTAAACCAAGTGGCAACTACGCACATGTGCCTTCCAAATCTCTAGCCAAAACAGAAAGCGTGCATGTCAGTTTACATGGTCCTGGATGGAAGAAAATCAACACATACTACTCATTAGCTATTGATGGGTCTTCTTTCTTGCTACCCACTTTCTGTGTTGGTTCTCTGACGCCATATGGTGCTGAAAGTGACAAATAACTTAACATCAACCCTCAATATCTACTAAAAATTAGTCCATAAACTTTTTTTCACAATATTTAAAAAAACAAGATTCAGTATCTGTGACCGTGATTCTACCTTTCCAGTCCATAATCTGTGCATAATATCAAATTCTGTAATTCTGTAGTCATAATGTCAAAATGTTGTTTCTCTGGATTTACACATTAGAAACTACTACCATTCAAGGAAAAAATGTGTTTGGGAAAAGTCGTTCTCTATATAAAAGGTATTGATAACATTCTCATTTCTCATTAAAATTTCTTTACATGTGTAAGTTTTTCTGTGTCATAAACTAACGCAAAGATACCAGATTTTCTCCAAAAAAAATTAATTCATTAACATTAATAAAATTAATTTGCATGACGAAGTAAAATTACAACACCTATAAGAGAATGCATTTGGAAGTTGTGACTTCAAAAGAAGTTTTGCGAGTACATTGACACATTCAGCGTTAATAAGCGGACATACAGTACACCTGCTTTGACAGGTCACCCCTAGGGTTGGCCCCAAAATGTTCTCATAAAGCAGGTGGTCTCTCAATACAGATAAAATCATGTAAAAGTTAGCAACTGGGACCTGAAGAGTGTGGTGTTGAAGGGCCCACAGTGTCTCACTGGAGTGGTCTCTCAAAGGAGGGACTAATGCATCTCAATCTGTTCTATTATCTTTTTTTAGTAGCATATGACAGTGAAGCAACGTTAAAATCTTACGATCTGTGATAATGGCATCAAACATGGGCTGTGTCCTCCAGGCTCTATGTAGGGAAGCGTCAGCTAGTAATGCATCAATGTAGTGGTTCTGTAGCTCATATTGTTTGAGGTTGGACAGAATGTTATCATCTGGGCCTCGCCACTTCTGGCCTGCACGACTGGCTTTTCCTAAGGGAACCAACACACCATGGAAGATGACAGAAAGTTGTATAATTCAGTTACCTGTGCTCTGAATGGGGTACAAGTCTCACTGAGCATGCTCAGCTGAGATGTTGACATGACTTCATGATAATTGCATTCCAGTGTTGACAATGCCACCAAGAAAACGATTAAGTGTAATTTGGTACTGACAATTACTGCTTCAAATCTGCAACAACCTCAGTGACAAAATTGAGGACACACAAAACATACATACAACCGGTCTATTTTGGAATTAAAGTACAAACTGCATCAAAATTTACCAATCTTTTAATAAATTCAGGTCCTTGACATTACACTGTACTTTACCTCCCCTTAAGCAACTTTCAGCAAATGTGGGAAAGTCCAGTGCTAACATCTCTATTGTCCCATGCTAAAATACACCACAAATCCTATTGCAATATTTTATGTCAAGTCCCCGAATTATCAATATTTTCTATCCAGGTTTGCACTTCAATTACACATCAACATTCCTTCAGCTGTCAAAGCTTATCAAACTTACCTCTGCCATGAATTATGTTCCAGTCAATGTCAGCACCCAAGACATATGCCCCAAAGTGTGCACAAGATATAAGCAGACTACCTACAAACAGTTGAACACAAGCTTTGTACATGCAGCCTATAATCAGTTTCTAAAAACCACCCACACTAGAGTTACACACTATTTTCTGTCACAGGTGATGATTCATTGTAATTACATTGGCCACTTGTGAAAACAACCTGGACTACTCTGCTGATTATCTTGTCATATTAACCCTTTCCACCTCAAATTACCCAAAAATGCCTGGCTGTAAATTGCCATCAACCTTTAAAGTTTGTACTTAAATTTCTTGTTATTAGAAAACATTTTTGCTGAGATTTGTATGTAACGCCATTTGTGATAACAAGCCCCAAGTCAACAGCTTTCCTTGGCATAGGTTGGGGGCATTGTGACCAACTTACGCCAAGGTACGCTACTGAGTTCAACTCTGATGAGGAATGGCTTAACCATGACTTTTTCCCACAAAAAATGACCATCAAGTGTCTAGTGTAGTACATGTTGTTGGCTTTTTTTTTTTTTTTTTTTTGAATTTTATACTTTGAACAATCACCAGTAGTCCTTGCTCTGCACACTCAGGACTCACTCCCCAATGGCCATACTCACAAAGAATTTGGCTTCATCCTAAATTTGATCCAAACATTAAAACTGATGTGATTCGCGTCCATACCACTGCAACCATGGCCTAATATTTGATTTAAACTTGCAGAATTAACCAATCTGTGTTCTTGGCAGTAATATGTACTTTCAGATTAACATTTCCATTTCATAAAATTGGTGTTACTTTGATCCAATGCTTCATCTTGAAATGTGGATCAAGATCTGGATCTATTTAGGATTTGGCAATAATCCTGAAATATTAAGCACGCTTTTTGCACAATAGCTATAAAAAGATGGATTGGCAGGGCCAGAATTTGGCAAAATTTTGGAGAATCTATTTGGATTTTTGTCAATTAGTTTTCTTTTTAAACAACAAGAAGTTTAGGAGAATCTTTACGAGAATGGACTCTCGCCGAAATTCTGGCTCTGATTGGATACTTATCAAAATTGATATGCTATTAGACCTAGGATTAAATAATTCAGGATCAAGCAAGTTGATTTAAATAATAAATTTGGTATCAGATGAGAATTCTTTGCAAATATGGCCACTGCTGAGGATTAACTCTTTCACTGCAGGAATGACTGTAGTCAAATTCCAAGATGGCTGCCAATTATGCGCCATTTGACCTTTAAAATTTCTGACTTCTGATACTGAAACTGGCCTTACTAAAAAGTGTGTGATGTATCTCAGTAGTTTTTTTTTTTTTTATTTAAAATTTCTTGGTTTTAATCATTTTTAGATATGAACTGTTGGTTTGTGTAAGATGGAAGTTTTGTAACCTGCAGCTTGAGTGTATAAACTGACATGGTTGGCATAAAGTCCTATGTAACACAAGATAAAAATGATGTTTACATAATATTGTTTACCTGCATTTGTTGTATTTACCATAAGTATATATGATTGATACACAGAAACAAAAATGGATCAATTTTTAGATGGAGTGAATGAGAGCATCGGATACATCTCTTGCTTTGTGCGTTTTAGGTCTTTAATTCCATGATAGTTGCCAAATGTTAAGACCTTGGACCTTAAAAGTGACCTTGTCACCTTGAAACTGACCATGAGAAAAAATCATGATGTATATTGCTAGTGCTGACAGGTTGAAATAATTAGCATGAGAACTTTTTTACATACAAAATGTTGTATCAAATTCGTCAAAATAGTTGAAAAATATGCTTAGAAATCAAGCAGTCAGATATTAACCTGGGTAGAAATGCAACAGTGAAAGAGTTAAACACCTTTAACATTGGTCACCTAAATGTTATTTACTATCCAGGGTAGAAACAATGTTCTAGAAGGAAAAGCATTGTTTGTAGCAACCTTGTACTGTTTCTCAGATGAGCCTTTGAATGTTTCCACTGTGGAGATGTGTGTTGGTTATGTGAGCTTAACTTGATTCACAACCCAACACAAAACATCCCAATGGACAGCTATTTCTCCTACAGTGTACTAAATTCTAAATAAATTGGCTGCTTTATACGCTTAGGTGCTGCAATTTAAAAGTATATATATAAGCTCAACACCCTATAGTTACCTTCAAAAATTCCAAGATTCTCAATGCAGCAGCTTTCAAGTATCTGTAATTTTCTTCAAATGGAGACAGGAATAAGTTATAAAACTCCTCCTCTGCCTCCCATCTGTGACATTGAAAACTACATCAAGACTACCAAAATCTAGCAGAGCCAAGAGATGACTCAAAAGTACCATTGTGGAAAAATTAAAGTAAAGTGGACCATGCTTAAATCCAGTGTAACACTTAACTCATTCCATACCAGTCCCTGATTTTGCTGTATATTTACCTAGATTTAAGATGACAATTGACTATTTAAATTTTTCATGAAAAGAGCTTTTGTTCAAGTACCAACATGCCTATAGTTTCAAGTCAGTGGTTCTGGCACTACCTGGCAAGTCATGCTGCAGCTGCCGCAAGGGCAGCTGAAGCAAGACTTGCCAGGCAGTGCCAAAACCACTGACCAAGGCCTGTGACCATAGTATAGAATGAGTTAACCACTCATATCACACAAAGTGCTTGATATAAATTGTTGTTGGCATTAATGCCACATCAACAGAAATCAACCTTCTTTGTTCTTTTCTTTTTTTCTGACAATTGCACATAAGACTGATCATGATGCTAACATCACCCATCAATGTAATCCTTTACCTCTTTTCATTGCAGAATACTGTCATATTATAAAACTTTATTCTCACCTGTTCCAACAAACGGATCAAACACAAAACTATTCTGCCTCACTCTGCCCATGTTAGTCATTATGAATGACAAACCTGCATCCATACTTGTGTTACCTACAAGCAAAATACAGTAATGAGTTGATGCATTTCAGTTCAACTATGTACCTGTCAATCATTTCGGGTGAAAAATTTTGACTGAGCAGAAATTTATGTATACTTATTTTCCTCATGTTTTTGGGGAATTCTGAAGTGCTCAAACATGTAATTTTCCCCTTATTACTACTATGTATTTCAGGGCTTTTTGTGCATTTCATTTTTGTCATAAAATTGCAAGACCATGACTGGCCAAATTTTTACTGGGCACTATGGTGGCATTAATTTTTCAACATTTTTGGGATGTCCTGCAGTCAGTCAGTCAGGCATTCCATCGAGAACAATTTTAATATAGGGAATTAGGCACAAAGATAGCCCCCTCCAACTTTAAATCAACACTATCGAATTCTGTGTTCCCAAGTTCAGATCAGAACTTTTGCTTTTATGAAGATTCTTTTGTGGGGGATGAAGATTTACAGATATGCTTCCCTTCCCAAAGAAAGGGTGATCAGAGGAAAAGCCCCCCCCACCCACCCCCTGCAGACAAGAACCTAAAGGCTTCAACTGAGGTAAACCTAGTGATCAACTTACAAAGGATGGATTACATTTTAAAACATTTTAACACACAGTTTCACAATACTGCAGGACAAGACCGTAAACTGACATTCAATAGAAATTCACTTTGAAATTGTACTATGAAAATGTTGCAGCATCTGGTTATGCTCCTCCATGCCATATGTTGTAAATTAAAGTGCTAGTATGGTGGTTGATGTAGTTCATGAACTTTAATTTGGCTGCTCGGTTTATCTATTTGCTCTTTTATTTTACGAACTGGTCAAAATTTACACAGCAAAAAAATTGATGAATCCACCAATAGAGAAAATTTGTGCTTGAATGAAATTCACATGTTGAGATTTCTGTACCATTTACACAGTTGTGAACTTTCAGAATTAGGGACTTACCTATGAACTTCCGTTTGGTCAAGTGGTAGTCTTTAACTTTAATTCTCATCCCATTTGCCAACTGAAAAACATAAGAACATCCAGACTATGACTACCTCACATAGTAACCTCCATTTATCAAGATACATCCCAGTCAATCATCGTGATCATAATGGCACAATCATTTGCCTGTGGAAACACTTGAACCAAACATATCAGGGTTACTGTTATTCCCCAAATGGGGTATACAGTGCTCCCTCTTTATAATGCTGGTGTTGGGATCCACAGAAGAGACTGTGTTACAGCAAAACCGCCTTATAACAGAGGGACTTTTAACATGGAAGTAAGGCCAAAAAAAAGTCTGTGTTTGGAGTTTCCCTACCGACCCTTACCCAAACCCCCTACCCTAAAATTTTTTATTGATTTTCAAAAAAAAAAAAAAAAATCTAGGCAGATTTTCTTCATGAAATGCACAATTTATCCATTTTAAGTCACTTTTCTTGTTTTCAGAGCAAAAAATTTAAAAAAAAAAAAAAAAAAGCCTACCTACCTACCCTATTTATTTTTGGCATGTAACCTCAAACAAACTATTTATTTTCTTTGGCCTAATGGGAAAACTGTGTCAGTGGGAACCATGGTATATCAGAAACTGCTTTGTAATGTGTGGTGTTATAAAGAGGGAACACTGTATAACCCTTCCAAATCATGAACCCCCCCCCCCCCCCCCCCCCCCAAGCAAAATTCAAAGTGTCTCAACTTTCTGTATTTTCTTTATTAATTTTGCAAAATATAGCTAAAAATTTGACTCTCTTTCAGGTTGGGACGCTGTGAAAAAAATCCTTACAAAAACACTGCATTCTACAGATAATATCAATAAAATTCCAACCACACCACACTGTCCTAATATTAGACCCCACAGGTCCCCAGTCACATGACCTAAACAATAATAGTGGATTGTCCAATCGGAAGCCATATCATATCCAAGATTACCAACAGTATCACAGACAGCTCCCCCCTGGGGCTATATACAAGACACACTGCCACTTGTCTATCATTCCTTCTCTAACCTCTGAAGAAGAATTTACACTTTTCAAAAGTGCTAAGGATTAAAAAGATGCACAGACACAGACTTGGCTGTTTACATGGTGTCTGTACTCTAGCTATCATTAGGTACAGTGGTGTCTGTACTCTCTAGCTATCATTATGTACAGTGGTGTCTGTACTCTCTAGCTATCATTAGGTACAGTGGTGTCTGTACTCTCTAGCTATCATTAGGTACAGTGGTGTCTGTACTCTCTAGCTATCATTAGGTACAGTGGTGTCTGTACTCTCTAGCTATCATTAGGTACAGTGGTGTCTGTACTCTCTAGCTATCATTAGGTACAGTGGTGTCTGTACTCTCTAGCTATCATTAGGTACAGTGGTGATTGGAACTAGCTTCCCTCCTGAGCACATAATCCTGTGATTAAATTCACGTGAAGTGCATTTCAGATGAGCTCTAGTTGTGCTTGAAGAGAGTTCAAAACGCAAACGCAAGAAGCGCATAATAATTACATTGCTCAAGTTTTCCCATTTTAAACAGAATGAACTGGTGCACGTTGAAATGTAACTGGGTCATATTTATGCATAAAACACCAGATGTGCTTATGTGGATTCCTCAACCAGTCGCAATAAAATGAGAATAACTGCAGCGAAGGTTGATTCGCAACAGATATACCCTGATGCAACAGGCTGGGAAAGTTTCGAAGTCAAGTAACACTATCAAACCTTATTATCTTGCTTATTTTACAAGTTACTTACTATCAGCGGTTGAATTTATTGAAGGCAAAACTGACATGTTTGGCAAAAATAATGCTTCCAATGCCCAAATGGAGTCACATGTTGCCTTTACTTTATCGCCATCACTACCAAACCTGGCAAATGTACTCAGTACAGTGAATATCCTTCTGTAGGCCTATGTCTTGCCAACAAAACAGAAAGTTTCAGAACTATCTGAGTCCTAATCAGGCAGGACTATGGATATATCTAAGTTATTCACACTTAAACAGCATCAAAACAGCCAGATTTTCTGCCTTCATCATGCTCGGCAAAAGGTAGGGAAGTTATTTGTAAGGCTTGACATTCAAGATAATATTATAGTATAGACCTTCTCACTCACCCATCGCCCAAAATAGCTGACATATGGTTCATCAGGTGGCTTCGTATTTTGTGGTCCATAGTATTCTAATAGATGAAAAAAATTGTCAGCTCCCTCCAACTTCATCTTGCCTTCAAAAGGTAACAACTCCAGTGGAATCTCCTATTGTGGGAAAAAGAACTTTGAGTTGTTTTTTTTTTTTAATGCTGAAGATTTTAGCTGCACGGAATACTTAGGCAAGGCTTGATATATAAAGATAACAATTTTCTCAGCAGTTAAATACTGACAGAACGCACATTACACATCAACTTCTCTTGGGTTTACTTTTGGAACAATGGCACATTACTGGGATTTCACACTGGGCTATGTCCTGTTCTCCAATTGCTTTTCTTTCAAAATACATTTAAACCAATGGCACATGCTCTGTACAACAAACTGATGCAGCTTGAAAATGTTACATAGATAGTCATGATAGCTAGTTAGTAACCCAACTAAACTGCTGTTTGTGGATCAACTGCTTTGATGTTCCATCAACAGAATGCCAGGAATTCCCTGCAGGCTGACACATTTTGTTTGATGATGATGATGATCATGATGATACATCCCACCTTGCTTTCACAGTAAATCATCTTGGTGCAGTTTTGAAAAATATTTTTGTGTGACAGAAAGAAATGTTCACTTTACTGTTTGCCACTCACAATACTGCATTTCCACCAGACATAATCCTGAGCCAGCTTACCTCAATTTTTGTGATCCTCTTTCCAAGAGGGACTGACTTATTGAAACACTCTACACGTATACAATAGGTCTGGTCAGCTCCTGTGTATGAATCCTGTAAAGAAGAATATTTACTTTCACTCTTTCAGTACCAAGAGTGACTTTATCCGCTTAAGTCAAGCCAGTCTGAATTATCATAAGGATCCCAGATTTGCATTCACCATAAAAAGACTTTCAGAGACTATATCCCAGGTCAACAGCTTTTTCTCAGCATACACTGGGTATAATAGTAAAACCTCCCTATAAGGAACACCCTTGGGACCAGAAAAAAGTGTTCGGTATAGTGAGGTGTTCAGTATAGGGAGGTTTGCTTACACTGGAAGTGTATACTTGGGACCAAGAAATGGTGTTCAGTTCAGAGAGGTGTTCGGTTAGAGAGGTTCTACTCTAATGCGCCCAATGCATGCCGAGAAAAGCTGTTGACTCGGTCCAAAATTTGGGACTAAAAGAGTTAATACAACATAAAATTGGATACCAGTTGCATTTAGATGAATTTCATGCTCCCTCAAGACAAGAGAGGCATCATGTTAACACTAATAGCTTTTCAAAATTATTTTTCTGCATGAGGGAAAATAGTACGTGTATAGATTATAGCAGGCAATCATTGTGACATTCATTTTAAGAGAATTGTGTGTTTTTTCAATGAAACATGGCCTGATCACTCACAACAAGTTCCTTTGGAAACTGGCCCATGTTTTTGTACAGCTCAGCAATAGTTCTTCCTTGGCCCCATAATTCATATGTAGATCTGTGGGGTAAAATAATCATAACATACCCTAAATTTTAGCATTTGCCACCATTTGAACATGTTATAATGCGAACTCACTTTATTTGATACCCTTTTTTATATACACATGCTGAGACTACAATTCTACATAAAAGATTATGTAACACTTTTCTTTAAATTAATTCTTATATTGTTTACAATGTGTAACCGGTTCATGCATTTTCTAACTGAATCATTCATGTGAATAACTGTGGTACTCTTCAACACATGGAATGCAACATTATCTGAATCAGCGGACTCTTCAAGAAAACCCTGCAGATATACCATCTATCTTTGCACGAGAATGTCACATGTAAATGTTATCTTAAAAACATTCTGATTATGCTGACCAATTAAGGACAGTATCACCTTAGATATTGATTGTTCTATGGCAGCAATGATAGTAGCTCTACATGCAGGGATGAAAGTGACTTTGCTGAAAAAAAAAACCCTGAAGCCATACCCCACCCTTCCTTTTTTTACCACATTTCGGCTTTCCAGGCAAATAGGACATTACTTTTTTCTTTGACTTTTGGAAAAAAAATGAAGACTTTCATCCTCGCACATGATATGTGTGCTTAAAATTAAATCACTAGAAAATACCAAATTTCTGGCTTTATGAGTTTTTCATTGAATTAAATACTTTCCCTCTAAAATGAGCCGAAACAGATTATTATACCTCAGGGGGAAATCCACACTTACGATTGGTTAGTTGGGATGGGACATTTTTTCCTGTCTCCCACTGAGAAGGTACTGTCACCCTTCTCATCCTGCTACATGGCACTGTAATTCTGATCTGCACTATTATTATGTGGAAATTTTGTTGTGTTAATGATTTATTGTTCTTCAGTATAATAAGGCAAATGACATCCTTGGCTTTGGGGGACAGCATATTGTGAACATTCGGGACAGACTCTCAACCCTCAGCTTCTATTTGGGTTGACAGTCCATCCCTCAGGTTCACAATTCTTCCTGTCCCCTGCAACCAACGGCGTCATTTGTTTACTGGTGCTCAAGTATGATCTGCTTGAGTGCTTTCCTAATTCAAACAGTATTGAAGACCAATTTGAATGAGACTTGTAGATCAGACCTATTAAGATAACATGCCTAAGGTCAACAACTTTCCTTCATGTGGGTTGACTTTTTCCCCACATCAACATGACCAAGGAAACCTATTGACTCAGTCTTAAAATAAGTTTTAGTACATGTATGGTTAGTTTTGGGGAACAGCTTTAGGCTACCAATGCTGCATCCACTTCTGGTATGCATGTTGTGCGAAATTGGCATGGAGGTAGCTGTGAAAAATAACTTTGTAGACTTACTTGACCAGAACTGTTCTGCTGGTTATGTTCCTAGCACACTCCTCAGAGGGCAAGTCAAGCACCAGGAATGGATTCTACAGCAAGATAGGACATGATCAATGATTTATTCAAGTTCACCATACCCACAACCTGTATGCCGATTTTGTTTGAATCTATCTTAATTCAATAATGTATGTGCGTGAAATTCATGAGTGAACATGAAGAACAATAGAAAGTCCTGCAAACTTTGATAAATTTGAATAAAATGTATCTTCCACCATTGACTGAGCATTTCTGTATTTAAGTATGTAAAACACTAAGCATTATTCAAAAACTTTCTTTTCAACATTTTTAATACAAAGTGAATCCCTGGTTTCTGTGGGTAGTTTTTAAGAAAAGGGAATGTCTTCCTAGTGTATTTCTTTGTACGATACCCACACCCTTGCAGGACATCAGGAAAGACCACTGGTGTGTGACTTGCGTATGCAGTTATTAACAGGCCAGTAAAGCCACTGTTCCTACATACTCGCACATGGGTTATTCTTTACTGAATGCACTAGATTTGTGCTAAGATTTAAAGATTAATAGCCACAATTCCAGTTTTTCTTCATCCTGTTTTTGTCAAAAGTGTCTCAATCTTAAATTTTATTAATTCTTGACAATATATGCTTAAAATGAAAGTAACATACAGAAAAGTTATAATACTTTGTATACATATTTTATGTCAACACAAAACTTGTTTGGTTATTATTATATTTCTTATATACATGCTGTAATTGTAATGTTTATTGACAAAGTTTAAGCACACACATATCAGCTGTTGACCTGGGGTATTCTCTCTGGAACTAAAGGCATACCGGTACTTGAATGAAAGGTCTTTTTACAAGGAATACAAATCTGGGATCCTAATGATAATTCAGACTAGTCTGACTTAAGTTGATCGAATGTGATTGGCACTGAAAAAGTTAAAAATGTAAAAAGGCTAAAAATGTTTATATGCAAAAATAAGTACAGTGGAATCTCCCAGCTGAGGCCACCAAAGAGACTTAAAAATATGGTCTCTGTAGAGGAGTGGTCTTAATGGGGGATATGATTTAATTAAGGATCTATAAACAAAAATAGGTTTGTACATTGGTGGTCTTAATCAGATTCTACTGAACATAAACTTATAGTGGACAAGAGTGCACCTCAGGAGTCACAGTTTTGTTTGCTCCGAGGTTGTGCAGTACAGCACTGGCATATAATCTCTTTACAATGCACACTCGGGCCTATTGCTGACAAGGCATGGAGTACTGTTGGTTGAAACGAGTTAACTTATGCAAACCAAAAAGGTTATAAATTTTTACACATAACCCACTTACGGGTCATGCTAAATTTTCAAGCTGTAGACGCCTGTATTCTTCCCGGTCTTCTGCCTCTGCAAGTTCAAATACACAAGGATTGGCTTTAAATTGAGACTACATCATGAAATGTATGCACCTACCCTGCTGTCATGGTCTGCCACTGATGAGCTGATGTCTACCCCAAACAAGCTGGCAACTTCTAAAATCTCCTGAAAACAAACAAAAACTATGACAACATTTCATTAAGGAGCAGACATGGTAGACTCACACTTCTCCTTATTTGGACCATGTTTCAACTTGCCAGTGTAATTGTACCTGTGCAGGAAAATGAATAAATTGACCATGTTTATCACGATATGTAGTATGGTAAAAAGTCATTAAAATGATATGTGTTCCCTGAAAATGTGTCAGATTACTAAATATGTCAGATGAATGAATCACATAACACAGAACAAAATGTTAAAAGGCAACGAGTACTGAATATATGGTATGAAAAACAAATTTTTATAGGGCTGTCTGGAAAACAGCTGCTCTTGTTCCCTTTAAATATAATCTGAAGCAGAGACTACAACTGCCATATAATTACAAAAACAAAATTTTCTTGTCAGTCAAAACACTAAATTATCAGTGCCATTTCCTGGCGGGTTGTAATGGCAATTTGAGTGGTAACAGCATGACGACAGAATTTGTAATGTCCAACTTGGCCTTTATAGAAACAAAATTGATTTGGTGATACATAACACCAGCAAATATGTAACTAGATTATTAACGAGATTAATAATAACACTGACATGGGTGAAGTAAGACACATCCTAGAAATTCCAGCCAAGAGTAAGGCGAAGGAAGCCACCCGATTGAAAGATAAGAGAAAAAAAAATGGGATGGACATACAAGAAACGCCAGTGACACTTCCAACAGAAACAGGGGCAGACTACCATGCCTGAGAACAGCATCGTCAACCTCTCTTCCGAGATTCTGACACCACAAGAAAAGTCTATCCTGGCTAAGGGTCCAGGCTTTTGCCCTTCACCTACATGCCCTGACCCTATAAACATCAGAAGTGAACATAAAAGATTAGAACAAACACTTAAATGTTGGCACACAAGGACATACCTCTTCTTCTGATATGAACTGTACTAATCAAATAAAACCGCCAAGCACAGGCTGGAATCCCTCGCCTTCACAAAACCAGGACTTGGAAGCCTTTATTAGAAATATACAACAGCACATGACATTACCCTGTGACAGAAGTTGGCCCAATATTACACCTGAAGACACAACAGCTATTAACATTCTAGCCAATGACCCTCCTATCATCTTAAAACCAGCAGACAAAGGAGGAGCCATAGTTATCCAAGACAATACTGTGTGTGTTAATGAAGCCATGAGACAACTCAGCAACTTTTCACATTACTGGAAACTGGATACGGATCTTACGTCAATAGTTAACACAGAAGTTAACAAGTTTATCACACACACATTAACAATAACCACCTCATATTGCTGGCAACATGGCGCACCCACATTACTCATACATGTACTTGTCAACATTCCACACCTTATAATATGGCGATATTTGTAAATTTGAAAAATCCATTTGGAAGATTTGTACTTTAGCAAAGAATATAACAGAAAATACTGAATTTTCAAGGGGGAGATTCTGCCAAATTTGCAAAATTTTGCACGCAAATCAAAATAATTTGGGTAAAGTGGGAGTATGAGTGACTACGGGACTTCATCTCACACGCCAACAATTTCCACCAGACGATTAAATTTACAGCCAATTACTCCCAGAGAGAGAGTTAAAATCCTTGGATGTTTCAATCAAACAGGACCACAACAAGAAGATATCAACAACACTATATGCAAAACCTACAGACTCTCACTTGTACCTACATTATAATTACTCTTGTCTTTTTTTTTATGGCACTGCCTGTCACCATAGTACGGAATGAGTTGAACAGGCTGGGCACTTCACATGGTTGTCATATGACACAGAAATAAACAGACTGTGCTTATTATTACTCTTCTGGAAAGGACTGGAAAATATGGCATCTAGTTCAACTTCTAGCGACAGTGTTGACAGTTGCAAGGCTGTTGGGGTGCTACAAAAACTCAAGACATGCAAGACACTGCAGATAGCGTCAATACTGTGTGATGTGTCACCAAAGCTGTCATCTTTGTCCAGAGCTTTTCACAACAAAGTGGTAAGTACATGTAGCAAGGCAATCATGGTACTGTGTGTATAAATGATAATTTTTTACAAAGCTTATTGTAAATTATGAAATATAGTACTATTTTGGTCATCAAAAAGAAAAGAAGAACACAAATTTCAACATTTTTTGCATTGTTTATCTGATTTAACTCCAATTTCAGAGCCAATGTGGTAACTTTGAATAACTAGAATAAAATCAACAATAAACTGATGACTTAAATGTTTTTGTGGTCATACATGTAGCTATGAACTAAATTAATCAGCTTATTGACAGGGTTATATACAGTATATTGGTAAATTATACCCTGGGGAAAATTTAAAAATAATGTACATCACATCATGTTATGTTGTTACTGCAGTTTCATTTCAGGGCATGCTTCACTGCAGTTTATCATGTTGACCAATAAAAAGTTTCTGTGAGGTTTGTATTTCCAGAATGATCTTACTGTCATACAGAGGACGTGGATAGAAACAAAAACACTGTTGGAAGGTCTACAATCTGGTAATGGGACACATTACACTACAGTGAGCGACATAAGCTGGGAGACCAACTTTGAATCAAGTACACCCCATAGCAGGATAAAGAATTCTAAGTACAAGTACTACTGAAGTTTGTTACTTCTGTCTTGAAGAATGTGGGTGTGTGTCTTGAGCAGCCAGCTGTAATATTGAAGCTGTCAGAGGTTTAGATTTCACCACTGTTGAGACAGACAGCTTGATTACCCATGGACTGGATGAAGAGAAGACTCTTGCAAATCATTTCAAACTTTCAACCCTTGACGGCGATGGCAGAGTGGAACTAATTTTGGGATCTGATGGAAGATGCAGAAATCAGGGACAATCTATTTCTAGCATATGTGCCTATTTGTGCAACAGTTATTCTATGAGGTGCTCATTTCCACACATAGTTAACACACTTTGTTATATTATATGACATAATTAATGCAAACACATCTTAGTCTTGATAAGTTTTCAAGCTGCATTTAGCTAGCATTTGCTGTAAAGGTCTTGAGTTTGTCACAAAAAGCTGTTATTCACAGAGTAGGTGGAATTCATCAGGATGAGAATTATGCAAAATGCAATTGTGGCTCACGTCAGAAGTAAACATTAATAAAACATTATAGAGTGGCTCCCATCACAAGTAAACATTATAGCAGAGAAACACTCTCCCATTTCATCTTTATTTATTGTTGGTTTCATTACAAGGAACATTAGCTAAAAGCTATTGTTGTCATTGAAATATCATCATACACTCACATTCCCACACAAAAAAACACACCATAGCCACAATATTACACCATATGGAAAGACTATCCCATAATGCCATCTACTCATAAAATAACCTCAACCTGTGCGCCAGGCTTTATTGGCATATGAAGAATAAGATAAATAGTAGTGAATGTAATGGTTGTGAATGGGAATTTGAATATGTATGGATAATGAATATAACATAAAATGATAAATGGTAGTGAATGAACTGAATGGAATGGTTGTGAAGAAAAGGCTGTTAATGAAAATTGGAGTATGAAGAATAAAATAAATAGTAGTGAATAAAACGAGGTTGTAATATATATATATATGTATGTATGTGTGTGTGTGTGTGTATATATAATCCTTGTCTAACTATTGTGTCCCAGGGAACTCCGTCCTTAATTAAATGTTGACATGTATCGCAGTTACAGTTCGGTGTCCTGAACACAGGCGTATGAAAATATTCGGAGTGCGAGAGCACCGATACTGCTTGTGTAGTAATACCACAAGGCCAGTATCCCACGAGCAACGTTACTCATACCACTCCGTATACATGTGAATAAAGTACATATTCCTCACTTGAATATGGTAAAACCATACATGTATGTGTTCCTTACCTGTTATTCCCCATGTTGAATAAAGTTTCAGTGCGTTTCCAAGCGTACGGTGCACAACACACTTACATTACTGTCGCTGACGCCCTGTTTTGTCCAGATACTTTCGTTATTTATCTTCCGGTTTGCATGATCGGATACGGTGAAAATGGCAACGTAATAGCTGGTGTGCCGATGCAACCGCAATAAAGGCGTTCCACCTGATAGCCAACCTGAACAACTTTGTGAAGCCACCACTGGGTACCCATGATGAGCGAAGTGCGGTTGCATCGGCACACCAGCTATTACGTTGCCATTTTCACTGCACCCGGTCATGCAAACCGGAAGATAAATAACGAAAGTATCTGGACTAGGTAGATAATTTATCACTAGAGGCGCTGCGTGTCAATGCGTTACTTATCACACCAAATGGCGAGGTGTGACCCACTCACTCACGGGTAGCCACAAACATCGGACAATGAATTCATTCATAATTCCTGTGCGAATCACATGAAAGGCCAACCTTGAGCAAAAATTGACCAATCAGAGACGTTCTTTCCAGTGGCATCGGCTTGGGTTGTGACCCGCGGTTTTTGAATGAATGGTGACGCTGTTACAATTTTGGTGACTTTCATCGCTTCAAAGTCAAGGTGAGTATTGAGTATAAGGTATATTCATGTCAATATTGTATTAGATTATGTTATTATCTTTCATTTGATAGTAAATTTATTGTAATACGCGATCCCGAACATGCTAAAATCATTCCCGAAAAAAAGGGTTGCACCAAGGCTTGATCGAATCGAGTGGGCGCCGCCATGTTGGATTTTATATTTACATGATGCGGTCCCGTATCTGAATAATCCTCTGATATAAATGAACTATCTGCTTATATAAATGGACATTTTGGACGATTACATGCCGAAATACATTATTTATCCATAAGTTTTTACTTTGAAAGCAGTTATAACAAATTTTGACGCCGATTGAGTGTGATAGCCAAGAATGGCGGGCCCCCATTTCAGCATTACTCAAGACGGAAAGGTCAATTAAATCTCTACCATCCTTCTTTTTAAATTGCCCGTACATTAGTATTTATGCAAATATTGTAAAAACTACCTACCAAATATTCTGCATACGGATTATTTTTTACTTTCAAAGAGATAATCATAACAAATTTTGATGATTAAGTCAGGGTTTATTTTGTAAACAGTATGTTACACTTATGATGGCCTGAGCCTGAGCTCTCCCATTTATTTTCAGTTTGATGCTTTAATCCAAACCATCCTTCCTTAAAAATTGATCTTGAATTTGAATGATTTACTGATCAATAGTCTGACATGTCAAAGTATGTATGCAGGTCATACTTGTGTTAAATGAATTGTGGTAAATTTGTGTAAAAAGAATAAACTATGAATTGTGAAGGCTGAACCACCAATAACATGAATTGAATTTGAAGTGTCCACACATATGTTTTATCAATGAATTATCATACAGACTCAGTATTTTATTTTACATGGGTGTGATGGGGGGGGGGGGCTACTTGCCTTGAGCTTGTTATTCAAGTTTTGCAATACTACAAGTAAAAAATTGAATTATATTACTAATTTACTTCACATTTTTTGGTATTTAAATGTACTTGCATTTTGGATTGTAATATAAAATTGTTGTACAGGATTCAGAGCTGGTAAATGAATTGGTCAGTTGTAAAGCATCATTTTCATTGTCTCTGGTTCACTTGCATGTGATGGTCCTGGAGAGAGTGTTAAAATGCATGCGCCAAGAGACCACCACTTGGTGCCTGAGTCTCTGCACCTTGGTATCAACATGGCCAATTTATAACTCTGTAAACCAGAACTTAATATTTGTACAACATATAGTCACAAAATCATTGACACAATATATATTTCTTAATTTCAGATTTATCACGTCTGTTTTCTCCTGTCGTATCTGTGGTACCCCAAAACTCACAAGCATGCACAAAGAAAAATGCCCAGCTGTCAAACAAACCTCATGCCTTTCCTTTGAATTCTGTGAAATAAAGGCAACTATGCCTAATTTAACATTCTTCTGTTCTATGTTATATTATTTAAATTTTCCTAAACCAAACTTTTTTCTGTGTTACTCACTATGAGCAATAATATTAGAATGGAGGTAACATCATTCATGTACGTGCCTTGTGAAATAATAACATGTACAAAAAAAATCCAGCTGTCATATAAACCATGTGTCTTTTCCTTGAATTCTGTGAAATAAAGGCAACTATGCTCAATTTAAGATTTTTCTCTTCTGTGTTATATTACTCTATTATCTTAAACACTTTTTTCTCTGCTCACTATCATCAATATAATGGAGGCAATATTTGTTTGTGTGAATGTATACATAAGCATAGAACCACAAATTTTGTTTTCGAAACTTGTTCTTCCAACATTAAAATATAAAATGAATGCCAAAATTATTATATGACATATTAATGTATTTTCATTTATAAATTTAGACCTCTGAAAAACCAGGCACTGCTTTTCGTTTAATTCAAAAATATTATAAACACATGTAGATGCATTCCAAAATTTTAACAGCATGATCAGTGATTGTAAATCAAAATTTGTTCATTGTTGTACAGGATTCAGAGCTGGTAAATGAATTGGTCAGTTGTAAAGCATCATTTTCATTGTCTCTGGTTCACTTGCATGTGATGGTCCTGGAGAGAGTGTTAAAATGCATGCGCCAAGAGACCACCACTTGGTGCCTGAGTCTCTGCAACTTGGTATCAACATGGCCAATTTATAACTCTGTAAACCAGAACTTAATATTTGTACGACAGAATTAAAGACAAAGCCAGATCATGATATATAGTTTTCCATATTGTCATAAATATTTATAATTTTTAAAGAGAATTAAATTTAGCTACACATTCCCATTCACTTGTGTGTGTCAAATTTTAAGTATCCACACGTTTTAAAAAAACATGGGATACATAATGTGACAATTATTACACTTTTGCATGAAACCATTAAAAAATTTAATTGTACGGTACATGTATATTGATTTTTTGTTTTTATTTTTCAGATGACAGAACCTGAATCAGAAGACAAGCCGTTCTCGCTCCAGCTAGGGTCCAGTCAGGCTTTTCTATATTCATTAGAGAGTGCTAAGCCAGAACACTTAAGCAACGGTGTGGTGTTGGATATATTCCAATTTGTACAAAAAAACAAACATGTGACATGGAAAGATGTGAAGAGGTGTCTACAGTCTGTTTACAAAGAAGGTCTTGACCATCTACAAACTACAGCTATTCGTAATGGAATGGAACAAGTGAAGAAAGAGCGTGCTTCATTGCTTAGAATAAAGGTTGCAGAACGTGGCACAGTATTAGAGCACTTTCTGGCAAAACAGTGGCGTCTACCCACTGTTAGAGTAACTGCACCCAAAAGAACTGCTGAATGTGTCGACAATGATACTGTTATCCTGCCACCGAAAGTTCCCAAGTTTGACACATTTAATCACAGTGTTGAGAGTGAAGTAGTGCAGAAATTAGGCAAGGAAGTAACGGTGTTGACTACCAAGCTCAAAGTTTTGGAGGATGAGAACAGACTTGTGAGGAATGAAAATAAAGATCTGAAAGAAAAGCTAGCTGCTGTGGGCAAGAAACTGATGATCTACAATCCCAAACGGATAAACCAAGCTTTGAAAAGAAAAAGTCTGTCCCTTGACACGTGGAAAAAAAAGTATGCTGCCATTGTAAAATCATCAAAGCAGACCTCAAAGTTACAAAAAAGCTTGACAGACACTAAGAAAGAACTGACAAGGGTGAAATCAGCTAAAAAGCAACAGACACATAGACAAGTGCAAGGTAAAAGGAAAAAGAAAAACAAGGATCCTGTCACAGCAGACAAGCTTATCACCCAGCTAGTGTCAAAAAATAAAGCAGTAAAAGCAGCATATGAAGAAATCAAGAGACTGGAGGTGGAGTTAGATACTGTGCAGACCACTGATAAAGATATTGTAGCAACAAAGGTAGATGGAAAGACATATGCCCCTGGTATCCGAGAAGCCAGCTACCATCTACAAAATCTTGGTGTGTCACAGAAAAATGTTTCTGAGGCACTCCGGAAAGTGACAAAGGCTGTTACTGGAAAAGAACTTGGTGACCTGCCCAGTTTTGGCACACAAAACATGATGGCAAAGGAAATGAAATCTTTGTCTCACCAGCAGGTGAAACAAGCTTTGTGTGGGGCAAAAGAAACAATGCTGAAGTACGACGGTACTACAAAGAAGTTAGGTCACCTAGTAGAGGTAGAAGTCGGTACAAAAGAACAAACATATCTGCTCGGGCTACGCCAACAGGCATCTGGGACAGCAGACGCCTATGTTGAAACAATCATGGACAGCATTAGTACTGTTGAAACTTGTGCGACACCTGATTCAAGGGGTGCAGACTTGAAGGTGTTAGAAAACATCACAAACACAATGACTGATAGATGCGTGACCAACTTAGCCATCGATGAACGATTAGAACAGTTAAAAGGGAGCAATTTAAACAGGTTTAAATGCGCGTTACATCCACTTGATACCATAGCCAAAAACTGCGACAAAAAAGTTAAAGAATATGAAACTGCATGTGACTTACAAAACAAGAAAAGCAAGCAAGTATCCATTCTTGCACCGTGGGGAAAGTACTACACAGTCTGTTGTAAGGACAACTGCTAAACTTTTTCACTACACCAAACACAATTGCAGCGTGGAGCTTGAGAAATACCTGAAAGGAGAAAATGTACCAGATTCAGAGACTGGCCATGTTGTGCTGTACCCACGCTTTGTGGGTAACAGGTTCCACATTTATCTCCTATGCAGTGGAATATTGTATCACTATTCTGATAACATTGTCAGCTTTTTTACAAGTTTATTTCCTCCAAAGAATGATGTACACCATTCTGTTTTGAATGCGTTACAGTTAGAGGACGTACGTGTGTCATTGAGGGCCCTTGGACTCATAGGGAAAATAGTAACTGGGCCATGGATGAGACTGGTGGGAAAAGTTAACTACATTCTTCAAATGAACAGTTATTTCAGGGAGGCCCAAGAAAACTTAATGAAATGGACTGAAGATGCCAGTCCACTTATGCAGACACCACCACCTTGTTTGTTTGGTGATATAGGGGTAAAGGAGGATCCAGTGCTTACAAGTTTGTTACGAGCAAATGACCAGAACATGAAAACTCTCCAGTTGCTTCAAGAACTGTGTAACGCTTGCTTAGGTGTTGTCAACAGGCAACTTTCAACACAGTTGCCAGGCGGCATTTTTCACAATCCTACACCTACCCTTGTGCGTCAAGCGGAGTCAAGTCACAGTACCAACATCAGCGGGGAGAGAAACTTCGCCGTTTCTGATCAGGAAATGGTCCGTGCACGTAGAGCCCAACTTGGTTATATTGAAGCAAAAACCATGTTCAAGGTCAACAAAACAGGAAGGTGGCTTGCAGAACAAGACGAACGAACCAAGGGCAACCACATTGCTGTTGCCCGAAAAGAGGCAAAGAAAATATCAGAAGAAGACAAAAGGAGGAGGGAGGAAATGGAGAAACTGATTGATGACAGATTGAAAGCGTCCAGAAAGAGTGTTTTAGAGAAAGAAGACAAAGACAGGCAAAAGATTGAGAAACTGGTTGAAGATTTGTTGGAAAATGGTGGCCTATGGGAGGATGAGGAAATCATGAAAGAAAAGCTGGTGGGAAAATCAAAAACCAAGGCTTGTGCAGCAATCAAGAATCAAATAAATGTGCGCATGAAAATGCTCAAGTCCACCCCCAAGGATAAAGTTGTTCTTGGAAAATGCACCAAAGACCAATTAGAGGCTGTTCTGAAGGAATTAATGTTAATTCCAATACTATTTGGTCTTGAAGACATCTACCTGTTGTTGCACAGTGTGGAATCTATTGTAAATACACTAACTGGCCTGTCCCTTGTACAGCGTTGGGTAAATGAGGATGAAACTGTGCAATGGTATGAAGGAAAATTCGAGAAATTTATGCCAGAGACAAATGAATTTCAAATCAAGTATGAAGATGACTCTGTGTGCTATCTTACCCTAGCAGAGGTCGTAGTAGATGTGTACAGAGGCGACTTGGATGTTCGCAGTGATTAATACAATGACAATGACATTCTAAGTATACTGAACCCCAATGAAAAGTATCCACATAAAAAAATTAACACATTAATTTTGTAAGTTACTAAGTACTGTGTGTGCATATATGCATGGTTTGGAGCCTACATCGGGGTCATTCAGGACAACTTTTAAACTTTTGCTGGGTTGTTACATAATGCATGTGACTTTTGTGCACCGAATATGGCTTCTGACCACCACTCCTATTGGATGGCTAAAATGACCTGATGTTTTCAGTGGCTTTAAAAAGGGATGTTCAGCCAAGAAAAAAGCCAGTGGTCTCAGGTGTGTTGAGGCGATCATGCCGCGTCTGAGCCAAGGTCAAAGACACCATGCTTTGGGGCTTGCAGAGGGTGGAGTCCCAATCACTCAAATCGCACAAAGAATGGGGTGTACTCGGCGCACCATCCAACGACTAATTGAACGGCAACAAGAAACTGGATCCGTAGATGATCGGCCTAGGCCTGGCCGAGAAAGAGTGACAACACCTGGCCAAGACCGTCACATCCGGCTGATGCACCTGCGAGACCGTTTCCGTACAGCAGCCCAAACAGCCCGTGAGACTCAAGGGGTGAATCACCGTCCTGTCAGTAGTTCTACTGTGGAGAGGCGACTGAGGAGCAGTGGCCTAACAGCCAGAAGACCTTACAGGGGTAACCTGCTGACCCAACCCAGAAGAGAAAGACGACTGCAGTGGTGTAGAGCACACTCCAGGTGGACTCGCCAGCAGTGGAATACCGTCCTTTTTACTGACGAGTCCCGTTTTTGTGTCAGCAGAGCAGATGGCAGAGAACGTGTGTGGCGCCGGACTGGGGAGAGATATGCAGATGCCTGTGTCCGTCAGGCAGATCGATGGGGTGGACCCTCTGTCATGGTGTGGGCAGGCATCAGCAACCGCTACCGGACACCCCTAGTGGTCATTCAAGGGATCCTTGATGCTAGGCGGTACATTGATGAGGTGCTGGAGCCGCACATGGTCCCATTTATGGAGCAGCATCAAGATCTGGCGATCTTTCAGCAGGACAATGCACGTGCACACTCTGCAAGATTAACAATGAACTTTCTCAATGAGAACAACATCAATGTCATGGAATGGCCAGCGTTCTCACCCGATCTGAGCCCTATTGAACATTTGTGGGATCAGTTAGGCCAAGGTATTCAACGGAGGACACCTAGGCCTACTACCCGAAACCAGCTGATCCAAGCTCTGCAGGAAGAATGGAATAATGTTCCCCAACACAGAATTCAAACCCTGGTCAGCAGTATGCGCCGCAGATGTATAGCATGTGTTGATGCTCGAGGTGGCCACATCCCATATTGAACAGAAAAATTTGTGTGACTTTCAATTAGGGCAGTTAATGACATTTTTTGCCTGTAAGTGACGTTAATGTCGGTAGAGCGTGACATTATTTTTACGCCAGAAAAGTGAATGCTTTGTTAAGTTCTAAGCACGTCTAGGTATGAAATGTTTCAAGTATAAACAATAAAATACTTCAAAATTGGCATGTGGATACTTTTCATTGGGGTTCAGTATATATAAATGATAAACAGACATGGAAAACTGGATTACAGGTACTGGCACTATGGGTAAAACAACTGTGTGGTAATACATTGAGGTCAAGCTTATAAAAATATTAATATGTTAAATTGTAAATAGTAGCTGCAACTTTTCTTGGGGAAATGGACACTCTCGGGATTATGGACTGTGTATTATTTCTATACACTTTTTTCTACACTTGGCTGCACACTAGGCCTCCTTCTCCTGAAACAGAAAATCAATATACATGTATTATACATATCGACATTCTAGTTGCTTTCATTGACTAAAATATTACTTTTAAAATGTGGTGTTTGATCATTTAATAATGTCATATTTGTACCTCCAAAATTAATGCCAACTTTTCTTCATGTACATTAAGTTGTTTAGAAGCTGATATAAGTATTAATCATCCCTACATTATTGAAATCACAGCTGCTGAACTTGAAATCTTTTGAAAGGTTTTTGTGAAAATAACTTTTAACACACTCTAGTGGATGCAAATCATTCATCTGTAATTGTACATGGGAAAAATTGGCCTTAATCCCTATGTGGATTAACGGGAATTTAAATTCCCAAAATGTAATACTAAGCTCCTTATTTTGATCAGAACTTAGTTGTAACCTGTGAAACCTGTGTCCCAGTAAAGTTATTTACCTGCAGTTTCTACATTGAATATCCTAGGTTTAATGAGAATTAATCCTTAATCTGGATTAAGGGAATATTTTAATCCCATGCTATCATTTTCATAAAAATATGATTTATTTGATTTGTTTCTTTGACAAATACCATTATTAATAATATAATTGACTTATTTTAACAGTTTTCATGTTATTTGTATGCATTTTGGGATTAATTAATCTTTAATCCAGATTAACATCCTTAATTCACAGAAAACTGTCTTGTTTAAAAATGCAGTTGTAAAATGATAAGACCTGGTAATGATATGTGAAACCAGTCAGCTTCTTGCATTGTTTTAGCCATTTTAATAGGAAAACTATACATAATTGGGGGAAAATACATCTAATCCTTAATCCGGATTAACCTTATATTGGCTATCTGACTTGTGTTTATCTTGAAGACTAGTTAATATGGTTTATACAATTATTTTTGGGCATCATTCATATGTTTTGGTGGGTATCTAAATTAAAATTTGCATAAAATTGACTTACTTTGATCATAAAATGTGATAATCTTTATTCTGGATTAAGATAATCCACACTAATTTTATCAAAGAATGGCCTGTCAGATAATCCTGTTGATTATTTAAGAAACACAACACTTTTTAATTTGACCATTCTAACTTCAAAAGTAATGGAGATATGAACAAATTAAGAGAGCTTCAATTTTGCCTTTGGCACTCACCAGAAACAATGGGGAAAGGTCACAGTTTTTTGTAATGGAAATTTGGTATTAATTAGGCTTAATTATAGCGATATTAAAAATGCCATAACTTTGGCTCTATTTGAGATAATTTAAAAAAATTAACAGATTTGAGTTTGTCTCATCAAGATCTATCTAAAGAGACCAAATTTATAAATATATCTGTAATTTTAAATTTAAGCTGGTATACCTATCTGGACAAAACAGGGCGTCAGCGACAGTAATGTAAGTGTGTTGTGCACCGTACGCTTGGAAACGCACTGAAACTTTATTCAACATGGGGAATAACAGATAAGGAACACATACATGTATGGTGTTACCATATTCAAGTGAGGAATATGTACTTTATTCACATGTATACGGAGTGGTATGAGTAACGTTGCTCGTGGGATACTGGCCTTGTTGTATTACTACACAAGCAGCATCGGTGCTCTCGCACTCGGAATATTTTCATACGCCTATGGTCCTGAACGTTTACCTGTTTACTCGAGTCTCAGGAGTTTCGTGGGCACCCCTCCCACAAATATCAAAGATCGCAATAAAAAGTCCAGTCCCTTTAATCTAAAGGTATAACTCTTAAAATCAAAGACAGTCTTGAAAGTATTAACACTTACCGGCACGCGGAATTCGATGTGTTCATGTGCAAACTGAAACAGAAACTTACGCCATGTGCTCACGGTCGCCATCATATCTTCCAAAGGCATGACGGGAAAAAGGTCAGCAAGTGGTCAAAACAGCTTCACATTGTAGACTTTTTTATGGTAAATTTAGAATGAAGACAGTCACCACATACTAAAATATGAAAATGTTAACCTGTATCATATCGAAAAGGCAGGAGTAATCGTCCCGTTCTCCTAAGAAGGAAAACATAATGTGCGACGGCCTTCACCTTGACCACACAATAAGTCCAAAACGAGGCAACGTAAACTGTCGGCTTGTCAAACATGGCTGCACCAGGGATGGAGATATTGTATTCTTGTGTTCAAAGCCAACTTAAAAGTCCGGGCGATGCATTAGTGTGTTGTCTCCACTGGGGGATCGTTAAGAATGGATACAAATGCATCGGAAAAGGTGAACAGGTAGAGTGTCATGTGTTGCAAATATGTTTTATCACATTAATAATAAGTTGGCTTCGCAGGTGTAAAACTGTAACTTGTCAAGTCATCACTCGACTGGCCACCCAAGCAGGGCAAGGCTTTATAACCTCGGCAGATTTGGAGGTGAACAAATAGTAGGACTACATCATTCACATAATTGGTGGAGACTCTTTCAGCCTTGCCGGGCACTGCCTAGTAGCCCGAGAGGTGAGCAAAAAGTATATGACATGAGCCAATTGTCGTGTTGATCCGACGTGGTGTCGGATGATCAGTTCAAGTGACATACCAAAAATTTGTATTTTTGTTTACTTTTTTTATTTTATTACGCACTTGTGCACAATTTAGCAATTAAAGTAAACTGGTAAGTAAACGAAAATACAAATTTATTCACTGGCGGTCCATCAAAACGAAGGAGAAATTAGAGTCCATACGCAGGGGTTACCTGAGCGCAGACTCCTGGACGGCGCAAGAGACTGAGGGCGCCAGTCGGAGTCTGACCCAAGTGTACCATTTGAATCACGCGCTGATTTCAACTCTCTACGTCAAACCAATCAGTGAGCTAGATATGACGACCAGTGAACCGATCAAACACATTCTAGTAAAGCTATTTCGGTTTTCTTTTATACATATTCGGCGACAGATGGTGTGCTTCAAATAAATAAATAAATTGATCAATAAACTAGTTCTAGCTTAGGACACTAGATGGCAGAGTAACGTTCGAATCTGAACGAAGATTTGTGTGTGCTATTGTGATTGGAGCGGTAGTTTGAAAGGCTGGTACACTTGGGTCAGACTCAGACGGGCGCCCTCAGTCTCTTGCGCCGTCCAGGAGTCTGCCCTCAGGTAAACGCAGGGGTCACTTCCATTCAACAAAGAGTGGCTCATTTGGAATTGAGACGCTTTGCGAGGAACAAAGTGGTCTAAGTGTGCTAAAATAAGTCCGACAACTCAAATTTTAGGCAGGGATCAAGAGAGTGGATTGTGACAACTCTTTTGGTATATAGATTATATGCGTCAAGCGTCAATCATACTTAACAGCCTGTCACGTGGCTACAGCTAGGTAGCAACAGCCAAAAGGAGAGTGGTATCAGGGCAGCAGCGTGAAATCAGGCAGCATGCCAAAAGTATGTTTGTGGGCAGGGAAAAGATGCAAACATGCTAACATATCATAGCCTTAGTGGTTTACTTTATAGTTATTTTGCTTGTTTTGCATTCTAATGAAGAAAGACTTTAAATGTTAAGGAGGAGCGGGAATCGTCAGACGATGTCCCATCATAGGCCGTGCTGCGATGGATTACCCCAGTGGTCCTGCACACCAAAGACAGGCGTGGGAAAAAAAAAAAAAAAACTGGCGCTTTAATCAACAATACCCACGTACACAATGATATGTTATCGAAATCCAGGGATGAGGATATTAAAGTACAAATGAACACATCAAAAATACTCAGGTTGGAAAGAAAAATGAAACTCATTGAGAAAATAACTACAAAATAATGACAAGCTAACTAAGTAAAGTGTACAGACAAGTGTTACAAGCTATACAGATAGGAGTAAATACAATAAAACACTATCCCTAAAAACGGGATGAAGAGGTAGGGGGCAGAAGACCAAATCCACCATCTGTCTGGTGACCACGAGCAGTCATTGGCCGCCCTATTGAGCCACAACTTTCGTTGCCAGGCTTGAGGTCACGGGGCCGGAAGGGCCACCTCCATGACGTCACACTTTGAAACCAGATTGTTGCTGTCGCCGTTTGACAGATCGCGGAACAATGTTTTCCGAATTTCAAAGGTTCTTTTATTCATGTGTTTGGCCAATAATTGATTGATAACCTCACCAAATGTTGCGGGACGACGTTTACTACATTTTGTACAAATATCAACTTGAGCAAATGGTATTGTTTCAGAGGCAAATGATCAACATCAAAGGCCTTTGATGCTTGTTTTCTCAGAAAGGATAATAGGACGAGAACCCCACCTGAGACTGGTTATTCCAAGAAAACAGCTGGGCGAAACTTAATCCAGTTAACGGCGTTTGATTCTGTTATGTCTGAACCGCAAAACAATTCAGTGATTTTCAAAATTTTGCTTCCTTCTTTTTCTATGAAATGATGAAAATGAACATCCTGGAAATCAAAGGGAAACATGAAACTTTGAGGATGGATAACAGAAAAACTAAACCAAACATAAAAAATCGCAGGATTGTTTTTTGTTGCCAATATGTCAGGATTAAGATGCAAGTGTAATTATGATTTTATCACAAATAATTAGTGACTCATATTGACATTTGTGGGGTGGACTTTAAATTGTTTATTCAACAATTAACATCACAGACACCCAAATACGGGACATATAAATTCTTTTGAGTATGATGATTACACACATATGTGATTTGTTATCTTAACGCAAATGCATTTTGAGGTAGGATCGATTAAAGTGGGATTTATTTTAGGTGTCTTACCTGTCCTTAACATTTTTAATTGTATTGTGAAAAAAACATGTACATGTAGATCTATAAGAAAACTGTGTATAACAATATTCCTGGCTGTTCAATATGCTAAATTTGTGTATTACCACAAGGTGACCATCTGAAGTCAGTGGATCTTACAATTTGCATATCTGACATAGGCCAACACACCTGCTTCCCTAGGTACTGTTGTTAAACTGGTTATCATCAGAGTAGCCAACCTGTGTCACAAGTACTATTACAAGTATAATGGACTTAACAAACAGGAAGAGCTGTTTTAGCATGAACTTATATTGTTCCTACTGGATCATCAAATACATTCATGCTGCGTACATTTATAGACCTGTCAGTCATTGTCATATGTACATGTAGGGCCTACCTTTAAAAATAATATGGACTTAGCAAATATGGAGATAGTACAGTGGTCCCTGTCACCAGAGACCACCCCTACAGCAACAAAAAAGTGGTCTTATGAGACAGGTGGTCTTTCATGACAGGTAAATTAACATGGGAAGTATAGGACTTGGGAATCTGAAAAGCGGTCTCTCATGAGAGGGTGGTTTCTCACGACAGGGGTCTCTTGTGACAGGGACTACTGTACTATTTCAAAATGCATATTATACTACAGGTTGCTTCGGAGAAAACAAATCTGTTAATGCTGCATCCATTTATGATCTGTTTGTCAGTCAGTGGCAATGTGTAGGCCTACTTTAACACGTACAATTAATACTGACTAAGGCAAACGCAAGGAACAATTTCAAAAATGCATGCCGATTCTGATGCTACTAAATCTTACAAAGATACCTATGCTGCATTCATTTTTAAATACATTTGACTTGTTAGTCAGTATGAAAATGTACTTTTACATAAATGATACTGACTTTACACAAGCATGAACTTTACCAAAATGCATGTATACTGTTGCTTCTGGATCAACAAATACCATATTATCCCTTTTAAGCACCTACGCGCTATTAAGCACCCCCTCCCATTTTTTCTGGCAAAAAAGTTTGGAAATATTAGAAAATTATATATATTTCATGAACATTTACCGGTTAAACAGCTAAAATGTTCCAAATTTAGCTATACAATTGAAGCACACCTGAATTAAATTTCCTAAGCGCCCCGGGTGCTTAAAAGGGTTAATATGTTATGTTATGCTGCATCCATTTCTAGATTTTAAAAATCGTAACGTACTATCTAACAGCCTGTACATCATGACATTCTAATTATCAGAGACTATTAAAATACATGTAAGTCATCTGTACCTTCTAAAATGTGATAATATTTTTGGTTGTCTTTATAAGGTTTCATTTTAGTGCACTTTAGCTGCAAGTATGGATGTACTCTGCAAGTTACACTACCATAGCCCTTGGTCTTGGTTAAAAAAATGGCACAAATAAGGCCTAAGTATGGTAGAAATTATTAGAATTTTGAAATAAACTGCTTGAAACTATTTTGTGTGTGTGTGTGTGTGTGTGTGTGTGTGTGTTTTCATGGTTTGTGTGCTTGTTTATGGCCAAAAATAATAATAATAATAAATTTGACCCATGATATGGTGCTTTGATCTCTTAATGACACAACAGCTACTGGAATAAAATGTCAATTTGAAAATATACAGTTTTGACATATATATTTTAACGAACTGGTTTGAAAAATCTAGAGAAGATTAAGCTCTAATACTTCAGTTGATGAAACTCTGGTAATTTTTATTTCTTTAAACAGGAAAATCAATGGTTAAAACAAAAGTTCGCAAAAAATGTCTCCAACCTGTACAGGTTTGGTGCAACAAGCCCGATAAGAATTTTTTAACCGTGTGTATAGGTTGCACTTCCTGGGACCCCAAGACCTTAATTTGAAGACAAGTTGGCACTGTGAGTTCTTCATGTACTGTGTGACATGTACATGTAGTTAGTGGAAAATACAAATCTGGCATAAAGCATCACTTGCAATGCATCTGGTTAGTTTTTCATGTCAAAACAGACTGCACTGATTCACTTTTTTTGCATTTGCAGTGGTGCATATATGTACATTCACATATTACCATGATTATTACTGCAAGTATAGAAGTTTGTTTTCATGGGTTTGCACTTGTGGCATGCAAAGTAATGTGTGGACAGGTGGCATTGTAAAAAATGAAAAAGGGAGCTGCACTTTAGCTTGCCGCTATTATCATCATCATCATCTAGCAACACTGTTCTATGACAGATTAAATTTGTATTTTTAAGACAGCTCACTTGATGTTGTTGATCCTGGAGTGTATTTGATGTGTTTGCAAGGTGCAAACATTCCTGTGATCCTATTGTCCAGGACAAGTGATATCCTTTTGAGGACAAGTGACTTTCAAATTTCACTTGTCTCATGGACAAGTAATTTTTATTGGTAATATACATAAGTGAGAGGTTAGCTTATGGAAAGTAAAGAGTTCGGACTACGGAATAGAATTATGACTACTAGGAAGTAGTTCTGGACAAAAAGACACAAATAATCTGTTTTTAAAATTTGAAATTTTGTTGGCATAACGGAGACATAAACTCACTTCATGTATATGTATGTGACATAATGATTTCCATGAAAACATGCTTTTTAAAACCAAACTTTGGTACATTTCATTAAGCACGAGTGATATTATGAGGGAGGACAAGTGAAATTGTGTGTCACTTGTCCAACAGATAATTAATTTCTAAACAATTTTTCTCTGCCTGGTTTGATATTTAAGCAAACCTATTCCAAGTTGACAACCCAGACATTTACTTTAACACATTGTAACCAAAGTAAAACACAGTAGTTGAAAGTGCTTAGTGGACATGCTGGATGAATCTTTCAGGGTGCCCCTAAAGTTTATTTATGGACCATACATTATCTTATTCACTTGATAGAAAAAATTGACGATAGAACCATCAGAAATATACTTTATAAGCTGATTTTCATGGAAGTTTTGGTACAGTTTGCCATCCTCCTGTTTGTAATCAGTGAATTACTTTCTTCGGGTGACATCATCTGGAGAACCAGGAGCCTGGTAGTACATGTATGGTCTAATGCCTGTCAACATAATAAGTAAACAGATTAGGGATGGCCACGTTTTTGGACCTTTTTTCGGGCCAGTCAGTCCACAACCATACACGTGGGTGCATGGTTGGCGGAGCTGCAACATGCTCGCCTTAACTTTCACCTCTCTGGCCCGGGTTTGATTCAGGCCGGGTAAGCAAGTTGGAAAACTCCCTACCACTCTGACTGTGCATGATGGTTTTCTCTGAGTCCTTTGGTTTCCTCCACCACACAAGTAGTATGAAAGTTTACGCCAACATCTGTGCCATGGAGAGTGATTAACATACATGTAGGCTTGGCCTGTTTTGCAATCCATGTAAAAGATATAGGTCTATATTTTTTTTAAGCATACCCTACAGTGTGGTATTTATTTATGTGCGCAACTGCCCCCCATCCCAGCCACCCACATCCCACTCACAGGTCCATACATTTTTGGGTTTCGTGATAAAATGTAAAAGTTATTGCCTTTGACCTGTGTAGAAATTCAGATATTCCTGACAGGAAAATATTTGTTATCAGATTTGATCTATTGTGACAAGAAATGAGACGACAATCATTCTTTAGATGGTAAGCTTACCTTCTCCAATTTTATCCACATATCACAGTTTGTTCATTGTAATTTGTTGTTGTTGTAATATACTTTATTTCTTTAAGGAGGATTAGACAAATAGCCCGGGGCTAATACAGGTCTTCTCCTCATTGTAATTTGTATGAAGGGTCAGGGGAATCCCAGATCATACCTTTGAAAACACCCTTAAAAACCAAATGTGCCAGGCAGCCAGTTTCATTTGTGTTATCTGTGCACTCTGTATCAGTATTCCATAATAGACCAGTTCATAGGACTTGGGTTTTTTCGGTTCACTTCGGGAAGCACACCCTGCTTTGTTTACATTTTTGTTCGACCATGCTGGCCGGATTACATGTGGAAGGATGAGAAAGTAAAACACAGGATGTGCTTGGGTTTAATGAAAAATCAAACCGTCAGCAAACTCAAAATGCACATTTCGCCACTGATGTGACATTTTAGGTAAAAGATTTGCACCGTTCAGCACAATCCATGCTGTAATCACAAGTGTTAGCCGTGGCCTCTGTTGTAAACATATGACGGTGTGGGCCTGACTCGGCTGCTTGCTGATTGGACAATCAGGCCAACAATGGAATGCATAATTAATTAGGGTCCGGAAAAGTTCGGTACAAAGTCAGTATGAACAGGTCTATTGCCAAGTTGTTCAATTTCTCTGTGTCTGTCATCCTTGACACACAACTTTTGAGCTCGCAGTCTGTTCGGTAGGGCATATTTGGAGCTATATTAACTGAAATTCTTGTCCAGACATTACCTAGGGTTGCCAACATTCACAGAAAAAACTAGTTGGGCAATTTTACATGTAGGCAGCAAAGCAACAGAGCCGAGTCCAGAAAGCCGGCAAGTGAGTAGGTGGTAACCCCCCTAGACAATTTGTTGAAAAATTGGACCTTAAGTAATACATGTACAGTCTGGTGAAATCTGACGTGAAAACTTAAATCAGATGTAGTATTGTGGAGATTTTCTTTTAAAACATAGATTTTGGACTTTGTAATGAACTGTTATTTAGCATATAAATTGAATAGATCGAAAATTACATAAATCTTGTACAAAAGTCACAACAGAGGCAATACTGATTACCATAAGAGTTTGTGATGTGTGCTCAATATTACTTACACATAATTTATACCAGGCTGTTGACCGTGGTCAATGGAAGCCGAAAATACATGTATTTTTTTTTAAATATTTATATCTGGCCCTGTGTGTACATTTGATACAAATAAACAGACAGGATTGTCATGAAAGAGTTTTAGGATATTCTAATTTTCAAATGTCTATCAAATGAAAACTCCATGCCCTGCCCCCCCCCTTCCCCGCAAAAAAATAGAATAAAATGGAATGAAACTAAACAAACCCTGCTTTTAACACAGAGGCTCTTCCAATCCTCCAAATATAAGTTTCACTGCCTGGTGGTCATTGTATTCATTGCAATGTTTCCATTAATCCCCAAATGGGTGTGTGTCTATATATGTGTATATATATGTATATATATATATATATATATATATATATATATATATATATATATATACATATATAGACATATATAGACATATATATATACACATATATACACATATATACACACATATACACATATATACACATATATACATATATATATATATATATATATATATATATATATATATATACACATATTATTATTATTATTACTTTTTTAAAACCTTAAATGCCGTCTGAGAAATTCTCAAGGGTCACAAGTCTTGTTTATTTTACATGTAAAATCGGTGAAAATCTAGTCTTCTCCCCTGAATTTCCCTTCTTGTGACCCCTGAAAAAATGCTTAACCGAAACACTGTCTTTATATGCTATTTTAGGTTCCAGTGCTGCCCATTGAGCAGCTGTGTTCTTCGGATGTGATACTAGTTTAAATTCCACTGCCCAGTGGGCCTTTGAATTCTACGGATACATGTATGTTACTAGTTTTAAATTCCACTGCTAAGTGGACCATTGTATTCTGTAAATATGTTACAAGTTTAAAGTCCACTGCCTAGCAGGCCACTGTATTTTGTGGATATGTTCGTTTAATTCCACTGTCTAGTGGACCATTGTATTTTGTGGATATGTTAATAGTTTGTATTCATATTTTGTGTATATGTTAACATTTCACTGCTGGGTTGGCCATTGTATTGTGTGGCTATGTTGCTAATAATAAGTTACTATATTGTATGCTTTCAGACGCCAAGCACCACAGATGACAAAAAGAGATCAGAGATGTTGCCAGCAAACTGGAATAATGACCAGACCATGTACACCTTACTTTACTGGCCAAATAACTCGACAGATACACATCTATTAAAAGTCATTCCACTGGATGGAAGTTTGTTGGTACATTTTATGGTAAGCAAGTAATTTTTGTGTTTGTATCTGCCAATATCAAGCAATATGATAAAGTATAATGTTGAAAGTTTTTGGCATGATACACATTAAGTTAGTAGGATAAGCCAAGTTGCCTGGCACTACACCTGTTGGACAGTGGTGATGGTAAATCCATGACAAGAAATCGGCAAGTTAACATTTCTAAATTTTCTTAACCCTTAAAGTGCTAATCACTGCTATACAGTACCGATTTCGCATATGGGTCCCTTTTGCGAGCACACCATTTTCGCATTGCGCACCACATTTGAGCATGCTCAGTTGCGAGCTTTTTTGTCTGGATGTGCCATCACAAATAGCACGCCAATTTCTTGCGCTCAAATTTCTGGCACGCCAAATAGCCGTGCGAGTTGCGTTTTATCTACGCGAATTGCGTGAACAGGCACTTCGCCTCGACTGGGCATAGGGTGCCAGCAGCAGGCCTCGCTCGCTATCTTTGTTTCCCCTCCGCTTCAGGTCTCGTTTCTCATCAGGTGATCTTCGCAACAGAGGCATTTAATTTTTTGTACCCAATACGCGATGAATGGTAAAACTAAAAGTGCCGTAACTTTATTTCTGCATTTCATGCAAACTGGTCAACATGACTTTGGTTGAGTAAGACTTTCTCTACATTTCTATGTCGTTTCGTTGTCAATTTAAACAAAAACTCGTGTCCTATACCCTAACAAAATGAATATAGGCCTATCTATCTCAATCACGAATTGATCAAAACGGCCAAGCCTGTGTCACAGTCACTGTGTGAATCAATTGCATGGGTACCGGTCCCTTGGTTAGCGTCATGGACGATGGTTCGTCTTTAATTTTTCTTAAGATCGGTCGAGTGTAAAATGTTGTCATCAAATTATAGCGGTAGAGTTTGTTGCTGCAGTAAAAGGTCGATAAACACACTTTATCGCAGTCACTGATAAACTGTCCACATGATCATCACATGCGGCAGCGGTATTTTCACCCGAGCCATATTTACCTGCGGCTGGCGTATTTTACTCTCTTTCCGTGAAAAAAATGGACCGTCTGCTCTATTGTACGCAAAGACTGGTAGTATGTCATCATTCTGACCAATTTACAGAGTTAAATTTTGTTTCTTGCTTTTATAAATTGTCCGTAATCGCCACTTGTGTTCACACAAATGTCGCCCCTCTTTCACAAGCAAGACTTCACAACACGAGGTAGCTAGTAGTCCCGAACGAATCAACGGTTGAAAAACGACACATTTGATTGGACGGCGAACACCATGTGATCGATTGGGGCCCCCTCACTGACCTAGAATATTCCGGAGAATCATCTTCGGTAGTTTCCGACTAAAATGACGT